>CM023481.1:70306094-70638156 GCA_013339685.2 Hyalomma asiaticum | reverse complement strand
ACTCGTCCGCGTGCACTGTCGACGATTATACGCATAGGCATCGCCGCTCTCAGCATCTAAAGTGCAAACGCGCAAGATCATTCACTTTCGGCGAGATTGCTGTGCATTATGTTAAAGATTTCCAAATATTCAATCACCCCGACCACTCGAAAATTTCAAACACGTCATTTTGTGTCCCACACTAACACAAAAAATGTGAGATTCGACGAATATTTCAAGCATTCCAATGTTCGTGCACCCCTAACGACAATGCGATAGACGGCGCCGCGCCGCAAACATCGCCAAAGCCGGGCGTGGACGACGTGTTTCATGAATCGGAATGATGCGACAACAGGCATTTGTAGCATGACGCCAAACTATACGAATTTAAAGGAGTGCACCTGTAATTCCAGAGGGACTTCCTGAATAAGCATTTAGGTTTTAGTTGGTGGCGTGTTTGATATACTTGGGTTTCACGAGTTGATCGCAAGTGGCAACGTTACAGGCTGCATGCAGCGAAGCGCAGCTTCGAAGTGTTCTCTCGGACTTGGTGGAAAAGTAGGATGTGGCGTATATGAAAATGTCTGATATGGCAATGAGGCGTTGCTGCGAATTGCAGGGCGGCGCGACTCTACGAAACCCGGAGACGTGTAGCCTATGATTTCAGAGCCCCCGTCACATTCGAACGCCCTATATCAACGTCTGGTTTCACTCTGGCTGCACCTGCCAGCCTCACCACTTGGCCTCGGACCATTCCGCATCGGAGGGCAAGTGGTGAACTGCCCGTCGTTGAATGCACCGCTCAGAGCTTGCTCACACATGTCATGGACGACTTTGCAACCGACATGCCCATCATGTGTCGATTGCCGACGAGAACCATGCAGAGAAGGGGCTGGTAATGAGTCGAACATCAACGCGTAGCTTGACTGCCTCATGCTGACCCCGTTACATAGATATCGTGGGATAGGCTTCGAGTGTAACGCGTTTGCATCCGCTAGTAATCCACCTTCGCAGCGTGGAATGACTCCGAATTTCGTACAAGAGCGAGGGTGGCTACTTTCGAGACTGGTGGTTACTTTCGAGGACTCAGGACAAACTATTGATATCTCCTTTGACGTAAACGGGAGACGGCTGACACCGCGCGCTGGCGGTGCGCGCACTATTGCCAATTTTGGTGCCCCAGGCGTGCTTCTGAAGGGCGTCAGTAGAAGCCGGGGCCGGTGAATGAAAGCTGTGCGAGGCGAAGCGGAGCGGTGAGCGACATTTCCTCCGGCACCCACCGTGGGGAGAACCCTGCATTTTCGTTAAACCCGTCTATAATCATGAACAAGTGAGCAGCACAGCGGCATGGGTTCTGATGGCAAGTCATACGCGTAATACTCGATACTTTCAAGGGCTGTCTAGAGTTCTTCTTTTATACCGCTGTTTAACTCCATTTAAATTTACCTACATTTCATTTTTTGCGGATGTATTTGTTCTTTACAGATCCCTTTGTACACCAGACTCATCAAGAACACCTTAAAATAAACGCTTTGTTTCGATGCATTCATATTCATTTTTTGGCGATTGGCATTCCTGTGTGTGCCATTGATGAAGGTTTGGTCACGCGGCTTCGCGAACCATAACTGATGAAGCTCCCCGCCCGTGTGCAGGGCTTGTCGGCCGTTGACATAGGCCTCAGACAAAGGGCTGGTGGAGGGTAGGGGGATTCAGCAGGAAGTTATCGACAGGTAGTCGTCAGCGCAGGATAAAGGGGACAGAAGCGACGGTGAACAGCGCAGAAGTTCTTTTCTTTATGTTCATTGATTTTGTTAATAATTCATAGTCATGTAAGCATATGCTGTGACAAGTACTTTCAAATCCAGACAGATGGAACACCAAGACACAGCCGCAGCAAGTAGGCCTATAATGTCGCCTTCTACCGTTCATAGTGACTGCTGCATGCGCAGTTTGTTTCTGAGGGCATTTACACACAAAAATTCTTTGCCTCATTCGAGTGTCAAATAATATCTCTTACTGCATCTTATAAAAAAATAAAAGGAATGACCTCTCTGATGCTCTGCACTGGTGTCGCGACACAATGCATATATTGTATGCCCTCCAATTATATTGTTATTATTGCTATGATATGTTTCCCGCAGTAATTATCCATTTCTCTGTTGATCTATAGTACCCTTCGTGCTTCTGTGCTTTCCAAACACTCCTGTAATAGCCTGTCAATGGCTGAGAGTGTAAATAAATAATTAAATACTGGTACAAGCTCAACAGCCACCGACTGTAGGACTGTTTCAATCACCGGCTTAGGGACCCCGCACGTTAAAGCCGCCAGGCCACTCAGGACAACTCGCACTGCCAATGATCGACGTGCTGAAGAAGGGTCCAGTCACAAATAGTGGTTTGCGCCAAAACTTCATGGGCGGCATAGGTGTGTGCTGTGATTATACATAGGGACATGTGTTGAATGCTAACGGCAGTGAGGCGGTGAAATAATGTCCGAGGTCGGCTATCATAGCGAGGAGCATACGACACTGACATGCTCCAGCTGGCGTGGACGCAAGTATCGAGTTTATTTTTTAAAAAAGAAGGCTATCGCATTTTGAGATGGTTTTCTTCGGGCGCGAGTGTTGAAATCTCGCCGTCACCCGCATTCTAGAGGTATATGGTACTATTCACAAGAGTGCCACACTTCTTTTTTCATACTACTTCAAACAGCTCGTATTTTTTCCGTACAGTGCTTTTATACTGAAATAGGAAGTTTTAAGTACTGTGCTGCACAGCTTGTAACAATATCGGGGCAAACACACACACACACACAACAAGGGGCTGTTGTAGCGCCGCGACAAGCCGCTTCTCCTTACCGCAGACGACGCTGGGGAATGTTCGCGTATGGTTTCTTGGCTTACTTTCTCCTGGATTTCCACCTGTTTTACTTGACGCAGTTTAATAGTCCGCACCAAATCTTCAGTGCAGGGAACGTTTTCACATCGGTGCTGCTTTTTTCTTGCAAAACTAGGTGGGCGACCGCCTAAAGCTGTGCTTCGGGGGTATGCGCTACAGAACGCGGGTAAATGTTACGCAGCTCCTAACATAGGAGAGCCATGCATGGTTTAGCATAGCAAGGGAGTTGGAACGGTAAGTTGGTGGGAGGACAAGGGAAGAGAGGAAGGGGAGTGGATAAGGCGCGCTATAGCCTTCTATAGTATAGTTCCTGCGCTACAGAAAGGGGGTATATGCCAAGCAGGTCTTAACATAGCATATAGCTATGCCTCGTATAGTATAGCAAGGGTGTGGGAAAGAGAAAGGCGGGTGATGAGGAGTGGTATGATTGCGAAGAAAGAGGAAATGAGGAGGGTATGCAGACTATAGGATAGTACGGTACGGTGTAGCTTAGCAATGGGCTGGGATAGGGAAGTGAGGGTGAGGATGGACTCATGTAAGAGTGAAGTTGACGGGAAAGGAGGAGAGTGCAATAGAGAAATAAATAAAGGAAGACCACTGAAAAGAGTAAAGTAGATGCAGAAAGAGCTAAAGTAAGAATGACGAAAAAAGGTGAACATGAAAGAACTCAATCTGCGTTCGCCAGGTTGTGACGCTTGCTTGCGAGCTCCGCTTTTTACTCAGATTGCACAGGCATAGAGCTGGCTTGAATTTTTAGGGACGAAGCTCCTTAAGGTTTGGGTCTGTCCGTCCGTTGTTCCTAGTAGGGCGTTACCTTCAAAGAAATGAATGATGCTACGTGTGGGAGGCGCGCCCTCGGCGCGTGCCTCCCGGCGCGCGAGCGCGAAAGGCGCGCGTTGACTATGGAAACGCTCTTTCTTCGATGAACGCGCTACCAGCGCGCAAAGAAGGAGAACGCGCCCTCACCCGCGAGAGACAAGCTTGACGCAGGCAGCGTCTTCTAGCGAATTTCCTGATTGAAAAATACCGACTGCTCGCGCTGGAGAACCGTTCACCGGCCACCCATATATATATATATATATATATATATATGCACTGGATCTTGACTTGCAACGAAGTGCCGGTGGGAGATTTCACTTGTTCGTAGTTGAACCATAAGGATTCGTAGCGTGCGCGTTAACTAAATTAATCCGGAACACGGCACCAACTACGATGACCCTCCGGAGCTTCGCCCACTCATCATTCACTCCGTGGATATGCTGTGGATATTTTTGTTTGCTTTCCTTTCACTTGCAAGCGCGCCTGTATGTGTTTGACGTCACACCTTAATTAGGATAGCGCACTTATGAAGAATCAATTCGGCTAGTCAAAAAGTGATATTCTCATTGAATACCACGACATCGCCTCGTTAGCATCGGAAGGATTGTCGTGTGTATCGAGGAAAAAGAACGCTAGGAGAGGGCGTCACGTGATAATCCTGAAGCTTAGAGATAAAAACTGAAAGAAGATAATCATGCTATTCGGGCCGTGGTCACGCGGTAAGCAAGCGCTAGAATGGTGCACTGTCAAGCGCTAATAAACCACCTCGAGCACTCCGACAGCCAACTATCAAGGGCCTAATCCTACCAGAGAGGCTCCGCGCGCTGGCGTCAGAGGAGGTTGGCTCGCCTAAGCTAGCGGAATCACGTGAGGCAGCCTTATAATTTTTTTCCAAGGTCGTGTGCCACAACTCGCTGGCGTGGCAGACATGGCGGCTGCATACAACGGCTGCAACAATGTGACAATGGTAAAAAAAAAGACGGAGTCGAGCACAAGTAGCTCAAGGGTTCGATATTGCATCGCACGAGGAGTATTTCTATACTTACTTTTAAGAGCTTTCCTTCCTACTGGCATCCGTTTCACCAGCCGAAGAGATTAGCGTTCTCCCAATGTTCGCCCAACAATAGATAAAGCGAAGCAGCCTCTCATGCAAATTCGCGTCGGTGGTCAGTGCTTCGGTAGTCTTCGCGTCTCGAACGCCGCGGAAGTCAGTGGCTTGGCGGCAGTCTGATGGTGCATTCCTCGGGCGGAAGTAAGAACGCGGCCGCTACAAATTTGTCTTGCGTGGCCAGGTGTGTTGAGGACGGGCGTCGACAAGCAAATGATTGTCCTTTTTTTCTTTGCTTCTGGCCGTACTAAATTTTTTTAAATATATAGATTTATTATGAGGAAAGCAGCGGCCAGTGGTGCCACAGAAGCAGCGCACATCGTTAGTGTCCAACAATGCAGACGATTCATTTTGACAAACATGGACGAAACAAAACAATAAATAAACAAGCAAGTGATGGCTCATGATTCTGCTGGCTTCGGCCAGCCAACCTCCTCCGACGCCTTGTTCCCACTGCCTCTTGGACAGAATGAAGCCCGCGTGGTTAACGGGCCGCTCAGGGTTGTTTGGTACACAGTAACATTCAGTGGAGCCTGATGGCACATGAATCTACCTGTTACCCACCACATGAGCAGGACTTATGTTCCAATGATTCTCTTCTTTTCATATTTTGTAACTACGCTTCCACTTTTTCAAGTGATGCTCTCTCCTAGGCTTGTTTGTTGTTGTTGTTTATTTCTCCTTGTCCACAAAGGCTAGGACGAATTTGTGCTGGTTGGTTCACGATTACGAGGAGAAAGCAGCACTGGACCACTAGATGAAGCAAGTGCCGTGGCCTGTGGATTGTGCGTCGCCCTATCGTTCAGCGCATTTTAAAGACAATAGTTGTTCTCTGGGTACCTAAACGCAAAAAACTTAGTCCCTCTGTCACAGATTCAACAGCATAGGTCATGAAAACTAACCACGAAACTAGGCCTGGCTGACGAGATCATACACGTCAACATGATACAGTGCAAAGAAAGCATCAGGCATATTTGAGGCAACGTACATGTACGTAACCGAGATCCGCAGCGTTCATTTAATTTATAATGCATACCGTACCAGTTTTTACGTTAGTAAATGAAAAATCAACATGTTAGAAATGGTGTCAAAGAGAAGCGAACCGGAAACGGCGACACAGCCACTTTCCCTTTCCTCTCTCCTACCCTTCCTCGGCCGCTAGCCTTCGTGCGTGCTCGCATCCGTGGAGAGACAGTTATCGGGCACGCAGCACACTCACTTTCTACCTTTAAGACTAACTTCTGTGTTGAGAAGGAAAGGGTGGTATCCGTTCGGAGCACCGCTGATTGCACGACTGACGCCGGCGCTGCCCAAGAGGTGGCGCGAGAGCAGGACGAAAGCGCTTAGTCCATATATATGTGGTCGGGAAAGTGAAGATTTAGGACTAAAATTTAGTGTGACAAAATGCGGTTCGATGATATTCAATGACAGCAACGATCAGACTATATCAATACAGGGCGAGGAGATACCCAGAGTACGAGAGTACAAATACCTCGGGATATGGATGAATGATGGGAATTGATACATGTAAGTGCAAGAAAAAGCTATGATAGTTAAAGGAAAGGGGAACTCCGCAATAATGAAGCATAGAGCGCTGTGGGGTCACAACAGGTACGAGGTAATTCGAGGTTTGTGGAAAGGTGTAATGGTGCCAGGACTTACATTCGGAAACTCAGTGGTGTGCATGAGGTCAGAGGTACAATCAGGGCTGGACGTGAATCAGAGGACGGTCGGACGTCTCGCGTTGGGCGCCCATGGGAAGACCACAAATGAGGCTGTTAAGGGGGATATGGGATGGTCTGATTTTGAGGGAAGGGAAGCTCAGAGTAAAATTAGGTACGAACAGAGATTAAGGAATATGAAAGAAAGTAGGTGGGCAGCGAAAGTATTCAGGTATTTGTATAGGAAGAACGTTGACTCACAATGGAGGAAGAGAACTAGGAGGCTTACCAGTAAGTATACAGCCAGTAACGAAACGGATGGGACGAAAAAGAGCGTTAAGAGTATGGCCAGAGTGGCGGAGAAGTCGGATTTTATAGCAGGAATGGAGAAGAAGGCGGCATTGAACATCTACAGAAAAGGGAAAGACGAAATCAAGAGAGAAAAATTTTACGATAATTCAAAGGGAAGCGCTTTACTGTTTGAAGCAAGGTCCGGTTGCCTGAGAACCCGAAGCTACAGAGCGCAATTCAATAAAGAAGGGGACACATGTACGTGCTGTGGAAAATCTAGGGAAACGACAGATGTCCACCCAGGTGTAGCTGTGGACACTACCCTACAGGAGGCGATGGGTTTCAGGAGTAACAGAGGAAAGCTGAACATGTCGGCGATAGAGATAAGTAAAAGGCGCTTATAGTATTGGTGGCGCAAAAGTATGGAGCAAACAGAAGCGCAAGGTAGTTCGGGTAGGATTGTTACATCACAGCGGAACGATAATTGATAAAATAGCTAGTCGAGGAGGAAAATTAGTTGTGAAAATATGTGTGATTCGGGAAAAGAAATGTTTGTATAGGAAAAAGGAATAAAGCTAGAGCTTGGTGGCCTGGCTACCGCCCCGTTATGAAGGGGACGCTCCTAATATAAATCCATCCATCAATCCAACGCTAAATTTGATTTGAATTCAGCAAGACCTCCATTACAACCTTCAGGGGAGGAGAGAGTGTGGAGAGGAAGAGCGTGAGGGGCGGCAGATGGGAGAAGCGGTAGTGTTACGTATCAGAAGACTATCGGCGGCAGAATACTATCATTTTTCGACGTCATTTGCAGCGGAACAAGCAGATATGCGGGCATTTCTTCTCCTCGTAAGGAAAGAGTAGTTGCCTCAAGGCAACTACATCACAAAAAGAAAAGATGCCGCATTTTGCGTTCTCAGCATACGACGAGCTGAAGGCACCGTTGATTAGTGGGCATAGTGTGCGGTAATACTAGAATTCGGGCCATCTATCTATTTTATCGGAGTGTAGTCGTGCTTGGCTTATCGTAAAACATATCCGTTAACTGAACTAGAATGTAACTTCCTAGTACAGTACGAATAATAATGACACCTTCGCTCGAATGACAATGGTATATTGAATACGAGAGTCACGAGGCACATTAAAGCCTTCAGCAACAGGGCCCCCCTTCTGCATGGCACAGTATGTTTGAGACCATTTTGCAAGCATTCACAAAGAGCACACCCTAACAATGTGGCTGTTTATTTCACGATCACAGTTTTTAAACAAGGCACAGTGTTCATTACAGCCGCTGAGAATGCAGCGTGTCATTTCAGCCGAAAGCATCCTCCCAGATGACTAGGTTCGTTCGCTGTGACCATCCAGCGTTTGATCAGAGGGCGTTTCCGCGTGTACGACAGTCGCTTCGACGTCGATCATTCAAGGGCTGAACAGCGTGGTCGTTATTAATGCGCTGATTGTGAGTGCGGTGGCCATCGCACAAGCATCTGGAAGACAAGACATATGCCATTGAACAAACACCAGTTTTGGTAACCTTGTATTGTTCATACACACTCAGCACACTTCAGGTCCCGGTATCACGCTACCATAGATGAAATTATGAAAAACAAAAACAAAGCAGACATAATAAACATCCACGCCATGCCGTGGAATATCATTCATTTAGCAAAAGCAAGCTGCGCTATGCGATAGAAACCTCAAGGTCTTAATCGATGGCTATGTCTACTAAGTCGGAATCACTGCATCAGCTATTGCGCCTACCATTACAAGAAGACTTCAACAGGCGCCGAATTCGTTTCTTGGTCAGCCTAGTGGTTATCAATAAAAGTCGGCGTTGGGCTAGGTGGTGCATTACATTGACGAAAAGACGTATTCCAGCCTAGAAACCAGAAGAACACAGAAAAACAGCAAGGAAGACAGAAAAGCAGCTGACTACCAACTGTTTATTCAACCGAGCAGCACATATATATATGCAGTCACGTAGTCACATGAACTTATCAATAAATTCCATCACGTACAAAGCTTTGCACGGACTGCCTCACAAGGTAACACCCTCCCTCTCCCGTTATCCTTTTTTATCCGGATAAAACAGCTCGTGAAATACTTGAAGCATTTCACATCGCTAAAAAAGGGAAATCATGTTGCAGTGACACTTCCGTGACATTGCGTAGAAAGAAAATGACCTTTATGGAAACTTTTTTATGAACCCAACAAACTGAAATCACCGAAAAAACGACAACGGGAGAGGGAGGGTGCTACGGTGTTACCTTGGGAGGTAGTACATGCAAAGCTTTGTAAGTGATGGATTTCAATGATAAGTTTATGTGATCGAGTGACTGTATATATTTGAGTGCTGCTCGGTTGAATAAACTGTTGGTAGCAAGCTCCTTCCCTGTCTTCCTTGCTGTATCCCTGTGTAGTCTGTTTTCTTGGCTGGAATGCGTCTTTTCGTCAATCTAGCGATTGCGACTCTATACTGCTGACCCAAAAGGCGCGGGGTCAATCTCGGCCTCGGCGGTCGCATTTTAGATGAGAACAAAAATGGCAGAGGCTCGCATACTGAACATTGTCAGTGCCCGTTAACAGGAGATGGTCCAAATTTCCGGAGCTCTACACTGCGGCGTGCCTCAATATCATATTGTCGTTCTGGCACGTAAAACCACATCGATTATTATTGATTGCGCTCTTAGATATCACTCGCTACATCTACGCGGGAAAGTGAATGAGATAAATGCCGAAAATTACACTACACCACAAAAACCACGCCTACTTATGAAATTTTTACTATACGTGACTCCAACTAATGACAACTTCGAAAACGTCCATCGATTTTTTTGATGGACTTATGTATCGTAATTGTTAGACATCGAGGTTCGAACGATGTACCGAAAAAGGGAAGGTGTGTCTTTTAGCACTTTCTTCGACTGTTTATGGCGTTACTTGGGAAATAAAGTAGCGTATATTAAGAACCGGGTTTTCGCCACTGCAGGCGCCGGATGTGATACACTTGCTACGTTTTGGGTATTTATTGCTGGAACAGACCGGCCATTTGCACGCAAGTTGGCAGTTTTCTTTTTCTTGACTAACGATTGACAAACACCGCCGCATTCTCGCAACACTTTAAATTCTGTTGTAACACTTACAAGTTTGACAAACAACCGAGTGCCCTCAAGAGCGAAATTTTTTTTTTGCGATTTGGACAGAAGGGCATGACGTCCCTACACTGCACCATTTTTGGAAGCAGCGCTCGAGCAGTCGCACACATTGCACCCGCGTTCTTCGTCCTGGACGAGGTTACCACAGCTGCAGTCTACGGGCTCGGGGCAGCTGGCGGATGTCCTTGGAATGGTTACCTCGACACCTGCGATGCCATGTTTGCTCTATTTGAATTTGCGTACCAATTATTCAATGCCATTTCTGAACTACAAGCAATATTTTTTTTCCGTTGGACAATAAAAGGTTTATATTCCTAAACTACGTTGAGTTCCTTGTTCTGGGCTTGCTAAGAGCAGAAGAGTTTCATAGTTGCGTCAAAAGCAGCAGCGTTGGTTAAGCGTTCGCAGTTTCATATGTGAGGAAGAAGTGATTGAAAGCAACACACACACACGCACACACGCACGCACACACACGCAACGCACAGTCTCCTTGCTTTCAAGCACAGTGCATTTTTAGGCAAAATGTGCTCGTAAAATGCAGAACAACGTCAAGCGCCGCAATATCATCCAACAGCTATAATACGATTCCTCGAGATCATTTTTAACTGCCCAGCTAGCATATCCAAAGGCATCACTACAGCGTAATTGTTTATGAGCGGTAAGGACTACCTCAACCACAGCGATAAAAGAGGCACGAGATCGATTACCCTGCTTTTCGAAGACCATGTGCAGAACATTATGCAAGTGGCACAGTCTCCCGTTACTCCCATAGTTTACGACAAATAGATTACACATATTCATGTCTACTTCAGCGTTCTGTGAATCAAAGCTATGATATAATTATGAAACGTACAAGAATAATTTTGATCATGCGCTGTTATTCCCAGGGCTCCTAAATCAAGTTACACGGTTAAACGGTACATGTAGGCAGGATAAACAGCTACACAAAATACGTCTATGCTCTACAAAAGTTTCCGAGGCTATTTTGACGAGGTGAAATTGGCAAATGCACACAAAAATTGGGGGACCCTTAAGCTTCGCCTTTAAGATTTGAACGCGATAGCGAAATTCGGCCCCTAGTGTGCACTTCAACCACTCAGTGCATACTTATTAATGTGTGTTGTTACACACACACACATGCGCACAGACACAGACACCACGCGCACGCGCGCGACATATCTATAGTAATGGTAGAGGTTTTCGTTCTATTTATTAGCACTTTTATATCAACTTCATGAAAATATTGTACAGTGATGTAGTCACATGGTCTGTATTATGAACTGCGCGTGGGCGTGACACTTTCATTCGTAAATGGTCACATTCTGTCGTCCTTCTTGCGTTATCCTTCTGGAGACATCTTCCGGCCAACCGCAACAAGCATCGCCTTGTGGTCGGTGAAATGGCAAACAGCACATTATCTAATATTTGCTGTTTGCTTGATATGATATTGTCGCGTAGTATTGTGACTAGAAGAGCCAGACGTAGAGAGCGTCTTGGGGCAGCCACTTTATTGGAGACCTTGACCTAATTCGGCGGTGGTAGCGACGACAGGCGCAGCTGTCTTTCGGCGGGTCACAAGAGAAAGAGCACCACGGCTCGGCGACGCACGCCGTTTTCTACCCCGCAGAGTTCGAGGTGGACGCACCTTAAGAACGCGTCAACACTAAGGATGAAAGTCGAACGCCGCAGCATCATTGACGCGCGTTCATACGAGACGCCTAGTGTTACACATGCGTAGACGCAAGCCGGAGATAGAAATGCTAAGAGCGCGCGTCTGTCGCTTTGGATGAAAAGACGCCATGAGTCAATACGTTCCCTGTCGTAGAACGGCGGAACCATATAGGCTCTGCTGTAGTCCCCTGGCCTCCGAGATGGCGGGCGCGCGCGCCGTCTCGGAGGCCGTGGTAGTCGAGACATGTTTTTCACAATGTCTCACAGATGGCAGCACATTATCTAATGTTTGCTGTTTGCTTGATATACTCAGTAAAGTTTAATCCTCCTACAAATCGCCGAATGGGCTCATTTTCGTCGTAACACCTGCCGAACAAAATGCGTTAAGGAGACTCCTTTCCCTACCTGCCATTTATGTACTTTTTTTCCTAGGAAGTTCCAAGTCGCATCGTGGCTTTGTGGTAGGACGCCTGCTTGCCACGGAAACGGCCCGGGTTCGATCCTCACTGGGACAGAAGACTTGCATTGTTTATTTTATTTGCATCGTTCTCGATTTTTCGGTCACGATTTTGCGCTCACGGAGAAACACCGACACCGACGGCGGTATTTCTGCGAAACGAGCTCTCTAACGCTATCGCGTTAAAAGCGTACATTATCCTGGGAAGCGCTGCGTCTTTCTTTCTCTCGAGCTTAAGCCCTCTTTAAAGCCAAAGCGATTGTAGAATTCAATCTCCATTAATGCTAACAATTGGGATATTGTTACGTGGAATTACGCAAAAACAAGGCAATTCAGTTTTATGTACTAGCAGAACGCACCGCCGCACTAAAGAATAGCGCGTTTGAGGTGAATGGGTAGCCCCAAGCACGGTGGTGGTAATTGGCCATGAATCGTGCAATAGGAGAAGGGGAATCAGAAATCAGAAATTTTATTATTACCAAACAAGAACAAGTTGTCGCATTTCAATATGCAGCAGGAGGTCCCGGAGTCGGAGGCTAAATTGGGACCCCCTGCATCTAATAAATATGCAAGAAACAAAACATTTAGCATCGACAGGCAGGAAGGAAAATTAGTTTGCATTTTAAGGCAACTGAGAAAGAAAACGAAAGCAGAAAATATGTTTTGTAGAGGAATGATGAAATTAGACGGGTCACTGCTTTATATAAAAGATGGTGATCATAAAATGGCATAACTGCTTTAGTTACCTTGTTACCACTTGTGAGGAGGATAATAATTAAAACAAAACGAATCTTTCTTATAATTGAGCAGCACGTACTCGATTACCCCTTGTTTATTCTCTTCCCTCGCTTCCATGGCAAGTTAACTTCTTTTTGACAGGTGGTAACAGTTCCGTATCATTGACCCTGAAAGAGAAGCACGGTCTCGAAGCGTCACACTAAACAATCTGAAGCACATTTCAAGGCTTTCAGCCTAGAGCTGAGGATGGTGCCAGTGGGTAACGTGAAATTGCAAGTTGAAGAGTAGACGGCACTATTTCAAACTCCGAGAGTTCGCTCGTTCAGATAAAACTTAAGAGCTCAAAAAAGACAGCGCAGGACAGAGGAGATGAAACGCACACAACAAGCGCTCGTGGTGTGTGTTTCGTCTCCTCATTCCTACGCAGGCTTTTTGGCCCACCGATAGCTATCCTCTTACGGGGGTTCGCATGGTGCATTCATTGGGGAAGTGCCTTCAGAATAGAGTCACACACCTGTGCGTCGGAAAGTGAAACCATTCATATTACTGCTTTGATTGAGTCAGACTGGATCTTATCGGGACCAGCTACAGTGCTACTGTTAATAGATTGCTTTATCTTAATTTTTCTAGTACACTTGCAGGCTCTAGATGTAACGTGTGTGACAATTTTTTTTCATATAACTGCTTGGGTTTTTATTAGTCATATTATTTAGCTTCCTGCTGCAAGTAAAAAAAGACATTCGGACTAAATTTGTTTCCGTTATCTTGGCCTGTGGTAGCTTTGTAGTTATATTTCATACACCATGGATCGAACCGCTTGAATGACAGATTTCATTACATGTATCCCATAATGTTTGGAATTATCAACGCAGGAAAATTTACTGCGTGCGTAATTACATTTTGCCTTCATGATTCCGCTGCTTTATGCAACGATTCTTCTTGTGCGCATTAAATTTCTCGGTGTCCTTTAACCTTAAAATCTCGTGAAACTACTGTTCATGTACTGTGGCTGCTGATGGATCGTTCGAGTTATCTATGGTTTTCTAACCTTTTGCTGTATGCTTCATAAAAGGAATATCAAAGCCTAGAGTAATATATATATATATATATGCATATATATATATATATATATATATATGAACTTTTAGTACCTGACGTCATTTAAAAAATAACAACTCACGACTGCTTGGTCAACAGCTTCTCAATAATATTTCGGTGCCCATTATCGGATAACCAACATCTTATTCAATGATAGTTCAACGGACAGGCAATGGCTCTTCAGTACAATTCTCAAGATTGACCAACACTATTCCAATAGCTTCTTAATAAAGTTTTTGTATGTTACATGCCTCTGTACTTATCAGGGCACAACTCTAACGTTGTAGGTTATGTTTATGTAACACAAAGTTCGCAGACTACTGTGAAATGGAAGCAAGAGAATTCAAGAACGCCTGAAGAAAATCTAACGCGTATCCGAGAAAGACAATGTTCGTTAATGAGACTATTTCTCCCTGCCGCCGCGGTTTAGTGGCTATGGCACTGGGCTTCTCATCCGAAGTTCGCGGGATCGAATCCCTTAAGCGGTGGATGCATTTCGATGGAGATGACATGTTGGGCCCCGCGTACTGTGCGACGTCAGTGCACGTCGAAGAACCCCGGGTGGTCGAAATTTCCGGAGCCCACCACTATGGGGTCTCCCACAATCATAGCGTTGTTTTCGGGCGTAAAACCCCATAAATCAATTAGACAATTTCGGCGTGGTTTGGGGTTCCAAATCAGCGCCAGCCGCCTACAGAGCTATTTGCTACTGAGCAAGCGAGCGCCTTGAATTCCGTTTTTGCCTTTTGCTACATATAGGTGGATACAAATTTTCCCTTTCATAACAGTTCATCCACCTGATGGTATTCCTCAGGACTGGTGTGTCATATGCAATGTCACTTTTTTCGAGTTATCCATCAGTTCACCCCCGCCCTGTTGACAGCTGGCTTCAGTTGGTAGCACCACAAATATCCCCTGGTACCGGTTTCTGGCGCCGGACCGGGGCAGATTTTTTCGTCAATTAGGAAAATTTGTTTTCCTTTTTGAGAAATCGATTTGGATTTCTTTGTAACTCGTGCTGCACACCGGTGCACGACGATATTTGCGCTCAGAATCTTGCAAAGGCTCAGCTGACTACTGACCCGTTTGGTGTGTGTGTGTGTGTGTTTTGCTTTATAGAAGAAGGGTAAGATAGACAGGTCCATTTAAGAGCGAGCTGAAAGCACCGTTCCAAAACCAGACGTGGCGTGTAACGTCACCGTGAGTGTCGCCATGCTTTCGTTCGTAAAACCTCCAGCTTATGCAGAGCCATAAACCCCTCACCGAAGCAGGTCAGGTTGCAGCCGCCGTGGGTGCGGAAGTTGTTGTCGTTGCCCCCGCATCCTCCGTAGCTGAAGGGCAAGCACTCCTCCTTCTGCACGTCGTAGTAGAAGCGCATCTCAGGTGGCTTGGCAAGTGCTTCGGCACCACTGGAGGAGTTGCAGAGCGCCTCGTCAAGCGGCAGGTGGCAGAGCTCTGAGCGGAAACCAATGCATAGCGAGGAAGAGTAGGTGAAAAGCAGGTCAAATCTAAGCTCCTTTGGCATGAAGGAAAGCGTTTTAAACGCTGCTCTGCATTTTTGCATTATACATGCACTCGCTAGACTGCCCCATCCGAAGTGAACTGAGGTGAAAGGCCGGAAAGCGATGACGTGCAGAGATACGCAGCACGCTAGCACGTATGCCGCAAACACACACACACACACACATCGAGCCGTACGAACCACGCAGTGAATGCTTCTATGAAAGACGTGGAATCCGCAATGGCTATAAAGCAAAAGACACATTATACTGTCCTGATCACACTGCAATACCGGTCTAGGTAAAAGAGAGGCTGAAGACAAGGGAGTTGGGCACTATGGGACATGTTCGAAGAACATCTGAAAAGAAATATTGGTTGGGCTCAGAGAATTCAATATTATGCGCATTATGAATACCTTAAACTAAGGACATATCATCCATCGCTATCGCATTCATCGTTTCGCACTTCTCGCGTAACTGTGCAATTTAATGTTTATGTTGCATTTGAGATGTGATGAATAGTTACGATGAAATCGCAACCTAAATTGAATTCATTTTTGTAAGCAAACTTTAAGATAGGATCGTTGTTTCTTACGCCTCACTCAACCGCGATATTTTAAATCCAGTAACCTTGTCCGCCTCGCCCACCCCAGCTTTCTTTTTTCCCCTTTTCTTTTGTTTTCTTTTTACTCTCCCTCCCGCCTTTCTTGCTCTACACCCAGACGTGGGACGACCATTCACATGAAGAAGACTTGAAAAAATGAGACCGATGTTTTTTTTTACATTAACTTTAGCGTCAAAAGAAGTTGGAGAAACGCATTTTACTCAGCACGTAAAAACACGCCATGACAGGACTAACCACGCGCGCGGACCTAGCTTTCCAGTTAATTACGCTAAACGTGACTGTCCTGGATGTC
This sequence comes from Hyalomma asiaticum, assembly GCA_013339685.2. Taxonomy (NCBI): domain Eukaryota; kingdom Metazoa; phylum Arthropoda; class Arachnida; order Ixodida; family Ixodidae; genus Hyalomma; species Hyalomma asiaticum. The sequence continues at coordinate 70,621,865 of CM023481.1, read as the reverse complement.
ACGGTTAGTGAAAAGTAACAATCCCGGAAATTTTGAAACCAAATATTCTGCAAAATACAAAAGCTGACAGAAACTAGCGGGCCTGTGATGCTTCAAACAACTGTGCGTTTAATGGTTCCGGCTAAGCTGCAACCTTCAGTACTAAAGGTTGCGGGTTGGACTCCACCCCCCCCCCCCCCCGCCGACGTTTTTTTTACTAGCTCTTCCTCTAATCTTCATTCACGGTTCGATAGTTACGTCGGTAGATGAGACCGCGATGGTCGGACAAGGCTCTGAGTCCTGCTGCTGTCTACGACTTACTCCTGCACCAGAACAGGAATTGGGCTCCCTGGTGCAGTACTTTGCCACCATATCGCACGCGTTGTCTACAGTTGAACCATGTCCCTTCGTGTACGGCGGCTGCACAACATGTGACCACGGCGGCGGTCAGCGCTGTGAACCAGTGGATGGTGCTAATAATCACTGGATCCGGACTGGAAACTATATCTCGGAATGTTCAAAGCAAGATCCCTCTCGAGCGTAAGCTAGGCTAGCGGAGCTACTCGATGTAGAAGGCGTTAGTTGGGACATCATTGTCCTTAGCGAAGTTTGGAGAGCAGGTGAAGCTTACAAAATATTAAACAACGGGCAAGTCCTGCTATAGAGGGTTGCCCGAAAAGAGAGAATATGGTGTCGGGTTTCTAATTTACGAAGATATAGCGGGCAACGTGGACGAATTCTACAGCGTTAACGAAAGAGCGACATGCGCCGTCATAAAACTAAATAAGCAATAAAAATTGAGGATTATCCAAGGATATGTGCCAACAACGAGCTACGACGACAAACAAATAGAACAGTTCTACGAGGACATCGAATTAGCAATGAGAAGAATAAGGACACAACACACAATAGTAATAGGGGATTTTAACGAAAAAATAGGAACAAAACAAAGCGCAGAAGAAGCGATTAGCAGCTAGTGTGTCCCATAGGAATAACCGTGGAGAGTTCCTAGTACAGTTTGCATAAGGAAACCGACTCTGAATAACTGAATACGTTCTTTAGGAAGCATAAAAATAGAAAGTGGACATGGAAAGGTCCTAACGAGGAAACAAAAAGCAAAATTGGCTTTATAATGTTCGAGCAAGCAGGCATAATTCAAGGCACAGAAGTAGTAGGCAAGATCAAATGTAGCGATCACAGATTGGTAAGGGCAAACATTGCACTTAACCTAAGTGCGAACTAAATTAAGTGATACATTACCTAGAGGTAATCAAAACAAAGAACGAGTACTTTAAAGTCACACTAAAAAATAGATTTAACGCGTGAGACGAAAACGATGAATATTTCGGAGTAGTAAAGACAACCATAACGAAAGTGAACTTCCAAAGAGCGATAGAAGTCGGGGGTAAAGCAATAAAGCAAGAGGTAAGCCAGTTGTCCCAATCCACTAAAGAGAATACAAAAACGCAGCAGATGAAAGTGATTTCGTCAGAAGATAAAACAGAATTCGCAGAATTATCAAAGCTGATCAGTAAAGCCAGGCAAACAGATGTCAGGAACATTACCGTAAAAGAAATAGAGAAAGCAGTAGAGAAGGGTACCAGCATCAAATCGGTCAGAAAGAAACTGCAATTAGGAGAAAACAAAATGCGTGCGCTTAAAAATAAACAAGGTAACATTATCAACAACCTCAACGAAATAGTAAAGGTAGCAGAAGATTTCTACTCTGAATTCGACAGCTCTCAGGCAGACCCTACAACCTTAATAGCAATAGAATCAGCGGAGGACACTGCTGACTATATGATAACCGCTGACTATGTAAAAAAAGCTGTCCAAGGGATGTCCCGCGGTAAAGCAGCAGGTGAAGATGGCATAACAGCCGAATTTATCAAAGGCTGAGGAGACATTATATTTGAAACACTTGCGTCGCTCTTCACGAAATGTATCAATACATCTAGTGTACCGCCCAATTGGAAAAACGCTGATATAATCTTAATACACAAGAAAGATGACATAAAGGAGTTAAGTAATTACAGGCCAATTAGCCTACTCCAGTAATATACAAGCTATTTACAAAATAATATCTGCTAGGATAAGACGAACACTCCACTTTAACCAACAAAGCGAACAATCTGGTTATAGGAAAGGTTACGCAATGATTGATCACAGCCGTGCTATCAACCTAATTGACAAATTCACTCAATATAACCAACTTCTTTGTATGGCCCTTATACACTACGAGAAAGCATTCGAATTCACAAAATACAAGCAGTTCTAGAAGCTTTGCGTTGACAAGGTGTAACTGACGTATACCTGCGAACCATAATTAACATCTACAAAGATTGCAGAGCCCCACTACTCGCACATGAAAAGAGCAGAAAAATTCCGATCAAGAGAGGAGTCAGGCGAGGAGATACAATCTCTCCGACGTTATTTACTGCATGCCTAGAAGAACTGTTCAAACATCTAGACTGCGAAGAAAGGGCAATTAGAATAGATGAAGAATATTTAAACAATTTGAGGTTTGCAGACGACATTGTGCTCTTTAGCAATGACGGTGACGAACTACAAAACATGATTAATGACCTAAACTTGGAAAGTCTCAAAATAGGACTAAAATGAATAGGCAAAGGACTAAAATTATGCTCAACAGTCTAGCTAAAGAATAGGAATTTAATATTAGCAATGAACCCTTAGGATGTGCGAATGAATGCTTGTATGTGGGGCAGCTAGTAACAGGGACACCTCGCCATGAAAAGGAAATCCTCCGTAGAATAAGAATGTGATGGAGCGAATGAGGGAGACATTTCCAAATCATGATTCGAAACTTGCCACCGTAATCAAAGCGAAAAGTATTTAATCACTGTATTCTCCCAGTACTAACATGCGGTGCAGAAACATGGAGGTTAACTAAAGATCTAGAGATGAAATTAAGGAGGACGCAGCGTGCAATGGATAGAAAAATGATAGGTGTAACGCTAAGAGACAAAAAACGAGCGGGGTAGATCAGAGCACAGACAGGAGCAGCTGATATGCGTATATAAATTAAGTAAAAAAGTGGACCTCGGCAGGGCATATCATGCGCAGGACAGATACAAGATGGACAGTAACAGCGATGGAATGGATACCAAGAGAAGAAAAACGCAACGGATTGTAAATCTTTGGGAGAGGCCTTCGTCCTGCAGTGGACTCAAAAATATGATGATGATGATGATGATGATGCTAAGTTTAAAATGCTGTAGCTAAGGGCACAATATGATGTTAATTTCTTATGTTCTGTCGTACGCAAATTAAATAAAAAAGCTCGTAATTAAGCTGCCATGATAAAATGAGTGAAACATTTCACTCTATGAAACTGAATGACCAGCAGGCGTAGTTGATCAGCGGCCGCGTTGGGGGTCTGAAACAGCGTTTAGGGCACCAACACCCCCTCCCCCCAACGCTGTCTAAACTTGGGGCAACCAAACGTTGGGGAAGGCAGGGGAGGAGTCCCCCCTCCCCTCACCAACACCACCGACTGTGTTCTCGCGATGGTTCAAGTCGTCACTCATCGTAGCCTCACGGTTCCTCGGTACTGCGAATTACACGGAACTTGACCATTCCGAATTCAGAATGGAAACTCAAATTAGATAAAGGCGTCTTGTCGTTATGAAGGCACATGTGTCTTCGATTGAAAAATATTCCATGTGCCATCTGGCGCCTCTTCGTGAACACGAGTGATATCAAAAGTCATGTGACCAAGTGACGACGTCATTGGTGATGCCAATGATGATATGTACGGTGTTTCGCTTAGCATGATACAATTTTTCAACAATGTAGTGATCGAAGTTTCGAGCGAACGATTACTTATCCGGTTTCTTCTTCTCCTCCTGTATTATTATTATTATTAATATTATTATTATTAATGTAGTTGTTGTAATGCATGAAGCTTTCTGCACTGCAGAGTGTCTTGCACTATACCAATGTTTTCGTGTCGTCGTCCAGGAATACATCCCACCGAGGAGTACTATGAAGATTCGCTGCAATAGGGTATGGCCCCGAGTAATTCTGTATGGGATTCGGAGGTCATTTTTCTACACCTACGTTTTCCACACTCCTCCATGGGAGACTGGTGATACTGTCTAGTGGCGCGTCGTTTTTCGAGTGCGTCTTTCCAGACTAGACTCGCTACGTAGTTTTTCCACTTGCGAGGAAAAGTGAGAGATTCTCTGTGTGGAGAAACGTGACAAACATTCAAAGATGCACCATTACTCAATGCAAGCAATGGCTACTGCACGATATGAATGGCGCCGGAACACATAGACATCGTAATAGTCTGGCTGACCGAAGCAGTCAACTGGCCTTCCATGTCATAATATCAACTCTTTCCTCAAGGACATCACACAGTGTTGATGGATCTGTGGTAGCAATAACAATGACAACAATGAAATCTCTAGTGTAAGCTTCCGTAAAAGTAAAATATTAGCGTTTTATCATTGCCTCATTCTTTCTAAAGAGAGCTCTATACTGCCGAAATATCTGAGTATTTGATCCCAATTGCACACATGTGGTAGACTGGAAAGTTCAGCCATAACTTCATTCTAAAAATGCGCTTTCGTGTTTAATGATATTATTACCGGGGCACTACCATTAAGTATGCACTAATTACCAATCCGTATTTTAAGTGCATAAGCTACCCAAAACATCAAAAGCCGCAGCTCAAAAATACTCCCCGCTGTCTGCCTCCAGTGCAATGACTGGCTTCTCATTGATTACTGTTTTTTCTTGAGCTGAGAAGTCTGTCGCAAGGCAGCGGTTGTTTAGACTGCACGTTGTGGTCATTGCGGTACCGCGACAGTGTTGCTGATTTGAACTAACAATCCACGACTCGTTACTAGGCAATACACTTGTTTTTACTTTTGTAATGTTTCCTCACCATTGCATCCTTTTGCAAAGCTTGCTTGCCATGTTGTGTGCACGGGTGCTTAGTGTTTCATTTTACTTCGCCACCCCGCTGCGACCGGCTCGCTTTATAGTTTACCTGGATGGTAAAGTGAAAACGTAGAAAACAAGACGTTCCCATGTAAAAGGCCCTGCCTGGAGTTTTTCGTCAACTAAGAAACTTTTTCCGAGAATTCCCCACGGATTTCATTCGCGGCGTCGTGTTATAGCAGCTAGTATATGGCAGATATCTTTTTCTCAAGGTCTTTCTTCTGACCGGCGAGAATTCTCAGAACACATTTGCAGCCATTTAAGTTAATGCCGTCAGACGCTGCAGCTTATTTGGTCGTCGCGACACGGAGTTGTTTGGCAAGCGTGTTCAGCGAGCTTGCGAACTAAATGAGGTGCCGGCCTGCAGGCCATTCACCTCATGTGCGCCCACGCAGAGACTAATCGAGGCTGTCATTTGTGAATCGACAAGTGAGAAAGTGTCGCGGGGGAATGCGTTCGAATCAAGGCGCTGTTCTCACATTCCACGTCAGAACGCTACTCGGTGCGAACGAACTTCAGCAGACAGCGCCATGTACACGAAAAAAGAAAGTGACAACAAAAACCAGATGCTATGTCCTCATCGTATTTCCTGTATTGACTTTATGGACCAGTGACGGCCGTCGGAATAGGTGCCTCTCGGAGAAAATTGGCAATACGATCGGCACACATTTGTCAGGGCCTGTGGCACAGGACAGCTCGCTGTCACTTTCCGCCGGCTTCTGATTCTGCGAAGGCCTTTGATCTCCATCGACCGCAACCGGCCTCCATCATTTAGGGTGACGTGTGGCAGGCACAATCAAGAATGAGACTGGTTTGGCCAGACGTTAATGACTGGTGCTGTGACTGACGATGGAAGCTAACGGAGTGCGACGCCATGACGCGCGAACTATGGGTCTCTCCTCTCTCCGGTCGACGACGTGGGTTAGCGGCTAGGCCACCAAATATAATATATTCTTGATCAATCCCGGAGAAGCGAAGACGCGTATGATTTTGGCATCCTCGCACGAGCGCCAGTCAACAGCAGGGAAACAAATCAAGCGACATTCCAGAAAGAAATTCCTAGCACCACATTTCTTCTACTCGCTGACTTCTTAGTTCTCTTTGGACAGATTTTGCCGATGGCTTTTCTCCTCTCGTAACGATCACGTAGCGAACAGAAACGTTACATTTCGCGCACAAATGAGTTTCAGTCGTGCGAAAACATCAGATAACGCTTCGCTTTATCTGAGGTGTGCGTAAGCGAGTGCATAAGCGTGGCGATCTGCCTATTTTCATGCCATGTACAGGCAAAAAGCTTAATTTGTTTCACGCCAAGAAAGAGAAAGAAACGCAGCTTTCTTCCGCTACATTATCAACCACTGACATGATTAGCCATCTAGTTACGGTACAAATCATCACACGTTTAAAGGAGTACTCACACGATCTTGCGAAATCATCGCATTGCTGGTTCCGATACAAACGCTGGTGTCGGGAACCCCGAAAGGAGTATCGTCGTTAATACCATTGCCCAGTTTCGGCTTCTATTTCGGAGGGCCGGTTTCAAAGTGATGTGTAAACACAGTTTGACGTGGGCTTAAGGAAAGTGGGAGAGATCAAACCGTGACATAATAGCAGCAGCTATTTCGGCAGCTGTTAGTTGCATGTGGCACACGTAAAGATCGATAAATAGTCATCCAACGACTGCGACAGCAATTTCGGCGATGTGTGTTCGCTGAGGTCCCGCCACGGTGGTCTAGTGGTTATGGCACTCGGCTGCAGATCTGAAGGTCGCGGGATCGAATCCTGGCCGCAGCGGCTGCCTTTCGATGGAGGCGAAATGTTGAGGCCCGTGTGCTGTGCGATGTCAGTGCACGTTAAAGAACCTCAGGTGGTTGAAATTTCCGGAGGCCTCCACTACCGCGCCTCTCACAATAAGAGCTGGTTTTGGGACGTTAAACCCCACAAATCATCATCAATCATGCGTTCACTTAGTTTATTGGTCATGATTTTGTGTAGTGCGGTGGGGCTGTCTTGCGCAAGAGGGGCGACAAGACCTTTACAATAAAACACGTTATACGCTTTTCCGGCGCCGGAAACGCGTATAACGTGTTTTACTGTAAAGGTCTTGTCGCCCCTCATGCGCCGGAAACGCGTATGGGTTAACTTACACCATCCACTAAAAAATGCACATTACGAGAATTTGACCATTCTAGTATTGTTTGCTTACGTACTGAGCTTCGCAGATACTTTTCAAATAACTTCAGGGAATTTATAATAATAATTATTCAGCCACCGTGTAAGCTGTTGATGAAACGCAAATACCCAATGGAGAAGCTGTGGAACATGTTAGCGCCCAGAAAATGTGTTTTCATGCTAACTCGTGCTAACCCTCTTAATTTTCTTATTTTGGAGGAGGGGGGGGGGGAGGGTGAAAGACAGTGCATGAGATTTGCAAAAAGTACCACGTGAGCAGGCGCTTGCGCGCGGAGACATTAGCGCCCTCAAACATGCTACGAACGAACTATCGATGATGCAGCGGGACTACAGGCACGAACAAGCCTAAAGAATGACATGTGTTATCTCCTTATCATTTTGTCTTCAGTGCATACAGTATCGTCTATCTCCGTGTTTGTTTGGCGGTAATTATATTGAGACTATCAGGAATATTCTCTCGCAGAAACATTGCCCGAATGGCGAGAGCTTAAGAACAAGTATTCATGCGATGCGCCTCTAGAGAAAACAACTGCGGAGCATTCAGAGAAGTTCCTAGCTTGGACAGTAGAGTGCACCGAGGCAAGGTGCCTTTAAGGCTGGTGCCGTTCGGGCAAGCCCTATTCTCTGCTCAGCGTTAACTCCGTATGGGCCTAATACAGACAATGAATGGCCTGTTAGAACTTCTGACTCTGAATAAGTCGAAGCACAAGCAAGGTTGAAGGCGGCATCTTTTTTCAGGTATTTGGTGCTAGCAATGTTTTCATCAAAATTGGTAGCTGTTCCCAAAGCTCCAGACGATAAGTCTATAATAGTGAGTAGTTTCGGGCGCGAACTCTTAGCGAAATTATAGATAAGTAAAAATTTATGCTTTGTGAAAACAGAAGTACCCGCTGTACCCTTTCTTCACTGGCCATAATAGGTAGTTGGTCGTTATGCATTTAGACCCCTTGTAAATTTGTTGGTGACAAGAGTGATTTGATTTGACGGGAGGAGCTGGAAGCTCCACCGATGCACCATCGCAACATTACTCGTATAGGGAAGAGATGGGCCTTACATGTTCACTACGGCGATTGATAAGTTGCATTTAATTTTCTTCAGGTTGAAGTAAAGGTGTTTAGTACACTGAACTATGGTGTTTAACAAGGAAAATGACTGTCAAATTAACATCGCTTCCCTTATCCTGCACTCTTTGTTCCCTTAGGTTGGGTGGTAGTACCGCCATCTAGGAACGATAGATAGTGCGAAGCAGTTTATCACGCTAATTCGCGCCGGTAGTCAGCGCTTCGGTAGTCTCCTCGCGTAGAACGCCGCGTAAGTTTGGGGCGTGGTGGCGTCGTGAGTGCGCGTTCCTCGAGCGAAGTACGAACGCGGACCGCTACAAAATTTGTGTTGCGTGGCCAGGTGCGTTGCGTTGAGATGCACACTGCTCCAGGAACGCAAGCACGGCCGTCGACAAGCAAATGATTGGCCTTTCGTTGCAGTGGGCTGTGTTTTCACAGACGATCCGCTGACAACCCATTCGTATTCGCTTGCGAGGTGTCACCGTTTGCGGACGCTCCTTGTTTATGGCACGTTTGCGCAGGGCTCTGGCGCGTGCAGTTGAGTGCTTCCGGAGAAATGCGAGTCGTTCGAAAACATTCCCTCATGTACAACTGTCAAGGATCTTTGTGCCGTGTCGACGTGCCACTGATGTCTACATGTAACGTGTTTACATGTTCACAGAACCCAAGCCATATCCCGCCCCTTGATTCGCCAGATTGCCGCTTATGCCTTCCACAACCTCGCTAAGGCAGGTTTCACTTTCGTGTTATACCGATTCCTATGACAAAGGGATCAACCACATTTTTTTTTCTTGCGTTGATTTACCTTTCTAATGTACACGTGTAGGTTTCCTAAAATACATTTTGAAACAACTCAGTAAATGCGGTAGCTTACACGTCAGAACATTCCAAAACTTCGTAGCATTACTCACGTATATTCCAGGAGACAATGCGCGTAAAAAGTTTCACTGCCTATTCATCAGCCGCATAACATGATTGGTACCAGTAAGCTGTCACTTACTAAACACCTACCACTTTCTTCTCCTTCCTCCTTGCGCCTCCTCGTGTATGTGCTGTTGTAGTACTTTCGACCCTACACAGCCGTCGAGTAAATCATTGGCGATGAAAAGCTTGGACACCAGTATCACGACACGTGCTTTCATGTACACTGGGCGGAGACGGCGCGGTTTTCGCGCTTGTCTATAAACTCAGAAATTGCAGGAAGGTAAATGTCAGTAAGCCTAACTGTTTTCTCGGTAAGGTCCTAAAAATCGCTGCTACGACAAACAATCTTTGACGCCACTGTGTTGCACTCTCCGGCCAAATGACCACGGTTGGTGCGGTGTGTCCGGTGGAACTACGGCGGTTTTGCAAACTAGCTGAGTGGCGTGACTTCTGAAATAAAGTCGAAGTGCATGTTATAGCCCCATCGAGCTCGACAGCAGCTGAATCCAAAAGAATAAATTACTCACAGGAAAGTATTCACGTCCTTTCATACTAAGGCTCGAAGGGTACTTCTCCCCTTATTTTTGTGTGTGACTTGTTTAAAGCGAGAGGTGCAGATGCAACCTATTCGCACACAACCGCTTTACTCGCGGTCTACCTAGGAATCAATGTTGTCACTAGGCGTAAGTGTGACCAATCCATCTCGTGTATGCGCGCCCTCGTGAGGTAGCCGCGTGTTCTAATTTATGAACGGCTCGCCATATGAATTGCGTGTCGCAATCTGAGATGGCATGCCATGATGGTAGACTGCGCGTTTCAGTAACAAATGTAATATCGAGCCACAGATGAGTCGGGGACTGCTTGAAACTCCGCTGACTTGGCGGGATAATCTGTGACTACTACAGTAAACTTATTACTACACCGAGTAGAGCGACCACCGCGAAGACGCGTTGGCTTCGGGTTCCAACCCCGGAGCAAGATGAGTCTTTCGGCAAATGTGAAACTTTTTTCTTCTGAAAGACACACGTCTATTTAATGGATAATTTACGCGGGAAACCGATGGATGGTAAGTTGACCTTAACAGCAGTTGCCAACGCCTATCAGAATATCAGAAGGCGTGACAATACTGACATTTTTTAACTGTACTCGTCGTCGATCCTGCGGCGTTGTCGAGATGTTCGGTGTCACGCGGAAGGCAAAGCCTGAGGCACTATTGCCCTCGGCCCACTCCTACATTGTGATGCAATGGATTGTAGAAAAGGTTTAGCTCCAAGTTGTGGGTTTGATCCCCGCCGCCGCGGCTCTATTCACATAGCGCGAAATGAAAAGAAAGAATGAAAAAGTGCACTACCGCATGGTGAAGGACCAGGTATGCTCAATATACCATGATGAAGGACGGATTGTCGAGACACAGCCAGCCGATAAAAAACATAACGTTCTGGCGGAGAACGAATATATGATTGTCAAGTTATTGATCACCCCATCAGTAACCTGACATCCTTACCAGTTACGCCATGACTAGCGATGAAAAAGAAAATCAGCTTTGCACTCTCCGCGGCTTTCACGGCGCGGGAAAGGCTTGGATATATATTTTTTTTCTGGTTCCTACCTTAAAGGCTTCGAGCATCGAGCAAATATGTGACTTGATAAAGAACCATGCTTGGTTACCACATCAACTAAGATTAAACGTCAAAAACGCAAATTTTACACTACTACATGCTAAAAGTAACTCAATAAATGATAACCCGAACTCTGTTCTGGCGTTTCAGTAATCGCACGTAAGAGTATTTGCAAGTTTCCGGGAGCTCACTACCACCGCAATATAAGCTCATGTGATCATGCAAATCATGTTACAGTAAAAATGACTCGATACACAGCAGTTGTAAGTCGCATTAATCGCATTCTATATTAATGCGAGAGCGTTAAAACGCCCCCTTAACGCGATAGCGTTATGAAGCTCGCATAGCAGAGCATCCAGTGTCGGCGTCGGCCTCTTCGTAGTCATCCGGCGTATATAATCAACTCGAGCAGTTGCTACCACCGTAGCAATGCGGAGCAATACCTCCACCTTGGCGCAGGTACTTCAGAGAATAAAAATTCAGTTTGTCAAATACAAATCAGTCAGACAAATTGCAAACCACGATTTCACTGACACGTGTACATATGATCGCTCGCAGCTGTAATTATGCTACGATAAAAATGTTACTTCTATTGCGAAGAAAATTGTGTCACGACGAAACTACAATAATACTAGCACTTCATAGAGTAGGCGCCAACGCGGCGCCTGCGCGCGTGGCACTTGCGAACGCGTGCACATCTTCCACTGCTCGCAGATGCCGACAGAAAGCGCTTAAGCAGTTATGCGAGACAAGAGCATCGCAAGCGAATGTGAAGGCAATGCGAACAGGGCATGAGAGCGCTATTGCGTCCCACTCTTAAAGGCGAAGTTTGAGCGTCCCACATTTTTTCTGTAGCCAATTCGCTGTAATTTTCTCTTTATAATTCGCACTTCATGTACGCATCTTAGTTTGTGGCACGCGTTGCAAGACCAGTGGACCAAAATTCACAAGTGATAAGCCACGAAGCTCTTAACGGGTACGCGAAATCGCCATTATAAACTGTCGTTTTTCACGTAATGCTTTTTTCTGATTGCTGCGAGATTAAGCTAAGCTCCTTATCAGCGCATTACTAAAACTTTTCTTCATTAAGCATTTTGCACCTGAGCCATGACATACATGACTTACCAGTGACTTCACTTGTTTCAATTGGACCAAAAGCGAAAACCTGTTGATCATCAAGTATTACAAATACGTAACTGTTTTTTATGGTTGAAATAGCGCAGCTTACCATATCTGTATACCATTTAAAAAGAAGGTAAGGTTATTTTTCGAGTCAGGCTCAAGCGTTATTTTCTTACCTTCTTTCCGTTTCTCTTTTCCACAGAGTTTGTGTACATCCACTTGTACCCAAAGACTTGCGATATCGACCTTTGTTTCGCTTAAGTGTGTCCAAGATAAAACGGTATGCACGTCCTTTAGTTTTACTTAAATTGCTTCATGAAGTATTTACCTTTTCCTTGTTTATGTTTAGTGATCATGTTAACATAAGAGATCGATTATAATATCTGGTAAAAATTTTGCTGAATTGTCTTATCTGTAACGTTTCCGATTGAGCTGTTTTGGAATGTTTTCCTTGGCAAATCTGTCCCGTTTTTCACGAACAAGAACGTCAGCCTAGCCAGGAAACGCGCTTTGTTTCCTTCTGCATCCTCTCGCTGGCACGATACATTGCTGTACATGTTCACATTTCAGATTAAATGCTACTCTAACTTGATTTCGCATGCAAAGCAATAGGACCGCGCAGGCTCGGACATCACTTGTTAAACGCTACTGCCGATATGAACCACACACAAGAACTGTGGTTATGGACTAATCTGTACAAAAATTAGTACTGCAATATCTCTGCATGATTCTCAGGGGGTTCATGCGACAAATGCACAGCACACGCTCGCAGTAAAAGTTAAGGGAGCCCAGCATGTTCAATTTCGGCTACGCCGTTAAAATTAATGCAGTGTCGTCTCGCATAAAGTACGGCCATCTGGGACGCATACTACACAGTCTTTCGCGCAGCTTTGTGTGCAATTATGAAGCATAGCCATGGCCAACACGTAGTTCATAGCACATAGAGACGATGCGAAAGTGTTCCCGAAGGAGTCGTCTGCAATGACGCTTTTGAATTGGCCTTATGAGGCCTCGCACTTACCCCTGTCCATTAAGGTGCTGCCGTCCTCAGAAACGGATGCTGAAAAAGAATAATAAAAATTAAACTAACGTAACAGAAACGAAACGTTTATCTTTAATAAATAAGGCAACACCGCGTTTTACGGGTAATACAAGTTCAGGGGACCAGTGAAATACAAAACAAAGCAGCGGCCTCACAAGCAGCGGCCTCATAAGCTGTATGTGCTGTATGTGCTCCACGTATGTGCTGTTTTTCTTCTGCTTCTTTTTCAGGATAGGTTTCTCTCTTGCTCGAGTCATAATTTTCATCCAAACTGGCCATGTTTGAGCGAATGAGTTATAAGCCACGAAAAGAACCATTAAAGGGACTGTCTACGTCCTTAAACGCTGAATAAAAAGTGTACCTTTCGAAATCCCAGCGTGCAATGGTTTCTACTGAGAGTGAGTAGGAACCGTTGCAACAGCTTTTTTTTTCATCTACGAGGTCGCCCTTTTTCTACGCGTAAAGACGCCGACAACAATGGTCACTGGGCACCCTGAGGCACTCTTTCGGGATCTGGCGGTCTCTTTGCTACGTGAACCGCTTCCAAGGACGACATTCCAGGGGTGACGAGAAGGAGAGGCGAGGGAAAGTCGGCAGCGCTGGGGTGCGCCTCGTATGGAATTTCTCCAGGTAGCCTACATGACTCAGTTATGTAGGCTCCCTAGATTTTCAACAATCTCAACTTTTTTCCGTCGTCCTTGTCGGCACACAGGTTGAGAAAAGAAAGCGCCGTGGTCTCGAGCTGCTTTCGCTATTCCTTCCCTTTTTAAAAAGGGAGCAAGGCAGTGCCACACGCGTAACAAGCGCAGGACTATGCGCCAGTACAGGCGGACGAACTCGAAATCAGCGCCACATACGCCACCCGAAAGCAGCGAAAAGCAGAACTATTTGCTCTTGCACGCTATAAACACCTTAATTAACCAACAAACAATGAAGCTAGGAAGGCGCAGGGGAAGTTATTGAAGTTAGGTTTAGTAATTCTCATCATGAGATCACGTTTCTACGTGACACCTCCTGACAAAAAAAGTGTTCCACACTCGCCGCCATGGCTACGAGTGGCGCTACCTAACACTCCCAGGATTACATGTACATAAATACCCAATAAAGTCGACGGGAGGACGACCGCCTACGTAGCTCAGCAGCAGGGCATCGGACGCGTTATCCGAAGGCCGTGGGTTTGGTTCCCCCCGAAGGCAGTTTGGTTCTTTTCGTCCACTTCCTTTGTACTTACTCCACAATTAAAATACTACAATTAAGAATTTCAATGACTTCCCCTGTGCTTTCCTTGGCTTCGTTGTTTGTTGGCTCATTAAGTTATTTCCAAAAAAAAACGAGCCCTTGACCCTTTTCTTCAAGCTATAAAGAGGTGTCTTAAAGGGTGAAGTACGCTTGTAAGGCATAAAGAATTGTTTTAAAGCAGACTATGTTTTCCTGCGTCGGTTTCTTCTGTTACGCTTAGAAATTTACAACCACGCATTTGGGTGTCGATAGCGGGGTTCTGTGCACCACTTTCAGAGCAAAATTAAAGAGATCATCCCTTTTTTAGTGTGTGTTAAAAGCGTGGTCATTCCCGTAAGTGTGACACATGATCTTCGCATATTTAACTCAATCTAGAAAAAAAAATCCGACCGGTAGACAGTCCCTTTAAAAACAGGTATATAATTCTCAGTTTCGATTAAGTGAGCATAATTATCAAGGGTAAGGCGAAAGTAAGGCAAACGTTGGTCATTAAGGGTAACAGAGTGGGTCTCTAGGGGAGACCAGCGTATAACGCGGGCGGCAGAAATCTAGGTGAGCAGGTGAGATAAAGAAATTTGCGGGGATGGCGTGGTCGCAGTTAACACAGGACCGGTAATGGGAGAGGCGTTTGCCGTGCACTGGGCGTAGACATGATGATGATGATGATCATCATCATCATCTATGAATAGTTGCATATACAGCGAGATATATCGGAAAATGTCCGCTAGTGTGCACGCCACTACCGGGCCTTTCATTATATATGCAACAAATTAAAACGCTGATGAAAGAACAGTACAGCGAAGGCTGAGGTAACCAGCACCATGTTTCTCCATAAGAACAATTTGGACGGGTTGCGCACGGATTATCGTCCAACTGCTACTCGAATATCGGAGCTTTTACAGCGTCAGCTGTTATGAGATCACAACAAGGGCCGTTTTTGGCGCCGTAGTAGTCCGCCGCCGCCGGTGTCCGTAACCGCTATCGCGCAAATTTTAGAAAAAAAAATAACCAGGACCGAGGAGGATTCAAACCACGTCCTCTCCGTGGATTCTAACCCACACCCTCTGCGTGGCAGTCGAGCATTCTACCACTGAGCTACGCCTGTGCTCGAAGAAGCTTCGCTCAAAGACCTAAACAGGTATAACGTCTGCCAAGGAATTTCATTAACAAATGTAATGTTACGTGGCAGAATAATAATACGCCACTGCACGTCGGGGAAAGTGGATTGCATAACGAGTTCGAGGAATCATTTCAAAAGAACACAGGGCTGCATGGTTTGTAGCTCTGAACCCATTACAGAGGCATCATGAACATTATCATTATGAATCAATCTTCTTCAACATTTCCGTCATCATTATTACGAAGCGCTGCCCTTTGAAGCAGTTTTGTCGTATCGTGTCATGCGTCCCGCGGCAGGAGACGTGCGCAGCCCCGACAGCAACTTGACTTGGCTGTTCGTTATACCTGATGGCTCTCCTCGTAAGGTGCGGACCGCTGGTGAAGAAGCGAATCGCAGAGTTACGCGCGCGGCTGCAGCAAGGCAACGTCGCGCACAACAGAGAGCTGTGCAGAGAGAAGCCCAAACGGCAGCTCGCCGTCGACGCCGGGCCGAGAGTTCGCGTCGTTCTCGGGAAAACGACGCCCAGAGGATCTCTAGGATGTGCAGTTATACAGATTTGCACGTTACAATACCGCAGTAATTATGGCGTAGTGGGTACTTCCATACTTGGCGAAATGATAAGAGTTATGACGCAGGGGATAGCTACCACCTCTACTTGCACTAGTTTTCTCAAGCGTTAAAATGTCCTCTAAGAAGGTCGCTCCTCGGGCTTACGCTGTCACTGTCTACGGTTCCGTGCATGCCTGGCTCTTTTTTTAGATGGTGCGCGACGCGGCCCAGGAACTTTCGATGAAAGGAGCGGGATAATAACAAATTCGTTGAAGGGTAGAGTGACTCACGATCTTTGGTACATTAATTTGATTTATGTAAATATGGCCTCTTTTTACTTTTACGTATGCAGTGATGTTTCATCGCTTCCACCTTTTAAAAACAAAACTCCCCCAAATTCCACAGAAACACGGCTAAAATCGTCGCAATGAACATCAATTCCTACTCCGTGGCTAACTTAGTTTTTACTTGACCTATGTCTTCCGATAAGAAAAGGTCCTTGAAATAAATTGGGTATCCCTCTTCAAAAACAAGCCTCCATGCCATGGAGCTGTCAGCTTCGATGGAATCTGTAAACAAAGGTCTCAATTACGTCGGGGATAGAGAATTTGAGCAAGCATGGTGTGTTTTTTTTGTTTTCATATTATCGGCAGTGAATAGAATTTCGTCCGTGGAGCAAAAAGCACCTTAGATGAGCCAGTGAAGTGCAGCGGAAGTTTCCATGAATAATTTTTTCGAAGCATGAGGACAGGGGTATCTTTTTGCAGTTGCAACCAAGGAGGTTTCGGGGAATTCGACTCCTTGCTCTGATGGAGTGAGGCGCACGAAATTCCGACCGACACTAAGTTGCATTAGAAAGGGAACGCCAGTAGAGAAACAAAAAATTCTCTCTGTTCCGTAGGCATAGAAGGAAAATGTAGCATTTGTGAGCGACTGCCCTAATGCAATCAACCCAGCCTTGATGGGCCCTCCATGGTGGTCTAGTGGCTATGACACTCTCCTGCAGACCCTAACGTCGCGGTATCGAATCCCAGCCGCCGCGGCTGCGTTTCGATGGAGGCTAAATGCTCAAGCCCGTGTACTGTGCGATGTCAGCGCACGGTAAAGAACCCCACGTGTGTGGTCGAAAATTGCGGAGCCTTCCACTACGGCGTCTCTCATAGCCGTAATGTGACGTTGGGACGTTAAACCCCATAAATCAATCAATTCGTTCATTAGGTGTCACAGCTAGAAGTGTCCTTTATTCTAGCGAACACTGCTCGGATTTGGCTAACTAAGCGACAGCTTAGCTAAAACGCCAGAAATCTTGCGCTCGTTAGCTCTGCTTTTGGAGGCATCGCTTTCAACGGCGAGGGTCTTTAACCTCGCCATAATTTGTCCGTCGTGAACAGAAAACCGCCGAAGAGCGCCTCGCATTACCTCGCAACCGCTATCAACGCGCCAGCAGTGCATAATGGCGCATCTGCTTCGTAAGGTCTACAGAAGACTCCGCATAGCTATCCCCAGCCGCGCATGCGCCGTCACGCTACCGAGTTGCTCCTGTGGTTAACCAATTCTGTGCCGATCCTGGAGGTTGTGCACTCAGGCAGGAAGACACTGCCTAGCTTTGAGTGTGTCCAAGTTAAGCTTCGCTGGCTAGCGAAACATTTCGAGCAAGCGCCAAGCCCCCCTCCCTGGCGTACATAAACGCACATAAACGAACGCTGGAGAAGGCAGTCGCCGCCCTGACGAAGGCAAGCCCACTTTCACAAACGTTGGCTCCTGAGACATTCCCTGTTCTAAATCGTATTTCTCGATCTGTTCATCGATTCAAGCATTCATCTTCCCCTGAGCTTCTCTTCTAGTTTCGATTTCTCAATTACTAGGTTGATAGCATGGCTGTGGAACATTATTAAGTCAGCTTTCCTAAAACAAGCTTCTCTTGGTGGGTTAAAGTCGAGTGTTTCTATTATCCTAGCAGAAATTACTTTCGCGAATAGCTTGTACATTACTGCGAGTAGGCTAATTGCTCTGTAACTCCTTTATGTCACCTTTCTTGTGGATTAGCATTATGTTAGCATTTTTCCAACTGCGTAGGCTGCGGAAATTGGTAAGGCTGCCTAATAAATGTTTGCCCATTTTATTCCTGTGTATTTTGCGCAAAGCTAAGTTGTACCCATGCGCCCATGCGCTTTAATGTACCAGTGCTAAGCAAGCGGACAGGTGCGCAATCATTTCAAAGAGCTAACAGCTACATTATGGAACGTTTTAAAGTAAACGCACATCTGTGGCGCAAGGCTCATTGGCGTCAGCAAGACAGGATTTGACAGGTGCTAATGAGGGAAAAAATACCGCAGCAGCAAAGCCTAGGGAAGCGAACAGAGCAGAGTGCTTTACCAACGAACTTCATAAGGATACCTAGGGTACATAGAGACCGCATGGCCAATCCAATGTTATGGTCTGAGTAACTGCGCCCAGATCCAGTTCTCGATGATGCAGTGTTTTTATGTTACTCATATGAGCTCGCATTCAATTTCACGGCGACTAGGCGATGCTCCGTGAATATTGTGAAAGTGCGCCAAGCGTCTCAATGCACTTGCTTAAATCTCGAAAATTCACGAGGTAAAAAAAATTTGGGCAGCTACGCACTAGTGGTTCGCAGTCGGAGGAAGCAATGAAGCTGGTGGCTTCCCCTTCTTCCTTTCTTTCATCCTCACCCTCGATTCCATTCGCACCCCTTGCTTGCTATACTACCTTGTACAAGACTATGCAATGCTTTACCCTCTCCCCTTCTATTTCCCTCCTCTTCAACCTTACATCATTCCTCCTTATCTTCCCTTTCCCAACCCTTGTCATACTACACTGTGCATGCCTACGCTAATGATCAGCTGCCTTCCGCCCCCTTTCCCTCCTCACTTCTCTTCCATCACTCCCTTGCTATACTATACTCCCCGTTATTAGTATCGAGATGTGAGCATGAGCATAGGATAACGAAGAAGTGTGCGCTCAATGCATAGAAGTGCGCGAGCACTCATATGATGACGATAATATCATGCTGCCGAGGTTAAACACCTACGCTGTTAATACTTTGGAATTAAACACATGCGTGCCACGATCAAGTGCAGCACGCGTACTTGCTTGAAAGAGGTCGAACAATTCTGCCTCGTCAGAGTAATAAAATCTCTTTGATGCAGGGTGCATTGCGTAGTTTTAGATAGGATCGCATACATTATTATTATTATTATTATTGTTATTATTATTTCTACAGTACTCATATCGTTTTTTGTTGGATGCTTCATGTATTACTGGTATTATCTGCTCTAATCGCGCCGCATCTTTATCTTCCTTGTTTACTGCCCAAAGAGAATTCATTTCCGATACATAATGGTTGTTACATTATTAATTGTATGTAATAATTTTGCTTTGTTGTGTTTAAGTACTGTATAAATAGGCTGTTTATCTATATTATCCTTTTCACTTGTTATATAATTAATTGTATGTAGTGCTTTTGTTCTTTCTACTGTGTTTAAATACTGTGTAAATAGACTATTTATATATATTATTTTTCTTGTATAAGATACTGAGTGAGTGAAATAACTTTATTGAAGATCCGGCGAATGGAAGGCCCGGGCCTGGGGCCGCCTAGATGGCAGCTTGGAGCTGTTGCTCCCGCGCTGCCTCCACGGCTCGTTGGACGGCCCAAAGTTGGTCCGTCAGTTCTGAACTGAGCAACGCGGTCGCACACAAAATTTTTCGATCTCTGTGCTGTCATCGATAATCTGCTGATGTGCCGGGCCTAGTCCTCCAAGCCTTCTGATGGCTTTGACAGGCCTGTTGTCCTTTTGTATTTCCCCCCAAAGTGACAACACCAACAATTATTATTATTATTATTATTATTATTACGTGTCGAGTAAAAAATGGATGCAATGCATAGGCAGAGTCAGAAGCACTTCGCCTGCAAAGCAAGAACTCCAAGTTGGAAACTACCATAAACGTTGCATGGTATGTCGAAAGGCCAGTTCAGGCCAGTTTAGGGTCAGCTGATGGTTGAACAATACGCCTACTAGAATATTTACTGCCCCAAAGCATGCCCGTCCACTGCGGGCATGTGGTTATGGCGGCAGTTCTAAGAAAGGGGCGTTAAGCTAGACGTTCTATCTGGGTAGCCAGTGCTGCCACCGGCCATACCACGTCGTGTTCGTCTCGTCCGTGCGAGTCGACTCGAAGCAGGCAAATTATACATGTGTGTGTGCGTGAATATGAGTGGCCGAAAGGCTAAGATGCCAAGGTTATGCTTACGGCAAGAAAACTGAGATTCGATACAGGCCCTCCCTGAACCTACCGCGCCTCCAGTCTTTTTTTTTTCGGCAGGCATCTCCGGAAGGAGCAAGCGAGAGCCACGAGCTTCTTATTAAACTCGGCAGGCAGGTCACGTGGTAAAAACTTCAGTTGCGTCTCATCAGGCATGTTCTATCTTCTAATCACGTACTAACTATTATTGATCTATTCTGTATGTTCCGTTGCCATGGTGCGTTACAGCTTTTCTTTAAGCGTACATTTTACTGTTCTGTTAATCCAAGAGACACGTGCGATGTTTGGCTGCACGACTCATGGTAGAGATAGTTTCATTAAAACCATACCATGCGCATAGCAGTGCGTCTATGCGCATTTAGGAATGTTGTTTAATATGTGTAAGCTGATCTAACAGCCCATAGTGCTTTTGATGCCCTGTTAAGAGTCTGCAGTTGGCAATGCACTGTTATCGTGAATAGGTTTAAACTTGAGTGACATTTTTACTCACTCTGAGCGCAAATCTTTGTCGAAAACGAGTATATTTTAAACGAATTATGTGATGAGTCTCTGTGGAACTGAGGGAGATCTCGTCATTTTAAACTCATATTTTTGTTCGGCTACCTGGTGCAGTGTACAGGCCGCTGTAAGTTGGCTGCTACTGCTTAACAGTCACAGAGTATATACGAAAGGGGCGATGCAATACTTCTTTAACATAGTCTGAGAACGGTGCCCATTAGTCGTGGGAGCTCCTGTGTACACGTCAGTCAAAATATTAGTGCGCTGCTTGCACGAGACAATTCGCGATCTAGTTTCAAATACGGCCGGAATCCACCTGCTCTTTTTTTCACCATATGACGTTACGAGAAAGATTTAATGCATCCCTTGAAGTGGAAATAGCACTAGTGATTCCGTCATCGCAGAAATGTCCGCGATAATGCTTTCTTTGTTCGTTTTGAGTCCGAGAAATAAAGAAAAGCGTACTTGTCTTTCCTACAGATCAAGAGAAAGAGTTAAGCGACGCAGTAACTTGTAGTATCAATTGTTGAAAGGAGAACAAGCATTTCCAGCTATATTCGAAACCAAACTGCGAATTCCCCTGACTTATGCATTGCACTAATATCCAGATCATGTGTTCACAGAAGTCTTTATGATTGACTGGCACGGTTATGAGACCATGTTCCATGTTTAAGAAGTGTTCCAGGGCACATTTAACCATCCCGCTAGAGCTTTGTATGTATTTTCATGTATAGCTTCCTGGTCACAGGCAGTAGCGTTGTGCAGCATCATTCGGGCTGCAGAAGAGGTACATAAAGGAAGAATTTGCGGTGTGCGCATCAAACCAATGGCCAAACTTAAGTATTTTAGGAATACACAGGAAACATAACAAATTGTCACACATAAATGAAGGACCCACAAGGTACCAATACCAATATCCTGGAAACGTATAGAACACATACCAGGTGGTTACATGTAGGAAGCATCAATGAACGACACACAGAGTACGCATCAAAGCAGTGGCCAGATTTCAACATTTCGAAAAAATGGGGGATACATGCTAGACTATTACAAGAAGGATACGTTAAATAAGGACAGAGCGCACATCAAAACTGTCAGTGGCCAAATTTAAATATTGCGTACACATGCCGGATACATACCAAACGGTTACATATGAGTACATAAAGGAAGGACAGAGTTCACATCAAAGCATGGGCAAATTTCAGTATTTTGGGAACAGATAGGATACACAAAAAACGACTACATACAGGATACACAAAGCAACGGCACAGAGAGCACACATGGTATCAGTGGCCAAACAGAATAATTTAGGAACACATAACACACACCAATTTCTTATTTATAGGATGTATAAACGGACACACAAGGTACACATTGTCAGTGACCAATTTTAAAATTTGAGAAACACATAGGACACACCCGACGCTTACATCTAACACACACATAGGGATAAGACACATATTTTACACGAAAGGACTTGCCAAACTTTCAATATTTTGGGAGCAACTGACATGCACACATACGGGGTTATATTTAGAATACATAAAGGAGGGGCACACTAAGTACACATCAAGGCAGTGGACAGATCTCACTATTTCGGGACCATATGGCACATCCAAAAGTATTATGCACATTATACATACGTACAGGAAGGACACACACAGTGAACATAAAAGCAGTGGCCAAATTTCAATATTTCGGAAACATAAAGGACATATCCTGCTATTGCCTGCAGGCATCGTCCAATACGCATGCAATACACAACTATTTTCATACGGGCTGGAGAAGAACGTGTTATATTCCAATCCGAAATCGTGAGAGCATGGCGCCAACTCGGCTTAACGTGCTTCAAGGCTCCTGCCAGTATAGGCGGCCGCTAGAACAGAAAGCGCAGGAACACACGTCCGCTAACACTTGTTACGCACTCAACTAGAGATCGAAGTTGTCGCCTGTAGGAGTGCGCCTAGGGCAAGTGTGGATTGTCTGCAAGAAAAAAGTACACGCGCATTTCTTTCTTCTCTCTATTCACATTCAACTACCGAGCCATTGTGTCGCTTTCGAAGCGGGGTAGCCTCGGTTCGTACCTGGGTTCGGATCCTATCCGACTTGGTTCGCATGCTATACCGACCAAACTTTAGCCAAATTTATATTCAGGACTAACTGCTTTGCTTCTTTCAATTGCTTTACCGCAGTAAAGTTAAGGATCTTGTCTCTCCGAAAATGTGGCGCCGGCGTCCTTGGAGGGCATCGTTCTCCCGAACCACACGGACACGGAAGCCGTCTGCCATAGTGCGGGTGAGATAGCGACGAAAACTGAATTCCCCCGAAAAATTGCACACTACGACTGAGCAACGACATAGCCCGAATAGTTGTTTATTGTACGAGGAAAGAATTCTGTTGCGACGAAACTCATGTAAAAATCTCTAAAACCACGTCTAATATACAACGTACGCAGATGGCAGCTCCGGTTGTTACTTGAATGTAACAGAAAACGCAATTCTGTTACTAGAAAGCTGTAACACAACCTCCTTTCAAGCGTTTCTGTCATAAAAACAATGGGGCGACTGGGAAGCGCCACCTATATATACGGAGCGAAGGTAGGGTGTGTGCAGTCAAGTACTTGCGTAAGCATTCGCGAGATAGTGATCTCGCCATCGCGTTTCAATATTAAAGGCCGCCCCGATTTGTTTATTTTATGTAGTGTCTCTGCCACGCTTTCGCTCACGGACAACGCCACGCTAACAATGATTTGTGGGGTTTAACGTCCTAAAACCCGCTCTGATTATGAGAAACGCCGTAGCGGAGGTCTCCAGAAATTTCGACCACCTGGGGTTCTTTAATCGTGCACTTACATCGCACAGCCCACGGGCCTCAATATTTCGCCTCCATCGAAATGCAGCCGCCGCGGCCGGGATTCGATCCTGTGACCTTCAGATCAGCAGCCGAGTGTCCATAACCACTAGACCAAACGCCACGATAACGCATTTGCTGCTACAACTCCTTAGCGCTATCGCGTCAAATGGCAATTGCTGCCGAATAATTCGTGTTTTTGGCTGTTGTGCTATGGGGCAAAGACCGTCGGGAAACAAGTGCAATAATTTTTAGCGCAAACTATTCCGACAGACTGAAACCCGAAAGAATAAATTCACAAAGAAAAGTCATTCTCTAGTCTATCAAAAAGAAAAATATATATTATTGGAGCACAGATGCGTGATGACTTCGTAGTTTATACCACACTACCTAATCACTCTCGATCTCTTATGAGATGCTTTCCACCATTGTGCCGTTTGAGAAAATTGTTAAAGAGCAACCGTGGGCCTGCAAAAAAAACAACAATGAACTTCCACGCACTCATCACAATTGGTTGAACATGAGCCAAGCATTATTTGTTGAATATATTCTTCCCGTTCTATTTGATACAGTGCGTTACAGTAGAGTAATAAAGGAGGTTAACTGCTGCACTATTGTTGTATATAAGGTATGACTACATAACTAAAATAGTAGATTAATTGGCACGCCTTTTTTATGGCTGGATGAATGTTTACTGTTTCCATTCGCTGTTCATCGACTAACAGAGAGGAAGAACCCGGTGGCGTGGACACTCGATGTCATCCGCCTGTAAGACGTAGGCTCTAAACTACAGTGAAAGGCGATCTGCAGCATCGCCTATTGACCAGATCCAAAGACCAGGTGCATAAAACCGCAGTACATGTGAGCACGCTTGTTTTGTTTATTCTCCTCAGACATTCCTTCCCATTATTCAACGTCACTCAGAAGAGGAGTGCATGCTGTTACGGTGACATTACCTTTCAGAATACGACATTAAGCCGCGATTATATACAAGCACATTCGAACTAGGACACCTTTCACTGCAAGCCTTCTCTGAACTAGCTGTCGCGTGCTGTAAAAGCTGCATGCAAAAGGGCAAATTTTACTGCGAAGCTTTTAGTGCTACATTAGTATTTATTCCTCGCGTCGTTATGGCTTGCAATTAAAAAAAATAAACATTAGTGCCACGTAAATCTGCGTGCGTCAACCTGACCAGAAAAGAGACAGCGGATTGACAGAGAGGAGCGGTGGGGAACGAGAGGAGAAAGCGTGCAGCATTATGGCACAAAATCTGTAGCTACAGAATCAGACAGAAAAACGGCAGATCACGCTATGCAACCGCAAAATAGTCTCCTTTTTAGACTTCGTGTGTTGGTATGTGTGGTTTTATTTCTTTTTTTTTCTATTTCTTTGTTCACTCAGGGCCTCCCAGCATTGTGGAGGGAGGCAAAAAGGGGGACGGGACGCCATTCAACAGCGCGTTTGTTGGCTTGTTTTTATGGCTGTTAACGGGCGCGTGCATTCCTTCTGGCAGTTGGACGCTTGCATACCCATTTGACCTCACACGACCCTAGAGATATGCAGCTCCGCATCACAAACAAATCAACAAAAACGCTTGCAGACTGTTGTGGGGCGTGAAGTGCACCTACTAGATTACGACACCTTTGTGCCTGCTCACTTGCTCAGCCACATACAATGAACAAAACGAAAACAATGATTGCATGATTGCTTACAACGACAGTGACGATTACACTGGGCGCTGGTGTAGAAGTTGTTTCCGTTGCCGAGACAGCCTCCGAAGATGAACGGCAGGCAGCGGTCCTGGCTTTTGTCGTAGTAGAAGCGGCGTAGATACGCGTAGCACGGTCCAGCGTCCTGTGGCTGCGAGCACACGTCTGGCAAAGCACCCACGATGAAAGGGAAAAGCGAAATGGGTACCCCATGTGGCCAGAAGTATTCAGAAAACATCACTCTCTGACGACGACAAAAAAAAAAGAAAATTCCTAGAGCACGGTGTGGAATAATTTGCGCATATGACGACCAGTGTACTTCTGTTAGCGACAACGCCGATGTCGTAGTTGAGCGTGTTCAACTGATATTCTTATTGTACAGACAGGCAGTGGTCTCTTGTAAAGTGAGCCTTCCTATGATGGCCGAGACCTTCCTACAGCAGACAGTGATCTAGCGTGGTCACAAGTAACACTGCGCACAAGCTGAAAGTTTTGCGCTCGGTTTATGACAAATGACAGATTGTACATGAGTAGCGACGTTGCTCTATTACGAAAATGAGGTTTTGCTAAAAAACAAGAGCTCAGTTTATCCTGCGTTACTACTGCTATTTTCTCTTTAAAACTCAAGAAGAGAAAACACTGACATATGTAAGGACGAGAAAAAATGCAAGATTGCTGTAAAAGGACGCCCAAAATTTATCCGCAGTGCTGATTTGAGTACTTGTACGCATTTCACAAAGGAGCCTGAAAATACATGCAGTGTGACCATACAGCCTCTTCTTTATTTCAGTGATGACATGTTGTCTGTAACAGATTGATTGATTTCTTTCGTATAACGTCCCTAAACCAGCTCTGATTATGAGAGATGCCGTAGCGGAGGGCTCCGGAAATTGCGACCACCTGGGGTTTTTAACGTGCACTGACATCGCATAGCACACGGGCCTCAACATTTCGTCTCTATGGAAATGCAGCCGCCGCGGCCGGGATTAAATCCCGTGACCCTCGGATCAGCAGCCGAGCACCACCGTGGCGGGGCTGTGTGTAACAGATTAATACGAAGAGTAGGGTACAGCACTGAGCGTTTTTTTTTTCACCAGAGGAAATACAATCTGCAGAATTGGTGGTATAGATACACCAAGACATATATATTCTTCGAGATGAATTGATCTAAAGCTTGTTTTGGGACCCCTTATTCAAAACGAATTTTGTAGTCTGACGCCTGAACTGAGCAAATTTTAAGGCAAGTCACATAAATTCATCATTCATATCTGTCTGATTAGTGCTAGCAGAAAAAACACTCTAGGCTCCTGCATACGGCTGCGAGAATGCACAGTTGCCAATGTGACACACTGAGATCAACACGTGTGGCAGGTTCGCAAGATGTGCTTTATGGACAGCATTTTAGCAAACACGCAGAAGAGTCGATAAAAATGGCAGCAGAGCAAAATGGCTTGCTTTTCACGGCACCTTATTCACGCTCAGTCATTTTGGGATTACGTCGTATTCAGGAAATACCAAGTGAATTTACTGACTGACTTTCCAAGTAATAAAATTGCCGTGATGTGGTACATACCGGTATAATTAGGTCATGTTGACTGTTTTCTGTAGACAAGTATTCCCATTGTAAAGTAGCGAAATGCTAAAGCTTAGTGTAACTGCACGAAAGAGCCGGCGATCTGAAATCCCAGTACCTAACATCATACGGCGTCTTTATTTGTGTTTTTTAGTAAGCACGTTAGCAATCGCATTCCACAACAAGGGCAAAAATTTTTTTGTCTTTTAAAAAGAGATATATTATTATTATGTGTCCTTTGGTATTTGCTTACAACGTACATTTCTCGGTCAGCTTATTGACTTTTTGAATATGTTCCATCGTTGAATAGGCTTTGAAGAACCCTGCTCGGTGGATTTGCTGATCTAAGGTGGCCATATTATATTTGCGATTACCGTTGTGAATGTTTTGTCGAAATATTCATAGGCCCGTAATTTTTGAAATCCTTGCTATCACCTGTCTTTCGGATTATGATGTTGTTCATGTTCTTCCAACATTCTGGTACGCTTGAGGCCAATCAGGCATTTGATTTTCGGGATTGCAGTTTTTCTAGTACAATACTTCCTCCAGCCATCAAAATATCTGTTACCCCTTCCTTACTAGCTATCCTTTCCGTGTGCATTGGATTCAAGGCTCTATTTACTGCCTCAGTCACTACAGGCAGGATGTATTTTCCCGAGCACTAATCCCTTTAGCATTATAGTGCCGCTCGCGTTGACTACATATAGGTATCTGTGGAACATCTTGGCTACTTTAACAATGTTATCCATGATGGTGATGACATTGCGTTCCCTATTCCTTAGCGAATATATCTTATGTTTACCAGTGCCCAGTAATCTCTTCACTGCTCTTAGGCTGTCTCTTTTTTAGAAAATCCTTAACTCTTCTCTATATTATACTTTCCTGTATCGACTGTCATATGCATGTTGAATACCGCTATGTACGTATGGGATAATAACTGATATCCCTTACTTGCAGACGCATCCACTGCAGCCAGAGTGGAACATGAGTTAACAAGCGCACATGTGCTTGTTAACAAATGCACATGCGCTTGTTAACTTCTTCATTCATCTCCCGATCTGGCAGGAGTTGTATGCATCTTTTTGTTGTGTGCATGGTAACCACGCATACAACATGAAGGCATCTCAGTCTCATGCATAGCCATGCATAGCTGGGACTGCACGCTCCATGTTAATTCAACAAAGCGTAGCTACTGCCTCGCCACTAAAAATAGATAAGGAGAAAAATTGCGGAGCACCATCATATAAAAAACTAAGAAATGTAAACCAGTCATTCATATTCTTGCACTGTAAATTAGCTATTTTAGGCTTGAATCGATGAACAAATCACAAGGTACGATTTAAAACAGGGAATGTCGCGGGAGCCAACGTTTCGACAAGCGGACTTGTCTTGTCGCGGACTAGGCTCCCGCGACATTCCCTGTTTTAAATCGTACCTTGCGATTTGTTCATCGATTCAAGCATCCATCTTCCCCTGAGCTTCTATTTTAGGCTTGTTAGATACATAAAGCATTGTGGTTGTTTCTAGTGTTAACGCATTGCGTATGTAGCAGCGCACACGTTACCATAGTTTTATTCCTCTGTTCCCCTCGTTGCCTAGAGGTTACGACTACTTATGCATGCTTGGCCTGTTCAGTGCATGAGCTTGTTCCTTTAAAAATTGTGCCCAATGAAACTTAGCACTGAGTCTGTCGCTTTAGGTTCTTGTTTCATTCCGTGTCAGTTCAATGCTGCCTCTAATTGCGGGACTCAAATCAGAGCAAAGAAAACATCCAGGAAACAAAAGGACTTTGCAAGTGCTCACAAATATCTTACAGGCGCTCATAAGGAAGTGGTGCGTTTTATGGAGAAGTAAATAAAGAGTTCGTGGTCTGCACGAACGCCCGACTTGAGCTCCACCAAGAGTTTTTCAGAAAATATCTTATCCGCCTCTTTAATGGAAGCATCCACCTAGTCCCACAAACATTTCGAGCAGTGCTTCCTGGCGATAGCATTCCTTCGGATAGTCCGTAAATCACACAATCACCATCCCTCTACGATGTGACGCGTATATACCTAACATGCGCCATTCTACATCACTGTGCTCAAAATCACAAACCACAATTCGTCCGAACGGACACGAAAAAATGCCCTTTACCGTGAGCCCCGGGAGCTTTTTCACGAATAGCACACAACCCGCAGACGATCCTACAGCATGGCTAACAAATGCACGGTATCTCGTCGTGAAACGCAGCACCATCCTCTCGGTTTCTTCCTCACATCCCACCTTGGTCTCTTGTATAGCAACCACGTCGAGATCCTCCTCCGTCAGCAAACGATACACTTGGCTCTGCTTTCTTTTGGAGGACAGTCCTGGAACATTTAAGGTGGCAAAACTCAGCGTTTGATCCGAAGCCATCATGATATGGTCAGGAAATGGCCCGGAGAATGGCGCGCACCTTAACGTCTAGCGTACCGCTAGACGCCCCCGGGGCCGTCCGGTGGACGACACTCATCGACTTGAGAAGACGACGATCCTACAATCCTCCGCAAGGCTTGGACGCTAGGCTTCAGCCTAGTGCCCGTGCGCCTGACGGGAGGCGTCTTTGCCGGTGGTTCTCCTTCCTCAATAACGAGGTTTCCGTCGCACTTCTGAGTTACTGCCTTGAGCGGTCGCTTAACTCGTGCTGAGACGCTATCCCCTCAAACAGCGTCTTTCGTCATGGGGGCGTCTTCCTGAGGCAGGTTAGCGTCTTGCTCATCTTGACGGCTTGCGCTTTCTCTTCCACAGTCCGCCCAGCTCTCAGGTGCTGCTGCGGCTTCATTAGGACTGTCGCAGTGCTGGGGTGCCTCGACCTGTAAAATTGGTGGTGTGTTGCTTTCTTCAGTGGCAACGTCTTCGCCCGCTCCCCTGGCAGCGTCCTCCGCCTCCACCGCGTCCATAAGTTTCTCCTGCACAGCGTCTCTTAAAGAAGACCCAGCCGCTGCCGCCGCGTACGAACGAACGCAGTCGGCGTCCGCATGACCAAATCGTCTGCATTTGGAGCAGCGCGGTACTCGACACTCCCGACGTACGTGGCCAGTTCCATGACAACGAAGACACTGCATAGGACGGCCAGGAACGACAACAAGGGCAAGCTCACCGGCAACGCGAATTTGATGGGGCAAATCGTCGACCTGCAGTCCGCTCTTCAGTTGCAAAAGCACGCCACGGGTCGTCGATCCCTTGTCGTTGTCTCCATCTACCCTCCAACGCTCTCGCGTTACCTCAGTCACCTTTCCGAAGGCCGCCAATGCCGTCCTTACGTCCTCGTCAGCCACGCCATGCAGGAGCCAATGTAGGCGGATCTTCACTTGTTGCTCCTGCAGATCGATGACGAGGCACCGACGTCCCTTGACCAGCAGTTCCTTGAGCGCTGTCAGTCGCTTCGTTGCCTCCCCAGAGTTTAGCGTCACAGCCCACACATGGTTGATCTGGTATGCTCCCAGGGACACGACCGCAGGAAGCATACCTACTTCTTCCAAAGCGTCTCGAAAGTCCTCCACTCGGAAAGGTCTAACGCGCACGTCACCGTGCAAAAATACTGTATTAAGCACAATCTGACCTGGTGGCAGTCGAGGTAAAATAACCTGATATTCCATATCTTCGGTCGACGAACGCCTGTTACCGCGGCTGGACGCCGCAAAATCCGCTCCACCGGGGCCCATGACGCTGCGAACCGAACAGCAAGAGTGCTGGACGCAGAGTCGCCATGCCAAAACTTGATAGGGTAGCGGGCCCGTAAACAGGCTAGTCAGCGGTGTGAACTGCCATCAGACTTGTCGTTTGCAGGGGTACACACAAGACCAACGCGCTTTTCATGCCCAATTAAACCCCCACACCTTTGTCAGACAAATGAAACACGCCGGCGATCACGCATGCCATTCGAATAATGGCGACAGCAGTCAGTATATCATAGAATTCATATCTAATACCGACAAAATATAACTAGACCGACGGGCAGGGACTATCGGCTGTTACGGCGTGAACTCGATAGCCTTTTCTTGCTCTTACGAATAGTCGACATGTATTTAGATGCGTTTTGTGTAGACTTTTATGCCAGTCGATAATTGATCGTGTACTTCAAGTGGCACTGAGCAATTTTCTCGCTCAAACGTTGATATTTTAGCACAGCGGCAGTACCAGTGTCTGACATACCAGGTTCATCGAAGCTCACAATTCTGTTAATCGCTTCGCAAAAGGAAGCGCAGTGCAGTGGGCAACATCTCATTATCATGTTCACTAAGCCCTCCTGATGACAATATGTGTGATTGCATTTGAGTCAGAAAAGAGTGCGGCAGCAACTTTTCCGTGGCCATATGTACATTGCCAAAGTACGTCGCTTCGATGCTCACCGCTTCATCTCAAGCACCGCGAAGAAATAAAAATCATCTGTTCAGGTTAACCGATGCCAAGGCTGTACTAAGCAGCAATTTTGATTGTCGTAGTAGAGTATTCTTAAGGCTTGGAGTGCCGTTTCGCCTGTAGACGGACTGGCTGCGTATGCACAAGCTTTCCACTGGGAGCATACTGGGGGCAGACCGATCGGGCCTCGGCGGCTTGAGAAAGCTAAAATTATTGTATATTATCAAGAAGCTTTCGGGCATGATTAATTTCTGTCGCATCTAAAGTATTTTGAAGGTGCAGCAATCGCCAGAGGTACATTTGCAGCGTGGTGGTATCAATGTCATTTTTTTTCTGCGTGAGTTGGGATCGACGCTTTGAGAGCGTCATTACATTCGCGGCGATGTAAAATTTTACTGTATTTGCACCGGCTCCTCCACACAAGTGAACACTACAGCAGAGCTATTACCAGAGTGGCTCATAGACGTGACATTGCGTGTCTGAGCAAAGTGCGGGGAACATGCGCAAACGTAAACATTCACAGCTGCTAGCGCTTACTGCGCGCGGACGCTGTACGCCGCATTACTGCACACTGTAGATCGCAGCGATAAGTACGGCCAAGCCGTAAATGTCTTCATCTTCAAGCACCGCGAAGAAATAAAAATCATCTGTTCAGGTTAACCGATGCCAAGGCTGTACTAAGCAGCAATTTTGATTCGTCGTAGTAGCGTATTCTTAAGGCTTGGAGTGCCGTTCGCCTGTAGACGGACTCGGCGGTACGCTATGCACAAGCTTCACTGGGAGCATACTGGGGCAGACCGATCGGGCCTCGGCGGCTTGAGAAAGCTAAAATTATTGTATATTATCTCAAGAAGCTTTCTGACATGATTAATTTTTGTCGCATCTAAAGTATTTGAAGGTGCAGCAATCGCCAGAGGTACATTTGCAGCGTGGTGGTAATCAATGTCATTTTTTTTTCTGCGTGAGTTGGGATCGACGCTTTGAGAGCGTCATTACATTTCGCGGCGATGTAAAATTTTACTGTTATTTGCACCGGCTCCTCCACACAAGTGAACACTACAGCAGAGCTATTACCAGAGTGGCTCATAGACATGACATTGCGTGTCTGAGCAAAGTGCGGGGAACATGCACAAACGTAAACATTCACAGCTGCTAGCGCTTACTGCGCGCGGACGTCGTACGCCGCATTACTGCACACTGTAGATCGCAGCGATAAAGTACGGCCAAGCCGTAAATGTTCCAAGAGTCCTCACACCTATTGAAATCAACTAATACTGGCCCAGTGCAGAGCGCGCGCCTGTGAAACCAGCGCCAGCGTCTCTGGGCTGCTTCCAGTGTGTTCCGCACTCGTGCCAGCGCGCAGCCTCCCAGTGTACAGCGCTTTCCAGCGAGCCTCTCACTGATACCAGTGACATTCCAGCAATGCCAGCTTGTCCCAGTACAACGCCGGCGCACACAAGTGCAAGCTAGCGGTGCCAGCATCCCAGTGTGTACGGCCCAGTGAAATATGATCGTTCCCAACGCGTTTCCAGTGGCCCCAGTACGTAAAAGGTACTGGAAATGCACTGGTGACGCTAGTTTCTGCAATAGGGATGGCGCCTTCTGCACGATAATACGTCTGCTCTCTAGGAAGTTGTTTACACTAGAAAGGAGCACCTCGATATCCTAGCTGGACACTTACTTTTTAGTCCTTCTAAAAGGTCATTCATCTGCGGGTGGCAGGTGCATGTACTGCGAAGACCTGTTCAACTGTGCAGTACAGTTATTTGAGCAAAATCTCCCCTAAAGACGTTTACTTTAGCGAGCGAATGTCATTTTCAGCATAGCGTCAACGATCAACTTCCGAATATTAATCTTGGAAAATTTTGCTGAGAGCCGCATGCGTCCGATGTTCACCGGGGAAGCGCTTAGCCTCAGTACGCGAGACACACAAAAAAAATTGGCAGATCCCCCGTGCAGCGGGAATCAAGGAAACGCGAAGCACGCATCAGGAACGTAAAATGGATTTCCATTGCGCTCTCGCTATACCGAGTTTTGTACATATGAAGTTAACGAAACGGTAGCAAGAGCACCATGACTGTGGCATGTAAGCCATGCCGCTCATACACGCATGTCATGATTCTAACGTTACGACCTGTCATTTACGTTCGTCATGCAGTCGTGCTGTGCCACAGCAATTTTGGTATATATCCCATTAACGAAACGAGTGGCATGTAGATCATGCCGCTCATGACATGCATGTCACGATTTTCATGTTATGACCTGTCATATAGGATCGTCATGCAGTCATGTAGTGCCAAACCAATCTTTGTATACATCCCATTAACGATACAGCAGTATAGCGCCAGGACCATGGCATGTAAATCATGCTGCTTATGTCACGCGTGTCATGATTCTAATGTCATGACCTGTCATTTACGTTCGTCATGCTGTCGTGTTGTGCCATAGCAATTTTGGTATACACCCCGTTAACGAAACGCGTGGCATGAAAATCATGTCGCTCATGACAAGCATATCATGATTTCATGTTGTGACCTGTCATTCATGTTCGTCAGGCAGTCATGTTGCGCCATACCAATTTTCGCATACATCCCATTAGCGAAACGGCCAGGAGAGCACCAATACCGTGGCATGTAAATCATGCCACTCATGACACGCATATCATGATTTTCATGTTATGACCTGCCTTTTATGTTCGTCAGGCCGTCATGTTGTGCCATACCAATTTTCGCCATACATCCCATTAGCGAAACCGCCAGGAGAGCACCAAGACATGACATGGTAAATCATGCCACTCATGACAACGGCCAGGAGAGCACCAAGACCGTGGCATGTAAATCATGCCACTCATGACACGCATATCATGATTTTCATGTTATGACCTGGCATTTATGTTCGTCAGGCGGTCTTGTTGTGCCATACAAATTTTCGCATAGATACCATTAGCGAGACGGCCAGGAGAGCACCAAGACCGTGGCATGTAAATCATGCCACTCATGACACGCATATCATGATTTTCATGTTATGACCTGCCTTTTATGTTCGTCAGGCAGTCATGTTGTGCCATACCAATTTTCGCATACATCCCATTAGCGAAACCGCCAGGAGAGCACCAAGACCATGACATGTAAATCATGCCACTCATGACACGCATATCATGATTTTCATGTTATGACCTGCCATTTATGTTCGTCAGGCAGTCTTGTTGTGCCATACCAATTTTCGCATAGATACCATTATCGATACGGCCAGGAGAGCACCAAGACCGTGGCATGTAAATCATGCCACTCATGACACGCATATCATGATTTTCATGTTATGACCTGGCATTTATGTTCGTCAGGCGGTCTTGTTGTGCCATACAAATTTTCGCATAGATACCATTAGCGAGACGGCCAGGAGAGCACCAAGACCGTGGCATGTAAATCATGCCACTCATGACACGCATATCATGATTTTCATGTTATGACCTGCCTTTTATGTTCGTCAGGCAGTCATGTTGTGCCATACCAATTTTTGCGTACATCCCATTAGCGAAACGGCCAGGAGAGCACCAAGACCGTGGCATGTAAATCATGCTACTCATGACACGCATATCATGATTTTCATGTTATGACCTGCCATTTATGTTCGTCAGGCAGTCATGTTATGCCATACCAATTTTCGCATACATCCCATTAGCGAAACGGCCAGGAGAGCACCAAGACCGTGGCGTGTAAATCATGCCACTCCTGACATGCATATCATGATTTTCATGTTATGACCTGCCATTTATGTTCGTCAGGCAGTCTTGTTGTGCCATACCAATTTTCGCATAGATACCATTAACGAGACGGCCAGGAGAGCACCAAGACCGTGGCATGTAAATCATGCCGCTTATGACATGCCTGTCATGATTTTCATGTTTTTATGTTCATGTTCCTTTATGTTCGTCATGTAGTCATGTTGTGGCATACCAATTTTCGTAAGCATCCCATTAGCGAAACAGCCAGGAGAGCACAAAATCGTAGGCGGCTAGATAGATAGATAGATAGATAGATAGATAGATAGATAGATAGATAGATAGATAGATAGATAGATAGATAGATAGATAGATAGATACGCTCAAACTCGCCGAAGTTCGCTAAGAAATGCTTCGCATTTAAAAGAACGAAATTCTGCTCACTACTACAAACGATGCATAGCTCAATCGCATGCGCCAATCCGCGCGTTCATGACATTGCCTGTACTGTAAATACGTGCCTGGAACACAAAATTCAAGAATTGATTCAATGAGCATGCGCTGGGGCGAAAGACAGGTGATATTTGGTAAATGTTCAATTCATTAATTTCTACAGGCTAACGACAGTAACTGATACAAAAGTGGTTTTAAGTGCCAGAAGCACAATATGATCATGAGGCACAATGCGGCAGATAAATTTTGACCACTTGAGGTTTGTTTACCTTCATTTAAATCTAGGTACACGCGTTCTCGGGTTTTTACCGGTCATCGAAGAACAGCTGCTATGGAACGGAATGTAACACGCACCTTGAAGCTAGAAGCGTGGCACGTTGCCTGTTAAGCTACCATGACGACACTAGTGTGGTTAGAAATGAGAGCCACCGGCACGGCCGCAGTGTTGTAGCAAATCATGCAGTCCAGTTGATATAACCAGCCATATAAGATCAGAAGCAATGGCAGCCCACGGGCGAGTTAAATAGCACATGGGGAACAAGGAACCTACCTTCGCATTCAGCCAGGCATTCTTCATGCGAAGCGAAGTTATTCTCATTACCATCGCAACCGGTGTACATGAACACGTCGCAGAAGCCCGAGGTGACGTTGAAGAAATAGCGTGGGATCTTCTCGTTGCAATTTCCTTCCTTGACCGGAAGTTTACAGACGCCTGGAGAGTTGAAAGAATGAAAAGGAAATAAACAAATAAATAATTAAGAATAAACTCACGCGTTCTAGTCACAAGTCTGCATTCATGAAAGCATGTTCGGGCCAGCTCCTCTGCAATAGAATAAGAGCAGTGCGAAACATTGAAACCTAGTGTAAGGTGCACGATCATTGAAACCTACTATACGCAGGAAGCACAAGAAAGATTCATCAGCGGCCAAACATTGGAAATAATAGAAA
The DNA here is from genome assembly GCA_013339685.2 of Hyalomma asiaticum. Classification (NCBI taxonomy): domain Eukaryota; kingdom Metazoa; phylum Arthropoda; class Arachnida; order Ixodida; family Ixodidae; genus Hyalomma; species Hyalomma asiaticum. The sequence continues at coordinate 70,585,621 of CM023481.1, read as the reverse complement.
ATATGTAATATCTTGACAATGCGAATGCAATGACAGAATGCGCGTGCCGGAGGCTTATCAAGTGTAAAGACAAATTGGTTATCCGGAACTCGCAACCATATTTCTTTTATTATGTCCCTGTGATATCTCCTATACTTTGTATATGATACTACATCTTCCTAAAAACTTCCGTTGGGAGTAAATGCACTCGTGTCTCTTCTCCTGCAGTATGCGGGAAAGTTGCAGTTTTATTTTACCATATGACCACAAATAAGTAAAAGTCTAACCCCTGCAGTGAGACTGCATACACTACAACACTTATCGTAAATTCGTGATAGCATTTGACAAAAATGTCGTATCTAAGTGCCAGCAATCTGGTGATGCATATTCGACCCGTAATTCACTAAAAGGTCTGAACAACTTTGCCTCCCTTGTGATGGGAATGCTATCCAGAAACAGCGCACTTTCGCTAACAAAATTAAGGGCTGTAATGCAATCCAACCCTACTCAGTTCCACTAGGGGAGCCTAAATTCATCCATGCCATATCACGAGAGCAACTCTTTGCCAACGTTTATAGAACTTCTTCTAGGTTGTAGGTTCTTCTAGGTTCTGTAAACGTTGCTCTTTGCCCCGTCGTGTCCCCTGGCACACTTAATCTCAGTACTGAAAGGTAATTTCCTTTTCCGTTGCTTGTTAGACCAGGAAGTCATAGCCTGGTATGCTCAAACGTTTTAACGTCCCCGCTGGTGGTATAGACGAAATGCACATAGGTCAATTGAAATAACAGCTAGCTACGATGTTTGTCCTACCGAAAAGCTTTCGCGTCGGGTCCAAGTTCATTGGCAGCGAAACACTTGGAGGTGCACGGCAGCATGTCAAACACGAGCATACATTCCAGCGATCTGAAGTAATTCGAAATGGTATGTGTATGCGCGGGTGACTCCAGTACCAGTAGCAGAAATTCGCTCATTACGATGACGTATGAAATCATCTATGAGGCGCTGTCAAGAGGGTGAGCAGCTGTTATAACCAAAAATGCTGTGTGCCCAATTCTCATGACTTCGTTGTAGAGTGCCTAAAACGAATATATTGGGAAAATGCTCCGCGAACTGCTGCATGACGCGGCTTCATGAAGCATTCTAAGTGACTCGTGTGCCATCGCTCTCAAAAGCGAATTTTGGTTACGCAACATACTATTAGAATGTTACATGCTTGAAACCCGAATGACACTTGGTAATGTGCAGTCCGCTCACCAAATTAATTAAAATAATTTCATTACATCACTACAAATGAGAGAAATCCGTACGATCAAGACTCCGCATAGCGCAGTACGGGGTGGACACTGTGTCGGTATCTCATATTCAAAATTCTTGTGTATATCTATGTTTCGCTCAACAGCGAAACATATTTGCCCCGGCTCAATGTTCTAGTGGCTATAGCACTCGGCTGCTCATCCAAAGTTCGCTAGATGGAAACCCGGCCGCGGCGGCTCTATTTAGAAGGAGGCAAAATCTGAAGTCCCGTGTACTGTGCGATATCAGTGCATGTTAAAGAGCCCCATCTGGTCAAAATTTACGAGGCCCTCCAATACGGCACCTCTTTTAATCATATCGTGGCTTTGGGACGCAGAACAGCAGAAATGAATCAATCATTAACGGGGTATTTAAGAGGCATGAAACATAGTCGATGTTGAGAGGTGGATTTCGATGGATAAGAAGACCTGGCTACGTGTTAAGTTTTACTAGAAAAGCCGATCCTCAAAGAGGCGCTCGTATGTGTTAGTCTCAACATAGCATTGGGGAAGTACATAGTTATGTTTGACGCCCTGTTTAAGGCAGTGCGCAATGGCGCAAATAACATCTAACCTTGCAAGTCAGGCAATAATGTTTCGTTCTATGAATTCTACACGCTGCTTGCAATATCACACATCCAGAAATTTAGTTATTACTTTTAAGGTTACCACGCGAGCAAACTTCGTTGGCTTTAAATGTTGCCAGATTGGGGAGTACGTAACAAAAGTCTTGAAAAACACACACCGTGTGCGCTTACATACGGAGTATTGTGCATCAAGTACAAGTCTGTGTCGCAATACTTAAAAGTCAGCAAAGGTTGTGCTAGCACCAAATAATCGAGAAAACAAAGCGGGCGATAGCAGGTTGCTCGGTATATTGTGAATAATAAATACACGCTGAGAATCAGTTCTGCTCCTGTCCGGCCTAAACGGACCGCGTGGAAAAGACGCGTGCGACTTAAGAAGCCCCACACAAAAGCGCTGTCCTTTTGGATTTGTACTCATGTAATTTTTACACTTAGAGAACATCTGCCAACCAACACAAAATAGCGGTGTCAGTCGACAGGCACGTCAAACTGGAAAATCTCTCTATCTGAATGCTTGGAGCAGAAGTGAAATTTATGATGGTTTGCTTATATACAGTCAAACCGAGGCAACTAAAAATCGTCATGCAAAAGGCTTTAGGTCATTTGGTTCCGCCAGTGGGAGTGTTATCTTGGATTCAAGTACACGTTGAATCACGTTCCTGTATGACGCTGATAGCATCGCTCAGCACAGTGATCACTGGTGTTCGTGAGGTAGTAAAGTGATGCAAGATCACTACGGCTTCAATGCCACTTTTTTGTTCTGCAGCAGGAATCGGAGTTTAAAAGGAAGAAAATTGACGTCTTTTTGTGAGGACGCAATTTTCGAAAGACGTGTGCTTTCATAGAAGAGTGCGATCCGACAAACACAATTGAAATATTCCTGTTCTGTAGTTAATTATTTCTCATGTTTTTGCATTGGGGAAACAGCGATATGATTGTGCGATTATGATATGCGATTACGGTGCTCTGTTGTACCTCACTAGCTGATTCTTTCTGTCGCTCGGCAGCCCGATTCGCAGAGTGGACTTGGTCAGAGGAGTGCGCTTTGTTAGGCAACTAATGGAAGAGTAGTCGGCGGAATTGAAGTGACAATACATTAGCTCAAACGTGGTATTACGCAGCCTGAACTAAACAAGCGACCTACATACTGTCTGCACTCATTTACGCCTGAATGGTTCCAGAAAATCTGCATCAATAAAATTGCAGTCCACTGCTACTTTCTCTATTTACACCTTGAAGCCTGATTCCCGGAAGATGTTAACACTGAATGAATATGTCAACCGCTCTGGTGCCATAGCTGAGCAAGCATGATTGGTGAATAAATAAAGGAAAACTTGCCATGGAATTTTTCTGTCGTCACCATCCATTATAGGCCTCTCGCCCTACAAGACGACCACGCGCACTTCATGCGCGCTCTTTTCCCGCCGCAAGATCCCTCTGCATGTTTCTTTTTTTTCCTCTCTATATTTGACCGAGAACTCAGCAATGCATGCAACGAGACATTTCCGAATGTTGAGCTTGCTACTGTTAAAAAAACGGAGTTTTCAGTCGGTGCTATTGAAAGGGAATAGTGATAACAGATATTTTATTGCTAATAGTGACTAACTGGTTTTATGCGCGAAATCCTGGATGGGATTATGAGGCATGCCGTAGTGGGAGGCTCCGGTAACTTCGACCACCTATGTAACGTGCACAGCTTAGGCACAGTACAAATAGTTACAGCATTATCGCCTTGAATGAACGTGTGAGTGCCGCTTCTGATATCGAAACCGCGCCTTTCGGGTCTGCAGCCAAGCACCATAACCGCAAGACAGCCGCGGGGTATAGAGTCGCTCTCTACCTGTCGGTAATCTGTGCACAACAAAGTCCCTTTGCGCCCAGCAACGAAGCTTTTGTTTAAAGTTTGAAGTTTATTACCGTACTGCTTAAGCACAAAACATACATAAACAGCAAGGATGGCAGGATCAAGGCTGCATAAAGGTAGTTTGACTCTTTCTACCTCCCCGTACAATACAAGCAACATGGAAAGAATTCACAATAAATTCACTCCTTGCAATGGTACAAATAGAAGTATGCACATCAAAACAAAACAAAAACAGGAATTTAGCAATTCATAAAAATCGGCTGGAAATATATTTCAAGGGACACAAAAGTGTGGGTCGCACACACAATGACAGTTGAAGTAACGCGTTTTTAGGAATGTAACGTATGTTTTCTTCACATAGTTTATATTTCTTTAGTGTTGAGGGAAGACGGTAAGAAGGTGTTTGAACTCCAAAGTTTGTATGCGGTCGCGGAACTGCCCAATGTTCGGTGTATCGGTTTAGGCGAGATGATTGGTTGGTTGTCAATTCGTAATGTTCCTATATGAGTGGTGCCCTTAATCGTTTTACGTTTAAAAGAACGCATAAGATGATTCTTATATAGGCGGTCACTTTGGATCATATTGAATTTCTAAAATTGAACACGCGTATGCTCATACAAGGTTACATCAGCAATAGCCCGTAAAGCCTGCTTCTGCAGTGTAACTAGATTACCTAATGATTTGTTGTAGTGTTTCACCAAATGAAGCTCCAATAGCTTAGGTACGAAGAAAATAGTGAGCTATATATCAAGAGTTTTGTCTATTTGGATGGCTATTAACAGTTTCCAACTGTCACAAATAAAGTAAAAAAATATGTTTGCTGTCTCGTGCAAATTAACCTCTTTGTCTCCCTGAACCCTCACTCCTTCTCAGAGTACTTTCAAAAGTCTGCAATTCTACCAACTAGCCCTCTTCCGCTATTTATTTATTTTATTTTATTTATTTTAATTTTATTTTACTCATACTGTCAGCACATAAGCCAAGACAGGAGTTGGGGTTACATAACTGTCATGTACAAACGTAGTACATGCTAAAACAGATTTCACACGGAACGCTCAAGAGTTGCGCAACATATCAGAATAACTGGTCATTATTCTTGTTGACTCTTCTGCAACATCAGTCGAAATCAGTGCAATTACTACGTGTCCTGCGCACGTCTTCTTTCTTCTGAACTGTTTACGTGCTGTTTCATCCACTGTAATACCGGTTATTAGGTAAATGGAATTTTTTTCTTCATTTCTCTGTTTTTCTTTGCAGCACCACAGACACCGACACTAGGGCGTCTTAATTGATAAAGAAGAAGCGAGGGGCGCCAAGTATAGCTCATTTTAGTTAAACCTATCAAAGACGAGGAATAGAATTCACTGGTTAGCGTTCAGCGGTGCAAAAACATTGTTCCTGTACAATTAAGTACACAGCCTAAGAGGCTAAATTAGAAGCTTGACTCTCGGTGCGGACATTTTGTCGCTTTAACTCACCGTGTGATGGGCAGTGACATCTGGGCACACCTTGGCTTGATATTTCTTTTACACAGGGTACCGGACACGACACCGGCGGCTGAATTGTGGTATACACTGCGTGCGATTAGGAATAAAGCAATATTATTTGTAGACTGATGTCGTAATAATATGTCTTCAACAGCCCCTTCATAAAATGTAGCTGCCTACTACCACTCATCACGATGCATCATGAGCAATAGGCCTAAGACAGCGCAACCACAGCAGGCACTATATTCGTATGACCGCCAGAAGCTACATGTACCAATAATTTTTCAGGCCTGGTCAGCTTTCCAGTAGTCAGACTACACACTACGTAGCATATCTTCGGGTTTTCGTAGTTCGCGGCACGGGAAAATAAAAACGAAATCCTACAGTTTCTTTCCATCAGTCAGTTCTTGAGTTTCGCGAAGTAATTTACAATTGTAATACCAATTGTTAAAGGTTGAGCGAATATGCATCACATATATTATCTGAAAGTTTACCGCCCTTCTCTTGCCCGTGCCTCCGGAAACATGGGCTTTCTGCAGCGAACATGTAATTGCCAACCATTAATTTATTTGAAGAATTCGCAATTTACTAATAACAGTTCTAACATGCTGCACAACGCACAAATGTTCTGATCCTTGTGAGATGCGAAAATTTATTACTTAATTCCATGGCAAAAAAAGTAGCAGAAAGGAATTATCTAATCCTAGGTACTGTCCAGAATTAAACACTTTGTTTTGAAGTCGTGAGTACGCATAAGGTCTTGCCATAAAAGGTCTAGTTTTAAAATTCATATCTCCCTCATTTCGTGACCAGCAAATCAGTTTTTCTGAAACATGTAGAACGTACTTAATTTCTACCCACTCAGCAGATTACGCTTGAAAAGAGCTCGGGAGGTCTTATGCAAATCTAACGAGCCGTTCTTGTAAAAGGAGACACACAGACAAAAACCAAAAACGCAAAGAAAAAACGCCGTAGGCGTAAGGTTTGTTCCTTACGCCTCTTTTCGGAACAACTGGTTCTAGTGCAAGCTGGTGAGGAGAAAACAGTAAATACGGCAATGTTCTGAAATGCTTGCAATTGTCATAATTCTCTGCTTTTTTCCGATTCACAGAGCCGTTTTATGCGCAACGTCAGCGAACCCGTCGTACAAGAACAACTTGGTATTTGAAATTGACAACCGGATGAAGGTAAATTTTACGGCCATGAAAGAAGGCTTACGGGATTATTAGGATAGGAACAAAACTGAAAAAAATGTAGATTCATTTGCTGCTCTAAATGAGATGTTCCACTCTTAAATCAGTCCAGCAAGTGTTGGGAGCTTCGGACCGACAACGTTTTGTGTGCGCTGACAATTTTTGGAGTTGAACGTATTCGCGCCATTTCAGTCGTGAAATGCGATGTTTGCGGCGACCAGCCTGGGCGCAAAAATGCATACGTAATAGTCGCAAAACAATATACTGAACAAAGGAACCAAAATTATTATGACTCTCCGGTGAAGTGCATACGAAATTATCGCGATGTAATACGCTGACTAGGAGAATTTGCAAGATTTTTGTGGTGCTTCGGCTCCCCATAGAGACATTGTTCACAATAACACCCATAAGATTGGTACAACCTAATTAAAAACGCATCAGTACGTGACGCAGGCCTCTAGTGTACATTTTCAAGTGCCCCGTCACTGTTCAGTGTTTGCGCCGTGGTCTGCACGTGCAAAGAATCCAGACGCACGTGTGACGCAGGTTTTCTTTTTTTTTTTGCCTTGGCCAGAACATGCAGACCACATTGTGGCTCGTGGTGTCCACATATTCAGCAAGGGCACTGAGGCTACGAGCAGTCTCACGATGTCGCATTCGGGCTGTATCACTCGTTTCTCGAATTCACTTGTTTCACCGATTCACTGCGACGCACACTCACGGCAGATTACGAAGATGACGACAGCACGGAAATCTTCGCGCAAAAGCTTAAACTTTACGTTAACGATAACGTTTTTTTAGCTAACGTGTTGCGACATGGGCAATTTTTACGCCTTACTTGCGCATGATAAAAGTGATGGTCTCATTTGTACTGTGAATATAGGAAATAACAGTTCGCTTTTTCAGATGCGATGCTGCACACTGTCGTCCTGGGAGTTACAAAAGCTTTTTCGTCGACAACAAGGAAGATTTGGTGAAAACACACGGAACAACGAAAAGAATCTTCACCGCAAAACACGGCAACAAAAATCGCGAACTAAGCATTCGGTAAACGCACGGGAAACGAAAACTGCCTGCTTCCGTTCTCCTTATAAATCCCTTTTCACAGGGCAGGCGCAAGGATGAGTGGGATTTACTAGAAATGCTTCGCAATACACTTTCGAATAAGGCTCAGCTACGATGGTCGAACGCTAGCGCATCTTGTCTTTACAACCTTCCACAGCACCCTAGACGCAGTACAGAAACAAAAAAAAAGACTACGGTATAAAAGAAAGACGATAGTGCCGCAGGACACGACGCTTTTTTATTTGCAGAAGAATTTGGACAATGTAAATCCTCGCTGACAGCGAAATGCCAGAGCAAATACTATTATAACAAAAACAGCGTACATAAATGTTGTTGTTATTAAGCTATATATATACGATGCTAGCGAAAAGATTGTGCATTATGATGGTTAAAAAAAGGGCTCACCATAACTGCTAATCAGCCCTGCCTCCTTCAAAGTAAGCACCTGAGCATGTTTGTACTACTATGTTTCTGCCATGATTCCATGGATTTCAGGAAGTCTGAAGGCAAGAGTGTATTGAGGACCTCCTGTGATTCTTACTGGATTTCATCAACGACGTCAAGCGGACGACCTCTGAGCCTCTACGTAGTTTTTGGGAAAGATAAGATTGTAATGTGGGCAAAGACAAGTGAGTTGCGCGAAAGATGAAGGCTCTCTGGTATGACTGGAAATCAATAACTAAGAAAAAGTAACGTCTGAGCAGGCGCGAGGTCCAGGGGAAAATGCAGTTGGCAGTCTGCGACATTCCAATGCGGTGAGAGGAGTGCCTCCTCTAAAGCGCTTCAAGATATCCCAGTGAAGTGAGAAATTCGGCAAGCTGGTGATGCATAATGCATTACGCGCAAGCGGAGAGAGGGACATGGGATTAAGAAGCCCAACACAACGCCTACTTACAACTAAATTTATTTTCTTCAAAACCACGCACATAAACATAGTGTAGAAGATGAAATAAAAGGTACAAAAACGGTAGGTTTTACGAAAGACGAAAAGAAACCGGTCGTCAAACGAGTTTTAACTATTTTAACGATGCAGGGTCGACATTAGTACTATGGTATGGTTTATTTTCGCCTTCCTTTTATGTATCGTGTATTCTTTTTCTTCCGCACTGTTTTTATATGCGCGGTTCTGCAGAAATTAAATCAAGTTGCAGGTCAGGTTCATCTTGTTATTCCTGCGTCCCTGTCTTCGCTTGTGCGGTAGTTCATTATCACAGTGAAACTGAATATTCTCGTTTCGTGCATCGGGCACAAGCTCCTCAGAGCGAATTCAAGGAATGTAAAAAAATCAAGTATTTTATATTGCGCCGAACTTGTTGTGGCCTCTTTTGGCCGTGGTATCGTGGCGACTCTCATCCTGACATCTCCGGCCTAGTTTCAGGATCAAAGCCCTAATACAATGTTTCACCCGAGGATATTGCATTGGAGAGCAATATGAAAGCAATTGTGCAACGTAGACAGCGATCTCCCATCAACTTAAACGCGGAACATGCGGAGGTATCTTCAGAGTGGAAGTGTGGCCGCAACGACTTGGAACATAGCGTTCGTCGGATAGCGGGAGCAAACGTCACAGAGGCGCTTCAGCGACTCCGGCAGCCTGCTGTCTTGAACAGGTGCACGGCGGCCCAGCTTGACGTGTCACCAACTACAAGGGTGGTCGCCCGCAACGGACGAAAATCGATTTGTTGCGTTACCGAGAAGAAACACCGTGTTCAACACAGGTCCGGCCGATCCCCCCAACGTGGAGCACATTGTAGTACAAGCACCGGACATTCGCTCTCCACCGCAAGTTCGCAAATGTAGTTGCTAACTGAGATAGTGCATTCCGTTTGAAATTTTTGCCAAAATAAAAGAAGTCTTTCAAGTATCACGAAGAACCCTTGGTCACAAGTAATGTGAAAAAAAAACTGCCACGGCGTCAACTGGCCAGTTAACGCAGCCCGCAGCTTGACCGTGCTCACCCAAGCGGCATACCATGCATGATCAGACGCGTCCTCCTTTCGGGGCTGAGCCACTTCGATCTGTTGCGGCGCGCTTAAAACAGTATAGTATCTTACACAATTCAAGCAGAACCCTTATATTCGTCGGCTAATGATAAGGTCTCGTCCTAGCGACTTCAATGAGATTTAAAAATTATTAAAACTATATCAGGGTCCCTTTAGCAAACTGCGAGGCTAAAGAATGTGGATCTCTCTCATGACATGAACGTGGCATGTCTTGACGCTTGAGATAAGATTTGAAAGGCTTAAGGCCACAGCATGCGCCGTCACCATGTGACCACCGGCGTAAGTCTCAGCTTATCTGACACGTCGCCCTCATCGCGCAATGAAACGCACATAAAATTCAGCATACCACGCATGCGCCGAACATCGAAAATGAGCAGTCACCAAACAAAAGATGAAATTAGACCCATAGTCAGTCGTTCCAGATGAGCGTGCATAAAATCGAAGTCAGAAGTGTGGCTTGACTAAAGGAAAATATTGACCAATGTTGCAGTTATCTCAGTTTAAAAAATTGGAGCGATCCCAAATGTTTTCCATGGTGATTAAAGGAAATGCATTGGTTACTTAGTGACTCTGTGCAGAATCATAAGTCTCGGTCCAAGTGGAAGCGGTTAAACTATGAGAGCTTTTTGCCCCTCCCGAATGAGGAAAAAGTAAGGTCACGAGATAGTAAGATGGACGGCGCGGCTTCGATTGTCGGCCACAATGGCAGCATTTTGATGGCGGCTAAATGCAAAAGAGAAACACCCCTGAATCAATATTTCGGGGTGTTCCACAAACTATGCTCAAAGTCAGGCTTACATTACTCCTGTGTAGCACTTAAAGGCGGATGTCCGCTACACATTTTGTAATGCATTAAGTTGTACATGAAATTACACATCTCGGTTGTTGCGCTACTGCCATGGAAAAGGTAGTAAGAAAGGATATGCGACAGTTTGTCTATGTACTGGCGAACGCTCGTGAAAGGAATCGAGTACACAACATTTTGGGTATATGAAAGAAATATCAACCCATACCTAGCGTCATATTTCTGGCTACTTCAATTCCCTGTTACACGCGCTCCTGTTTACTGCCCTGAAAGTTCCCTTCAGTTTTTTTTTGGCTAGGAAAGCCAGCGGTGATCCTCAACTTAAAAGCGACTTTCTATAAGCTATGTTAAAAGCAAAGTACATGGGGAATAAATACAGCATGAAACTCTTGCTAATCTGCACCCTTGCGCAAGGACTGCGCCTCAGTTTTCTTAATCAGTTTATTGAAACTCACAGAAATGACAGAACTTGGATAGCCTAAGCCTCCTGGACAGCCTTATCCGTTATCAGCAGATTGGTGACGCTTTGGGGCCAGTGGTTGGCGCAAACCATTGTCTAGGTTATACCTAGTAACAGAGTTCCGACGCCATGACCTAATGGTTTTTAGCGACCCGGAAGTCAAGAAGCTCTTTTCAGATGTCGGTTGCTAAGACCAACGTGCTTTATCTCTCGTTAAAAAAAAAGATCCCAAATCATGAAACTGCAACTCCTCCTTTATAGGAGCTTCGAACGCCAAGCGGAGACCCGTCCTCGTCCTTTAAACACCTTCAAAGCATCGAAAACAGTTCCCCGGAAATTACGCCTGCTCATGAACGCCGATCAGTCATCCACGTAGCGGAAGATCAGCACTGGAAAGTCATTTAGGTTAGACATAATTTCTTGGTTGAGAAAACTTAAGGCGCTACACAACGGTGGCGCAACTCCCGAACCAATGCAAACGCCTGGTCTCTGGAGAACTTCTTTTCCTTCCGGCTCAGCCAAAGTTGGTTCATGTAAAAGTCCCAAGCCTATATCAACCGAAATTTTGCACTTTTCGAAGCAAAATTCTCCCTTTGCCCTAGTGTGAACTGCTTCACAAATTTCGACAGAGGTACGTGTGGCAAGAAATAGTATATATTGTGTAAGTGTGTACCATGGAGAAGGTGTAATTTAGGAGGCAGAAATCGGCGTCTTCCCCTGTCGTGATAATGTCAAGCCGAAGCCCAGTGGCGGCTGCCGTGACAGCGTCGCCATAGCTCATCAGGAGCGAACCTTCGCACAGAATGCGTTGGAGGTCAAGGGGACATACAGGTCTCAAAGGACACGTATACCCAGGCATCCCTTTACGTCTCTATGGTCGCGAATGCATACCTTCATTGTGAGATTTTACATTGAACAAATCATGGAGAATATCGCTTTCTGGTTTGATACCATTTGCCCTCTTTGTTAAACTAAATTTAGTGAACACTGTGGCGGCACGGGGAGAGAGAGAGAGAGAGTAAACATTTAACGAAGTCAGAATGACGGATCTTCCTCGTACGGTTGAGCCCTTAGTTTAGGGCCCCATTGGCTCGCGCCACTCTACGTGCCCGCTGGATCAGCCGACGCTGCTCCTGCGGCGTCGGCTGATCACAGAAAATCACACGACGACTCACAGGAAAGGAATTTGCGAAAGCCGTGTTGACATTTAGAGAAAAAGTTGTTTTCTTCCAGAAATGTAACAAGGTTTGAAAATATAATGTACTGCATCATTTTCTATGGTATCGAGGTTAACGATATGGGCCTGTAGTTAGATGGATCATGAGTGTCAGCAGATTTAGGAATCGGAATAATTTTCGCTGTTTTCCAGCCAAGAGGTAAAGATGAAGGCATGTATGATTCGGAAAAAATACTCTCTAAGATGATCGAGGAATACTCGCTGGTATTTTTCAGAAACTTTGCCGTGATTACATAGATTCCGCAAGAAGACGCAAGCTTGAGGCTATGTATTATTTTTGTTATGCCAGTGGTGTTGAAAATTATCGGATCCATAGGTAAGAAGATGCGGCGCGGTAGCCATGGTAGTTCTAGATCATGTCTTGCAGGTGTGAAAGCCTTTACGAACGCATTTTTTAGAATAGTAGCGCAGTGGTGCTGGGGTATGGGTTCTCCGGTAGATGAACTGAGTGATATGATTTTTGATTCGGTAGGTTTTATTACGTTCCAGAAGCTTTTCGAATTGTTAAGCATGGTTGGGAGGGTGGCATTAAAAAAAATGAACATTTAGTATTCCTTATTGCAGATGTGTAGTTGATACTCCAATTCGTTGCGAATTTCTCACGCATAGCGGGGCCGTTAACACAGCCCAACCGCGCAGAGGGGCGAAGACTAGCTACAGGGGTTTGACAAGCTCCGCCAACGCACGCGAAGACCTCCCGTGCTCACACACTCCGACGTACGCTTTGTGATGACGCCTCCTGTCGTGAGGAAACACGCTAGTAATCAATGAATAGATAGTTAAGAACGATGTAGAACAAGGGCCGTCGCTGGAGCGAACGTTTCGACAAGGGAACTTGTCTTCATCAGAACGGCAACTGCCTTCTCAAGCGTTGCCTTCCCGACGGAGGCAAGTCTGCTCGAAACGTTAGCTCCACCGACATTCTTTGTCCTCCCTCGTTTTCAACGATCTGTTCATCGATTCAAGCCCCCATCATCCGCAGAGCTTCCTTTCTTGCTCAGACGCTAGCAATACGGCCTTCGCGCTATACTTAACAAATAACCGGAAGGCAGCAAAATGGACAGAGCTTGCGCCAGAATGACGCTGTCGTAAACGGAGACTAACTGTTGGACACAAAAGAGAAATGTGTCGCACATTCACACCGTACAGATGCTCAACCAGCGAAGCTTAAATGAGCGGTTCCGGGGTTTATCAAAGCTTTTCTCAAATAATGCGGATGCCTTTGTGCTACTTAATGAAGTTACATACACACCAATTTCGCATTGGTTTATCTTGACGTTCATTTCAAATTTCGCACACCGAGCTTCAAACAACCACTATCACGTAGCAGTCAACTAAAGGTAAGAGGGCACCGAGCGCAAGATGGGAAAGAACTGCGCACGCGAATGCCGGCGCGAAGGAACAAAGAAATACGCGCACTGATTTTTACGAACACCGCCGTTCTTCGGTGGTAAAATACTTCAAGCTTCGGTGGTAAAATACTTCAAGATATCTAGAAGAGGCGAGAATACCAAGAATAACAAGCAAATGTATGTTATCAATCGTCAAGGATGGTAGCGTTTTCGTCCCCTTAATTCACCAGGAAAGCCGCGTTAATTTGTCGCTGATATCACGGCCACGTAAGCGCCGCACTAGGAAGCCGACCAGTTGCCTGACTAATACACTAAGGTATTTAGCCTCGGAATAATGCCGGCAAGGAATGTAATGGTTGGTTGGCTCGGCAATTCACTATCTATATCAACGATTTCTTTTAAAGAAGCGTGGTATCATCAACAAACAAGCAACTGTCAGCTACTCCATTTTCAAGGTAGGGAATCCAGGTCGTAATCTTTCTTTGTATGTATTTTTCATAGTGGAGTAGTTATTTGTGTAGAATATATCACAAGCCCCCACTCGAACAGGGTGTTTTCAAGAACTTGCGTGAAAAAAAACAGAAAAAAATTACGTATGCATATGCGTGTCGCTCCTGTTTTTATAAATGGACATACCGGTGCTCAAGTTCTTTAGTCTCATATATGCAGCTCGTTAAATCTTGTCTTCCTCGTAATCCTATCTTCAAACGCCTCCATTACTTCATACATTCAAGGCCTACACCCTCGTTGCAATGCCCCTGCGAGCTTTTCTGTCCACATGACACTCATCCCGACAGCCATCATTTTGCATATGCCATCATTTGTTTCGCAAATATCAGTCACATTACCTAGAGCTGGTTTCGCAGTGCCGTCCGGCATTGGGCATTCGCAGGCGAAGCAGGACTCCGACACCGCTCTACTCTGGCATTCCGCTGGACACTGCTCGGGCATTGGAAGACAGCTGGCCTCCTCGAGCGGTGTGTCTGTGTACCAACACATGCAACAAAACAAGCTTCATACTATGTTAACGCCTAAATGCGAGCAGCACGTGTGTATTCATGCGGCAAAAAGATGGACTGCCACTCTTGCAATGCGGAGCAAGCGAGCGCTCTAACTCAGCACTAGAGCGGCAAGAAAGTTCCGCTATTTCATCACTTTCATCGCTAGAGGTCCCGTGCAACACTTTAACTCGGATAAAAAAAATACCGTCAGTCTGTATTCAAGTCTTCAGGTGAACACGCGGGCGACATCCCAGGCAGCACAACATTGGACCGACCCTCGCGCAACGTTGGAAAACATTGGATACAATATTGGAACTACATTGGATTTCGGGTCCCATGCAACACTTTTGACTAGATTAGCCCAATGTTGGATACCAGTCGTATAACGTTGGAAAAATTGGGAAAGAATGGCTTTGGCCAACATTGTCCATCGTTTGTATTTTCAATATTGGTAAGCTTGTATAAACAATGGAAGCTCTAACCGTTCTTTCCAGCCTTTATTGATGGCTGTCCATCATTTTTTGCCAGCATTCATCGTTGGATGAGGCAGCGTTTCTTGCCAGCCTCCTTCATTGGCTGATTCTATATTTTCCCCATCTTTCTTATTGGCTATCATGCATGCGCTTAAATTTGTTTTGCCGAGACTTCTGGCTCTAGGCAAAAAGCAAGAATATATAGTAAATTATGGGAGTAACAATAGCTTTATTTCGTCCTTAGTATGTATGTATGTATTGCCAGCTTGGGCAATGAATTTGGTTATGTTCACGATTCGTGGTTATGACGATAGCATAAAACAGACATAAATGGTCAATGCACTCGTATGTTAATACCGAAACGTATCTTTCGAACACATACACACATACAAATAAGCAAAATGTCTTCTTTGTGACACATTTTATTCGTGAGTATAAGAGACATGAGAAGGGATTGAAAAGAAAGTTCTGATAAAATCAACAAATCAATATTCACTCTAAGTTTGAAGTCCATTGTATATAATCAGCCTCGAGAAAACTAAACGCATAAGCACCATAAGCAAAAAGAAGAGGCACAAGAAAACATATGCCTAAACCTATGCGACACGTTTTGGTTTACGTGTTTACGTGGAGCAGCTGAAGCTTGAAAGGTTCCTGAAATGATTCCACGAAACAGCTGAATTGTAGAAATTTAACGCTTCCTCAAGTAACACAGCATAAGTGAATGTTAGGATATGGTGATATGCTTCTGCATGCAGAATCCGGAACGGAGGGTATGTGGGGACAAACCGACGACTTCGAAAGAACCGAAAACGAGGAACAAGAAATGACCGTTAAAGAGCACAGGGAAAACACGCGTTTCACGGAAGACAAAAACACAAACATGAAAGTCACACGAACCAAAACAGCTTTGCTAGAACCGATTACTTCACCTGCCGCGACGTATACAACAAAGCCCACCACGTGTGTATTTACAAATAGACAAATATAAAGAAAATACGGCACACGCCAAAATGAGGGTGCGAGCACAACCGAATACACAATGAGTAAAATAAACGAATGGCTAAAATCGGTACGAAGCTTTCAGGAAAACCTTCAGAACTGTCGCAACACGTCGAGGCTCATCTGTTCAGTTCACTTAAAATGTCCGGTCCAAAGAAGCGCAGGGCTGCCACTTTTTCACTATGCAGAAGTTTGCAGCCGCAAGTTCCGTGTCCGTAGACTACTCAGGTGTTCTGACTTCGTAAACTCGCCAGTTTCAGCAGATACACGATGCCCGTGTGACACAACCTGTGCGCCTGAAAAACCTCTGCAGAGTGAAAGCTGCTTCGCCTGCCTCACCCCCAGCTCGCTGCAAGAAAACACGTCAAACAGGTATGCGAAGCAAAACGGATTAGTGCCGCCCACGTACTCCCCCCTTCCGCCCCCCCTGCCGTGGTAGGCTTGCATGTTCGGCGGGCTCCTGTGCCCGCTGCTCGAGGTAGAAAGATAACAAAGGCTTTACTTTCCAACGTTTTGCATATACCGTATTTTCTCATGCATAACTTATACCGTGCTTACTCGCGCATACCGCGTAACTCGTGTCTTTTTTTTTCTCCATGCATCTAGGAGTTCCAAAAGGTGCGTAAATTACATGAGAATTCCGCAAATACTTTCGGAATATCGCGTAAGGAATCCTTACGCGTGCTGATCTGAGATGCGTCAAATGAAATGTATCACAAAAACGAATGTAGCTTTCACTCAACAGAACGCATACCTTAACAACCAAATGCATTCGTGGGCTACATTCAAGCATTAGCGGATGTGCGACTCGGAATCGTCGTCACTGATGCTGTCAGCAGCATCTCTAAACTCCAGTATCAAGAGCAACTCGTATTCACGTGGCGAAATTATCGTGGCGGCACGGTTCTCAGTTAATCGGCAAACACTATGTTGAATTTGTTTTATAGGAATCGCCAATATGTCGCTATTAAACAATCAAAATGCGACCGGCTATGGCGAAGCGTGGGCTACCGAATACTCAGTACTGAAAAAGGACAGCACTAGCCTGCGCCACGTGGCACTGGGTGTCACGAGGAGAGCATGCAAGTAATATTTTTGCGTAAACCGTACATAAAGTTGGGAGTGAAGAAATTACGCGTGGGTGCTAATTATGCGAGCGCACACGGTACGTACATATATATTAACGTTGTTTCAAATGAAAAAGAGATAATTACTTCTAATATGTCATGTACTTCCCAATGTGAACAACATAGGTGCGACAGTATTTACGTCTGGACAATATTGTCTCGCAAGCAGCATTGGCTGTCCTGTATTGGAGAAAACAGGCAATGTCTGGACAGTATACACAGCCTACTTCTATTATTTTGGAAATATTGCAATTACAACAGATAAAGTGACCTGCTATGCCATGCACGTGGGCTCGGAAGCCACTAACATGCTGCTGGGCATTTTGGACCATATGATGGCGTTATAGATGTAGTTTGCTCAACTTCCAATGTGCAAGTTCTAGTCTACTTCACACACTTAGCTAGAACATGCGCAAATAAACAATTACGTAAATTATAGAGATAATTTTTCCTGCTGCACTGAATACATACACAATGACCTTTCTGAACTCATTTGCAGCACCGAGTCGAGCTAGTGGTCCCTTCATATTGGTAAAACAGGAAAACAATCATGTGTATACTTGCCACCATGTGTACCTGCCTCCCGATATATCATGTGTGCTTGCAAATGTTACCAACATTGATGCTACAACTCTTGTGTGCGGACAATATTGTCCGACACAGAACATTGGGAGTCCAGCATTGGCTATGCAGTGAGATTGATTGGACAATATATACAGCCTGCCGCCATTACATAACCAATATTGATAGGACTATGTAGAAACTGACCCATCATTACCATCCTTGTGCACTGGACGCACCAATAATGTATGCTGAGTGGCAACTATGGCCCACATTTGCATTCTTTACCGGATGGAAGAACCAATATTGCAAATTGAATGGTTACGATGGGCCATTGTTGGAGGCCTTAACAGATGGAATTTCCAATGCTGGCTTATGAGTGGTATCACAGGGCCTTCATTGGACCTCCGTAAGCCAACAAAAAACAATATTGGCCCGAGCATCTGTGCTGCCTGGGATGTTATTTGACCATACGCAGCAGCCCATTTCGTGCCGAGGAAGCCAATTTTGCGGAACATGAGCCAAAAATTGCTTGCCCGTTCTTCGGAAAATCCCCTAGCGAGCGGGAGCAAGCTGACGCGAGAGCTATTGGCTGATTTCATTGAACCGAAGACAAGCGCACAATCTCATAGTGCGGCTACTATGGGCGCCAGAGATACACGCTAGGCCTTGGTGGTACCGCGTATTCCTGCGCAGTGCATATCAGAACCAAAAGTAGCACCCGAAACGGTCAAAGGGACGCCGGCCTCCACGTAGGGGGCAACGCAGGAGTGAGCATACGCGATTTCTTTTAATTAGTAATTATTTAATTAATTGCACGCGGGTCAACTTCTTTTTTACATGTGGCTTCCTTGTTTTCTTTTGTTTTGTTTTGTCTAACTTGCGTTCGCTTTCATTTCAAGCTATGCTCCAACATACGAATGATTATGAGAAAGAACATACGATTTCCGACATCAGAAATGCTCCGCCCATAGATTCACATGACACAGGGTACCCTTTATTTTGTGTGAACGCCGCCAGTGCAGAGTTTGCCTGAAATGCTTTGTGACCTGTGCGCAGGCAGCTAGCTGTCCTAGTTGGAGCTCTTCTGTGCCGCTTACGTATCTGAGAACCTTCTGCAGTTGAGGTCAATGCACAAAATGCTGCTTGGGCATATGTATACCTGCATAGCATTGGCAGGCGTTAAACTCATCCTACGAGCGTGAGGTTGAATAGTGTAGGGCTAAGTACTCCGCCTTGGGGAACGCCCCGGCAGGTATAGAATCATGATGCTGGGAAATCGTTGGTTGACACAAAGAATGATCGTGCAGCGAGGGGATTTGCAATCAGCGGCAAAAATCCACCAAGGCCAACCACATTAAGAGCATCCAGAATGGCGCCGTTTAATGCGTCATCGTATGCACCTTTGGCCTCTAAAATCTGACCCTCATAGAACGATTCGGCCGCGTTGTGACAGAGATGGCTAAGAGATGAAGGCGTCAAAAATTTCGATGCGCGCCCTTTATTATCCCGGACTAGGTATGTTCGCACGCCGCCGGCGCCAAGCGCTCCGGCTACAGTGGGCACCACACTCCGGTGGGGGGCGAAAATAGCTGCTCCCGGAAGGTTCGACGCCTCTGACTTCCCAGTCGCAGCAAGTCTAAGTTCGATGCCTCGACGTGGCAGAATAGTTTCATGGGGGTCAGCCTGAACAGCAAAACTGCTGATGGTCGCTTACATGACCTTTGACTGATTTCTGGGGTTTAACGCCCCAAAACGAGTTCTGATTATGAGAGACGCCGTAGTGGAAGGCACCGGAAATTCCGACCACCTGGGATTACCACGTAACACTCTAGGCAGCGTAACACCACCACGTAACACTCTAGGCAGAGAAGCCTCATCCGTTGCATTTTATTTCTCCGACAGCACCAACACCCGTCCAGCTTCGAGTTTCTCCAGCGTTGAAGGAAGGCCCATGCGTGATAACAGGAATGGGGGACGGCAATTTGGGCTGAGGAGTCTGGACGAGTCACTTGATCTGCGATCCTCGCAGAAAATTTCCCTACTCTATGAACGTCTTGCCGCCTTTTGGGAGAGCGCCAGAATCCATAATGAAAGGCACTGTATAAAAAAACAATGCAGACTTCCCACCGTTTTCCAGATGTGAGAAAGTGACAGGCGCTGGTCCTCTACTGTCTGGCAACCATTCCACGATGTTCGGACGCTAATCCATCTTTATCGTTTCTCCTTCGTTTGTATTGCTTTGGATAGATGGACTTTGCACGCTGACATCCACTTTTTCCATGGCGCGAAGAGTTGGAGCGACTTCGCGAGCGAAACACCTTAATCGTTGCGAGTAGTGTTTTGCACTGTACTCCTAAATGATGACACGAAACCAGAGCCTAGGCCCTCGCTGCAACTGTCTTCCATATAAGGCTTGAATGGTTTAAAAGCTGCTTGCTGGAAGTTAGCGTCTGGCATAATGTTGCCCAACGCTCGTACCATTCGATCAATTCAGTGAACAGCCATTAAAAAAAGACACTGTGGCATGATCGTTAGGCTAGGAGAGATACTGCTCATCGTATCGGCGGGTACCTTTTTGTTAAAGCAAGAGACACATTACAGACCTCGAAATAGTCAAGCGCAGCTAAGGAGAGCTTCACAAGGCAGCTTCCGTTTTACAAATTTCACGCATTGGTGTATTATCACCTACATGGTCATAAAGGGCATTTGTGTTCCGGCGTTAGACAAAATCACCATTTCACTGTTCTATTGTTCTTTTCTTAGTTGCTCGAAACGAGAACTGCACCACGTGGACGTATTGCCCTTTGTCTATATATAGAGGTACATGGATTGTGCCCATTTGAGTTTGGCAAGTTAGAGGTGCAGTAAACTGGCAGTTATATTTGTAGTTTCACTTTATCAGCTATAATGATCTCAACCATTTCAACTAAAATGTACGCCAGAACAAACATTACCGCGTTTATTCTGTCTTGCTCAGATGTAAATTTTTACTGACTGAAAATTGATCACGCGTTCGACTCATTGCGGCTTTTGGCTCAATTAGTGACAAGCGCATGCAGTGTTCACAATTTTTTTTGAAGTATCAGCACAAAACATACCCCTAAGAAGAAGCGACACAATCTATTCCTCTTTCGTCTGTGTTTATTTTTTCTAATAACTGAAAAAAAGCTTTACCAACCAGCCCACAAGTCAGTCCTTTTGACAATATTTTGTTCACTTGTCTGCTTTTCAGCTGCCTCGTTATGCTTTGGATCACTTTTGATAGTTTAATACTTTTTCTCTTCGTTCTTCCTGATGTATTATGTTTTAGCGAATTACCAGATTTTCGCAATGTCCACCGTCACCACGGCCTTTCACTGGTACATACAGAGAGAAACACAGAAATTACAAATAGTTTCCCTAATTCGGAGCAGGCTTCAACAGTGAAAGAGAGCAGGACAAGCACACATGGAAACAAGCGATTTTAGCAGCGTAACAAGAACTCCTACTGTGACATAGTGAGAGATGGAATGGTGGCGAAATCTACAAGACGACCCTCTACCAACTAGCTCTCTTCGTCAACGGTTTTGTTACTTTAAAGGGGCGCACTGTATACCTCTCTAATAACATTTTTCTCATTGTTATGAAAGCTAGGCCTTACACGGACAGAAGCGATCATCCTTGTATACCATAAAGAAGCATACAGTATTCTACTTGGCCCTGAAATTTGCGAAAAAATGAACGTTTGCACAATCCTTGGATATGTGTGTAAAACATCAAGTGTGAAAAAATAGGCGAAGGTTCACTAATCCTTGTATTAAAAGGTGTTATATGCAATCGTATTGTACGCACATCTGCTAGCGTCTTTAGCGACGGAAAGCTACCATTTAGTCGCCACAGTACTGCCGAATTTTTAACGGCGATGTACTTAATTATACAGGAAAGTAAGTTAATCCTCGAATATTCCAGAATAAGAGTTGCAGGATTCCCTGCGCAAGCACAAGAGTCGAACACGAATAAGCAAAACTGCTGTTTTGAGAACTTTACTCACTCTCTAGGGAAAACACTGCAAGCTTGAACACTCCCAATCGCGTGCTTTCTATTTCGACAAAAAGACAAGACAGCGATGAAGAACGATAAAGAGTCCCTCAGAACTGCATAGCGCTTCTACACGCTACGTCCTGCCGTACGTACAGCCCCTAACACTGGTGCCGGTGAGTCTTCTGTACAAAAATTTACCGACTACAGTGACTGGTTCATCGACGCAATTTACGTAACTTACTTCTCATTGGACCATTAGCTCGTATAACAAAATCAGAATCTCACAACAAACACACAGTCTTCAGTAGATAAGTGCTTTCCGATGTCTATTCATGCACGGCCGGGTTAAAGAGTACCTTATACACTTCTACAACTACATCGCCACTTCCTGTCATCATTATTAGAATTATTCTGTTAGTCAAACTCTCGTGGATTCTGTTGAGGGCGCATAAAACTATATATCGAAATGTTCAGCCACATGCAATTACAAAGATGCAGACTCACGCGGCTCCTTCTCTTACCCATTCCATGTGCGGGGCAGTTGCACACAATGCAACCATCTTCCTCGCGGCGTATGCAGCAGTGAGGGCAGGCGAGTCCACACGCTGACAGCTCTGGGCATTTGGCGGCCTCTGTTTCCGCGGACTGAACTGCAAGAAGCAATGACAGAGAATATATTACCACAAATTGTGCTTAGAACTGGATCACACGTCAGTCATTGTCATTTTCACACACGATCCAGACTAGCTCCCTGCTCGCATAGTGAATTATTTCGAGAAGGGATCGAAGTGCTCGCCCTGTCTTCTGTGTTGCTTGTATGACCTCGTTTTGATAAAGTAGACTAAGCAATAAGCCAATTTCGCAACATTTATGAAGTTCGCGGAAAATATCTGCGTCTGGTGTATACGAAACCTTGCGCCATAATTTTTTTCCGAGGAGCATCATTTGAACTGTTTCTTTCTCATCGGAAATCCTTTCTTTTATTTTTATTAGCCACCTCCATCAAATTACTCCCACGGCGGCCGGGAAAGCAGGAAGCAAGTTCACCGTTCCACTGCTCTATAAGCTCCTGAATTGTCACCGCAAACGTTTCTGTCAGTAAGCTGGCTGGGGTTTTACGTCCCAAAACCACGATTTCATTATGAGAGATGCCGTAGCAGAGTTCTCCGGAAATTTCTATCACCTGGGGTTCTTCAGCGTGCACTGACATCGGGCCTCAGCATTTCGCCTCCTTCGAAATGCAGCAGTAGCTGCCGGGTATCGATCCCGCGACCTTCGGATCAGGAGCCGGGTGCCAAAAACCACTAGAGCACCGTGGCGGGCAGAATGAAAATGTGAACTCGTCCAGAGCAGCGAAAAACACTTCAGCGTCATCTTTGACAACGCTGTTACAATCAATTCGCTGTATTTTAGTGAAAATTGATAGAAACAAGCAGCGTCAAGGAAGCAACAGTTCAACAGAGTGCTGAAGTATAGTTTAAGAGACCCGTACACCACAACGACAGGTCTCTAAACTTTATTGATCGCTGAACCGCCCGCATAACACCAATAGAAAAATTACATGGCAAATACGGCATCATGAACCGAAGGCACAGCTTTCACCCTACAAGTTTCGCCATTAGCTTCCCAAATTTGAAGGCTTGGAGAATGCCAAATGTTATCCTGCCATCCGCCTGAATTAACTGGTGTAAAAGCAGAAAGGGATTGAAATGAAAACTTCAATGAAGAAGGGAGAACATGGAGCGTCGAGACGCTGTGTATCCGTGCCGTGTACTTAAATTTAGGAGCAAGTAAACTAGTCGAGGTTCTCATTAATGCGATGTTGCCATCGTGATGACGCTTTTGTTTTGGCACGGAAAACCCCGTATGTTCACGTGATGCTCGTCCGTGCTTTCATGTCGTGTGTTTTAAGCCATGTTCACATTGTTTGTAAGAAACAACTTAGCAGCGTCAGATATTCTCACAATCTGAGTCCTTTCACATCATGTGGGTCTGTTAGGAACGTTCTCGTGTCATGTTGCATCATGACAAAAGCTGCACGAGGGTGCATTAAACAGAGGTATTTCGAATGAAATTTGCGCACGCAAGCTAAGTGATAATTTTCCTCTTTAATCAGACACAGAGAACCTACTTCGTGTGCTTACCGCGTGCTTCTTCTAGCGGCTTCTCGCACCGCTCCAGGCACTCCTCTTGCGTCAGGAAGTGGTTCTCGTTCGCTCCACAACCGGAGAATACGAAAGATTTGCAGGTCCTCGAATGTCGGTCGTAGTAGTATATCGTCTGCTTCCCACGACAGAATCCCGTCTTGGGATCGAGGAAGCACATTTCCGTGCCTGGACGTGCGGGGGGAAAGTTTGTCTGAGACAGAAATGCAAGTTACGAGATCCATCCCAGAAGTTGAAGGGCCCTGGAATATTTTTTCAACGATGTCAGGAAACGTAGCTGATCAGTCGTGGAGGCTTCCGTGAACATGTGAGGGAAATATTATTCCACTGCAAGCAACATGGAATTCGCAATTTGGTTTCAAACACGGCGGGAAAGCGTCCGCTCATCATTCCATAAATGACGTCACTGGGGCACCGACCAAGTCACTTGAGACAGAAATAACGTTGGCCCATTTCAGCATCGCGGAATAATCATCCGCTGGGCTTTATTTCTTCGTTTTGAGATGAAGAAAAAGAGAGTGCGCGTATATCTGTTGAGCTGCGAAAAAAGCCGAGCTACATTGTCGGCGGATCTGGTGACGTCATTTGTGGGAAGAAGAGCGGGCGATTTCCAGTTGTGTTTTAAACAAAATTTTGATTTGTATTCCCTAAAGCGTGCAGTGGATAATATTTCGCGCACATGTTCGCAGGAGCCTGGCGACCAATCGGCACGCCTTCCTGACTCTACAGAAAAAGTTACCGGGCCCGTTTCGTTCAGTCAGTGAGCTATCTAGTTGGATTGTTGTAGCCCGCGACTCAGAGATAATATAACTTACACTAAGACATTGACAGCGCACTACTGTAAGGATGAATAAGTACGGGCGTCTTCAGCGGCTGGTAGCTCCAAGACCAGTGTCTTTTCAAGAACCATGCTTGCTGTGGCGCCTCACGCAAACAACGCACTACTTGCAAACACGGGCCTCCTCGGCGGATGCCAGCTCGAAAGCGTTAAATGATTTTGGCGGAAGCATGTCATGTGACATTGCGTTACGTGTTTTGGCGGGAAAGTGTCCCGTGACATTGCGTTATGTGATTTTGACGGGAACATGTCATGTGACATGTTCCCGCTAAAATGAAACTAAAGAGAAAAAAAACAATTTTTATTCTCTCAGTATATTATCTTTTCCAAATACTAAAAAAGAACACCAAACTTGCGAGGGGAAGACCCTCGCTAAAGAGAGGGCGCGCAGAATGAAACTACGGGTGGCGACGCGCTCTAAATTTCCAGCATTAATGCGCCTGACGTCACAGATCTCTGACAGTGTCTCCGAAGGCCTACACAGTTATGTATCGGTAAGAAAGACGCAAGTTTTGTTCTACGGAAGCCACATCGTAACACAGGTGGTTTCCGAACAATTGATGGAACGAATTTGGCGGGAATACGAAAGAAAAGAAGGAACTTGGCCTCCTGACGTCATGATGCCCAAGTTCTGGCGCGAAATTCAACATTAAAACTTTGACTTCATTTTCTCTTTTAATATTGAACATAAAATGGAGAAATCAAGGGCGATCAAGTTCACGAAATGTAAGTTACCATTTTAAATAACTTCACTTTTTCCGTTTAGTATCCCTTCAAGTACGTAGGACAGTATAGTGGCTTACCATAGGTGGCAAACGTAATGCGTTTCCTGAGTCAAATACGTTACTGCTACTGATACTTCATGGTCACTTGTGCAATGTACTTGAACGGATGCCTCAAGGCAAGATGCCTGCTTAACACTTGCAAGGTCCGACGCAAAAGATATTAAAGACTATACGGATTTTGTGTCAACATTACACTCTTATATTCCTCATGGCGACCTGATAACCTTGGTAATACCTAATATGGTGCCACCTTTATTCACTGTCGGAGCTTTCGTAATGCTTACTCTTTACCATGCAATTCCAGGTAGCCTTGTTTACCTGCGGGAACTTCTGCCAAGCTTGGATCCTCTGCGGAGGGCAAAGGGCACGCTTCTAGAAATACAAAGAAAAAAAAAGAGGGACAGGGTTCAGTTCTTCACAAAGTATGCACACGCGATTCGACCGACATGAAATTGCTTTATTGCAAAATCAGCCTTATCGAATTGGCATTCTTTCCTTTCCACTTATTAGGCAGTGTCATGCGATCGCGCAAACAGGCCAACATGTTTATCTTACGGGGTCTACAGTAAAAGGCATCATTTATGGTGAGACTAATCGCATTCAGCATCAAAAAGTGATCGCTAATAAAGGACTTACGAAAAACTAGCAGGCGACCCTAATCCATAAACTACGTGTTGCAATAGTGGCACTCGCACAGCGGCTTTGGTGTGGCCCGGCGGCTTCATCATAGTCCATAGCTCAAATATGATCCATTTACAATTTATTTATTTATTTATTTATTACGTGTCTCTCATACTCGTATATCCAACGCGGCTGTGAGCAACACGTGGCTGTAACTTCAAGAGGAAGCGTATTAATTCAGACGAAGCTTATTATGCAGCAGTAGTATCGGCGTTGTGGTGATACGAGCAAACAGCCTCATCGTGAAAGCAGAGTGCGTGCACTTCTTTCTTCCTTTGCGTTTCGTGTTCTCAAGCGCAAGGCGCTCTCCCGGAACACTCGCACGCTCGGTAAGCGAACATGCGAACATATCTGAGCCATATAAATCTCCTTCGATTTTCTACCAAAGAATGAACAAAATGGAGCAAAATAAGAAGGTAGGTAAAAGGGAAAGAGGCAAGAAAGAAAGGGAGAAAAGAAAGAAAGGAACAAGCACAGACAGACAATTCAGAGAAACGAAGAAAGAAACAAAGAGAAGTGGTAGGTCAGGCATGCACAAGCCAAGCTTCGCTTGCCCCCATTTTCAGGATAGGGGAAGGGCTCCTGATTTTTTTATTAATTATCCTGATTGCCATATTCATTCTTTTATGGTAAAAGATCTATGCTTTGATTAACATATCCACCATGCATAACTGAACATGCATAATACACAGAGTTTACGTTTTTGCCTTTTTAAGGTTCCTAACACTTTTCTAGATCCCAAGGAGGAATGCAAAAAACTAATTAATTATCTTAATGATTAAATGCCTCTTTAGTCTAAACACCTATCCTTTGATATGGTATGTACGATAAACAATCCTTAACACGTCCTCTTTCATGCAACTTATATGTTGATGTTTTCATTTCACAACACATTTCTTAACGGGTTTTTAAGTGGGAGGCGAACGCGAGGTGCCTCGCAAGAAACAAGAGTGTCACTCAGTGCTCGTGCCACAAATATGCGAGCCCAGATACATTTACAGCGAGGTTGTCTGTGGCTAATATACGAGATTTTATAGCGTCCGCGTGGAAAGAGAGCTCTGCGGGTCGTTCCTGGGGGCAGTGAAGACCGTGTCATGTGCAGGAAGCTTCAATCATTCCGGCAACAACAACAACAGCAATAGGAATAATAACAGTAATAATAATATAGACAACTATAGTAACAATACACATAATAATGAAACTTTCGAGCAATCTTTTTTTAGTTTACCATTAGAGAATGTAATTGAACGTAAACCTTCGAATCATTCTCGCAATTCGCTAATAAAATTGAAGGCACAAAGGGTTAGAATTTCACAAACAAATCGTTTACTGCTTCCCCCCATCACCCATTCACACTCGCTGGTTGCCTCGCCTTGGCGTAAACAAGAACAAAGAGAGGTGCAGTGTATGTTTTCCACGTTCTAAAATATTTTTCATGGTATGGGATATTGCTGTTCTACAGTCTAAATAGTACTCAGTCTTAAACAGCTACATTTGAATGATGTAACTAAGGCATGAAAGTTCATTGTATGCATTTATGTAACCGCTGTTTGTTTTTGTAACGAATTACTATAACCGCTCTTTTTGTGCATTTACTTGTGCGATTGTTTCGTAAACCTTTTGATACATTGCACTGACTGGTACTGCCATCCTGCTATGCTCTCAGCTGACAGACGTATTGAAAATACGAATATTTATACGAAGAAGTATGTTGTAAACTACACAATAATTATTTCACTAAGATTGTGTACAATCAAAATTAAGCAGAAGCTTCGCCTTTAAAGGCCTCCTGAACCACCCCCCGACCTTGGTGAAACTCCTAGCGTATGCTCCAATAAACAGCTCAGTCAAATTCTGTATTCGTGCGCGGCACGCAGCGTTCATAAGTAGAGCACAAGGTTCCCACTTACTCAGGAGTCCTCTCTTCAAAGAGAATGTCTTCTTCACTTTCCTATGGTAGCTGTTCCATTTCGTGATACTGTGTATTGCTGCTATTGGCCGATAGCTGACATAAATTACACCATTCGTTGGAGCCTGCTGCGCCTGTGTACAGGCTCTTCTCACTGTGGGTTTAGGGTTATTGTATACAGCAAATTTACAACCGACAGCCCCGCCAAGTCGTGCGCCCAATCAGCACGCTGTTGCGGCATCCAAGCCTGCTGAGGTAAAGCATTAAGGAGTGCACCTGCCTCATGGCCACCCACAAGAGCCCTATTCTACCGAGTTGAGAAAGAACTGGCCAGGGAGATTTTCTGGTGCCAATGTCTTCGGTCCCAGCAAGTTTATTTATGCTTTCGGCTGTGTATTTCTGGGGTGTCTTCCCTACGCACCAGGCCATTTTCAAAAGCAATTTTGATTGATGATTCGGACCCCTTTAATGTGGAAAGAAATAGCGTTATCAAGACATGTTCGTCTTGATAACGCTTTCACATTAAAATGTACAGTGAACAATGATTAAAACCGGTGCCTCCTCTCTGATACTTGCACTAGCAGTTCACGGGGTCGCCTTTATCACTTCTGGCGCGCGTGCTCGCTCGGCGCAAGCCTCGCTCACTTGCAAGCTGCTTCTCGAATGGCGCCGATGGCTATGCCAACTCAGCACGCCCGACCCGTCGACTTGAGTTCCTTCCAGATTGCACGCAAACATCAGTGATAATGCCAGAATGGGCTGTGTCGCATGTAGAAAAGACGACGCTTTTCCCCGCTGGTCAGTTTTTTTTATCGAAGACCGACGATTGCGCTCGCTGCTGCTGTTGCAAAGTAAGAGCTACTTTCCTTAATTGGCACAGTGTCGCCCAGTAAATAATTTCTCCGGTTTTACACCCTAAAGTCACGATATGGTTATCAGAGACACTCTAGTGGAAAGCTCCGGAAATTTTGACGACCTGGTGTTCTTCGAACGTCAACTCCGGCAATTTTCTGACAATATCAAGGTAATGGTCATTATATGTTCCCGTGATACTGCGAAACTATTTTCTAATAGGCAAAGAAGTACAGAACCGAAATTCAAGCCAGCAGTGGCGTGAAATGAGTCCATCCGCCTTTTGCAAGCCGTAGCAGCGCATGTGCCTTTCTCCTGGCGTTTGGGTCGCAAAGGTTGGGTGGAGCGCGGAAATCTCGATGGCCACGGTACAGCACCCACGCATTTCAGAGGCTTCACCTACAATAACGTCAACGCACACTGTGGAGAATAATTGTAGGAAGCCAGGTGGGTGGTTTGTAATCGGTGAAAAAAAAATCAGTTTCGCCAGAAGGCCGAAGCAATAAATGCGATAGCACTGCATGACATAGGATACGAAATAAGACTTGCAGCTTTAGGGGCAAGGTGAATTGCAGTGAACGTGAGCTTATTAAGTAAGCATGGACGTGCGTAATGTACCATGTGGCGGTCGAACGGCAGAGACAACGCTCCAGCCGAGCTGCGAACTAAGTCACGTTGTTTTGATGTCTTCTGGCACGCGCTTCACACCGCACGACCGCACTAAGCAGCGTGCACTTTGCAACATCGAGAAACTTGTCCTAGCACAGCGGCATCAAGCAAGCGCGATCCTTCTGGCTCTCGTAGACGCATTCGCGTGAGTGCTTTGTGGAAATGGCATTACCAGTGTTCCGAGTATATGCGAAGCGCCTGGAACAGAGCACATGATTAAGGCGCGCCATCTCTGGCGCGCCATAATCACTGGCGCGCCGGAGATAGCGCGCGCGCCAGTGATGGCGACCGCGCGAAGTCGACAGTTGCTGCTGGGGCGTTGTCTCTCCGCTTCGATGCAGATCTCCCAAGCGGGATGACGTTATCGCATGCGCCCTCCGAGCGACGGAGTTGTGCATGATTATATAATCATGCTCGTTTGATCTCTTACTTCAGCCGCGTTCGTTGCCCCCGCTCGCGCGCGTTTACCCACGGGTAGGACGTACGATGCGTGGGGGGTTGTTATCAATATGGACTTTATAGGGATGTGACGACGACAGAGACGGCAAAAGCCCGTCCAGACTGTCGATATAATTGTTATCGCAATAAAATTCATATGTAAGCAATCTGTGGATTTCTTGAGCCTGTATTCTTGCATAAACAGACAGTACTGCACGTGCTGCAAGAGAAATAAATAAGATGTTCTTGCGCCTTTTATTCTATCAGGCTCTTTAGACCTCTGGTCTGCGTGCACCGTCGATCGTTGTATCCTAGCATGTTTGGTGGCCCTGATTCCGCGGCGCGTAACTGCCTACTCGCGTGGCATTTTTTACATAACACGCAAACTTTCTTGAAAGCCCAGGAAAATCAAGATAGTAGAGGCAATTTTAAATCATGGAATCATGCTTCCTTTACCCAAGAAGCACGTAGCGCCTGCCTAACTGCAGAATTGTCTTACCTCCACATTTGAAATTTTAGACGTGGCAGTAAACGTTCGACGGCGACTATTGCACCGCAGAATTTTTTTTATTATTTTGAGCAGGAAGTGGACACGTATGTGGAGATTTGTAATGTAAGATGTTTTGATATGCCGTTGCCTGGGAATTTCTCCATCGGTATACTAATTGCTTTCCTTGGAGCAGCGGTCTTAATTGTTAATTGTTTGCACAAGATATAAAAAATATCTCATGGGCGATATTTTCTGCAGCAATCTGGCTTCAGTAAACCACACATTTAGAAATATGTGTGCGTTGTTCTTGCTTCGCGTGAAAGTTTTCTTAAGCGTGAATAATAAGACACTAGTACCAGAATGATTGCATCACTGGAGCATGATGTGGCGTAGCGTTAATGCTTATTTATTTATGCACTTTCCTGTGATGATGCAATTTTGGTATGGAAATGTCAAGGCTCCACGCATACGTTCAAAATACGCCGCATAACCAGGGCCTCTTATGCAAGCGAGAGAAAACTCAAGTGTTGGCCAATGGTGAGATCCCATACAGCCTCTCCTTAATACCACACAGGGACCAAAATAAGCGCGCTGCAAGTGGAGAAGTCTCACGTGCCTTTGGAAGCCTCGCTAACACATTAGTTGGCGCAATACTACCAACGACTACGTACCGAAGTGCGCGCACACGCGCACGTCCTGAAATAATTTGCGTGCAAAAATAAGCTAGCGCTGATGAAGAACAATTTCGCAGCAAGAGCAGGCCATCGAAAGCGACGACGGCGCCAATGTGGGCTGTTGCTATGTGATTGTTGAATGGTGCTCTACAAAGCCACCCGGCCAAATTATTTCTTGAAACCGACCGTCCTGCACTCTCCCATACGGCTGTGTACATTGACGGCTCATGCACATTCCGTGACCACATCATGATGCAGACTTAACTAACAGTGTAAGAGGAGTTGCATATGACCCCTGTCAACTGCCTTTGTTCATACATCTCATTTTGTGGAAATCATCATCATCATCAGCCTATTTTATGTCCACTGCAGGACGAAGGCCTCTCCCAATCCTCTCCATTCTTGCCTATCCTTCGCGAGCTGATTCCATTTGACGCCTGCGAATTTCTTGATTTCGTCCCCCCATCTTGCACTCTGTCGTCCGCGGCTACGCTTGCCCTCTCTTGGTATCCATTCCGTCGTTCTAACTGTCCATCGGCTATCTATCCTTCTCATAACGTGGCCTGCCCATGTCCATTTTTTCTTCTTAACGTCGGTTATTATGTCGGCGACTCCCGCCTGGTTCTCTGACCCACCCGGCTCTCTTCTATCTCTTAATGTAACGCCTATCATTTTTCGTTCCATCGCCCGCTGCGCGGTTCTTAACTTCCTCTCGAGCATCTTCGTAATTCTCCAAGTTTCTGCCAATATATCAGTACTGCCAAGATGCAGTAGTTATATAGTTTCCGCTTGAGTGATAGTGGTAGATTTCCTTTCATGAGTTGGGAATGTCTCCCGTACGCACGCCATCACATGTTTATTCTACGGTGGATTTCTTTTATATGGGCGGGTTCTCCTGTCAGTAGCTGTCCTAGATATAGGTATTCTTCTACGACTTCTAATGTATCGTTTCCGATCGTGAAGCCACCTTTTTTCGCCGTGCCACTGAGCATTATCTTTGTTTTCTGCATGTTCATCTTTAATCCTACTTTAGAGCTTTCTCGGCTTAAGTCTTCAATCATCTTTTTCAGTTCGTCGCCATCATTGCTAAAGAGTACTATGTCGTCTGGAAATCGTAAGTTACTTAGATATTCGCCGTTAATCCTTAGCCCTGTCTCGTCCCAGTCTAGTCTTTTGAAGATTTCTTCCAAACATGCAGTAAACAGCTTTGTAGAAATTTTATCTCCTTGTCTGACACCTTTCTGTATTGGGATTTTTCTGCTTTTCTTATGGAGGAGCAGGGTGGCTGTAGAATCTTTATAGATGTTGGCTATAATGTTTACGTAACTATCGCATATTCCTTGTCGGCGTAATGCCTCTAGAACTGTTGGTATCTCTACCGAGTCGAAAGCCTTTTCGTAGTCTATGAAAGCCATATAGAGGGGTTTGTTGTATTCCGCGTACTTCTCGATTGCTTGATTTATCACATGAAGGTGGTCTATGGTGGAGTATCCTTCCCTGAACCCTGCTTGTTCTCTTGGTTGATTGAATTCAAGCGTGGCCCTTATTCTGTTGGGGATAACATCTGTGTAAATTTTTTTAAAATGCTGAGAGTAGACTGATTGGCCTGTGGTTCCTCAAGTCTTTAACATCTCCCTTCTTATGGAATAGTAGAATATTTGCGTTTTTCCAGATGACTGGTAAATTTGAAGTTTTGAGGCATTTTGTGTATAGTGTCGCGAGCTTTCTAGTTAGGAAGTCTCCTCCGTCTTTGATCAAGTCGGCGGTTATGCCATCTTCTCCAGCCGCTTTCCCGCGGGACATGCCATGAAATGCGTTACTAACTGCGTCCGCAGTGACGCATGGGATTTCGTAGTCCTGCTCCACATTTAATACACTCATGGTGGGGAGTCTCGTATTTGAGCTGTACAGTTCGGAGTAGAAATTCCCGGCCACATTGGTTATATCACTGAAGTTAGTAACGGTGTTAGTAATGGCTAAAATGACACGGTTTCACATTTGTCGGCGCTGTGTAAAGGCACCGAGAGTTTTATATTATTTTGCATACCTACTTCTTGCAGTTCGGAAGTAAAGTTGACCTAAAAGGCCTACACTGTAAGCAACAATTAGCCTAGATAGTAATAAATGAATTGTGCTCTAGCGCATTCCCTGATGAGAGTTTTATATGGCCCGGTCAAGCGGAGTGAACGGTTTACTCCTCTTGACCGGAGCTTTTGGATAGATTGTTGGGAGTAACATTTACATCCATCGCGGAGCTCTTTCGGGTAGCTATATGGCAGTATATGTTCATATCCACGTAGTAGGTTTTGCTGAAGCCAGTTCAAACTAGGCGTGGTCCGGGAGAATTCCTTGAGTATTTCATTATTCTTGGGTCCACCTGGGCAAATTTGGTACCCTTTTGGTCCTTTAATCTTCTGCTCGATAGCTTGGTCGTTTTCTTTCCGATAATCCTGGTTTGTCTGCATCAAACCTAGATAATCTCGGAAGCCTAAAACCACGTCCACACTCAGTGCGGGGGGTGGTGCACCAGGCTCTTCATAACAAATTATTTCCGATTCGCACATCACTGTGGTCGCTTGTTCGATGTACGGCATTCTGCTTGTGGCTAGAGAAGTATGGCGGTCCAGTGCGGTTCAGCAGTGGAAAGAGCCTTTACACGTTTACACAGATCGGCCGTTGGAAACTTCTTGCGCACTCATGACACGTTGTTTCAGAAAATCAAGTGCTACTTCATTCGGACGCGCTAAACAGACGCGCAAGCACGCACAGATACACTTAACCATCGACGATTCGTCGAACCAATGCACTGGAGCATCACACCGAAGCGCCCACACACATCACACCGACGCAAGCGCGTCGTTATCGATGATAGTTGTTAACAACTCTCTTGGGGAGTTTGTGACCACGTGACCTGAAGCTCCGCGGGAAGTATAATTAGGTCATGTCGTTTTTATACTGCGTCACTTAGCAACGGTGGTGAATTGATGACATGTTCCGTATTCACTCCGCTATGATGGAGTAAATGGTAGGCGCATGAGAGTGTTTGCGGTTGATCCGCTGGTAAAAGCTCCCATCTCGGCTAATTTTTCCTTACAGTGTAACAGTCCTAACATTTTGTGGAGAAAGACCGAGTGTCGCTATGTTTTATTACTATAATTTATAAAGCAAAAATACGGTAGCATAAACGTGAATCAACGCTTCCATAGGAAGACAAACTCGTACGGGCAATTACGGAGGAAACATAGTTGATAGATATACAGTGATAAGGAGAAGCGAAGGAAGGTTGTTGACTCATAAGCAGGATACAATGTAGAATATAACAGTCAAAAAATGTAAAAATAAATACCAATTCAACAAATAAAGAAAGTACAAACAGGGACATAAAAATGCAATGTAAAACAATATCAACTATACTCGCAGGCAACTTTCTGTGGCAATGAAGGGAAGGCTATGGGGGAAGAGCTATCACTCTTGTCTTAGCAAATAGTCCGGCACATGCGCTACGCAATCTGAAGACCGAAGAAAGTGGAGATACAGCACCGCAACGCGAAATGCTTGCGTCGACAACCGGGATAAAAACACACAGAAACATCTAACAGTGCGATAACACAATCTCTTCTTGAGTAAAACGCGAATGATTAGTGCGTGGACTTGAGGAGAGACCTCAGCGCTAACACAAAAGAGCAAGCATCCTGTAGGATGTGCGCAACGTACGCGCTCATATGAACATGTAGTGGCTGTAAGACGACACGGCGAGGCATTTCGCGAGAAAGTCTCCGCACTGCAAAGTTTCCTCTCTTCGCCAAGATGTTCCGACTGTGTTATTGGAAGGACGTTTATCATGGCTGCTTGGGAATGTTCTGTGCGAGTCCGCTAGTTCAGGAATTACACACTCTGTTTTCTGATTGAGAATATCGTCAGAGTGGCCAGCGTGGGTCGAGCACTTCGACGAATACAGGTTTCCAACGGGACTCATCGAACGCTCCGGGGAGGCCCAGGTTAGCACACTACTCTACACTCTAAAAACTGGAGCCGGTTCCGCAGGAGTGAAACGACCGAGCTACTCTTTAGGGCATCGTTCTACTCTAGCAAAACGTCGGATGGAGTGAAATGTCCATACTTCTTGCGGCATGAGAGAGTAAAATGCAATTTCACTCCTGCCACACACATGTGATGCTCGCATTCGCAGCCGCAAACATGGCGGCTGGGGTGGGAGCGGACGATTGAAGAAGACAACAGCCGCTTTGTGAAGTGTTTTTCGATAGAACTATAGCAGCGACCTATACGACTTCCACGTACAAGCTTTCGCGTACAAACGCGTGCAGTGTACGTTTAATGAACGGTGCCTTCCTCGACTACGAGCCTCAACCGACGGGAGTCATAGCGAGCTGCCTCTCCTGTGTTTTTCCCCGATTGAACGGCCGTACCCGTGCTAGTGAAACCCGCCAGCCTACACGCCTCGGATTCTTCGCTTACGTGTGCGAAACGAAGAGGAATACATTTTCAGCGACACAGTAAGCTGTTGTGATCATCGACGGCTGGTCTCCGAAGACTCACTGGATATAACTTATACATGTAAAGAAAAAGGCTTCGCTACGACTTCGGCATCGTGCCGTATGACGGCCATGAGCGCGTCGACGGTGAAAATACCGTGACTGCGATCCGTCCCGTTCGCAAGTCTGGTAAGTACAGCATAGTACCCTAAACACTTCTGATGGCAGAGACTATATTTCATCTGTGTGCAGAATAACGAAGAACGAGGAGTGCATATTTTGTGATAGCCAGCGGTTATTCGCCGTACAGACGTGCTCGATGGACTCGAAAGGGGACGCCGTCGGAATGAAGCGGGTGGCAGCGGAGCACCCGGGTGCCGCCTTTCTTCGCTGGCGTTGATGAAATTCAGCCGCTTTATGTTCATACTCCCTTCCTCAGGTGCATTTTACATCGCGAACCAGCACTGCGAACTCGCGTTTGCCCGTAAAACGGAATGCCAGCTCATGATAGGAATGCGTTAATCTAAAAGACATTGTACATGTTCCGCGCGTTTAGATTAACAGATCTGTGTGGCGAGCGGCTACCTATGAGCCAGCGCTAAATATACACCTGTTCTATGCATACTTTTTGTTTAATTACGCAGAACAGTACTTTACCACTGGTGCTACGTAGCAGGTCAAGTATACGGATTATATATACGGGACTTCAGTGTAAGACGGTGTATCGCGAGTGTGTTGTGGGCTTTGTGCTTTGCTGTGGTTGTGTTATTGGCGTGTATGTTCTATGTTCAGTGATGTAATTAAATGCCTGCTAATTGTAGCATGGTCGAAAAACGCAGTGGTTGCTTTTTTTTTTGGTCTCTGCTACTTCCTCTGGGAGTACTAGCACCCCGCTTGGTGGGGTAGTAGAGTTCTCTTCAAAAGAGTCTTCGAATCCCTTTCGGAGGCGTCCTACTACTCTCTCTTGAAGAGAGTACCGGTACCCTGCAATGGGGTTGATCTACTCAAAAGAAAGGAGTTAAATTCGGGAGACGAAAGTACTCCCCCAAAGAGAGTGCCCAGCACTCTCTTTGTTTTTAGAGTGTATATGATGGGTCCGGCAAGCTCGCGAAGTTTTCAACACATCTGGGTTATTGGAAGATGACGCCAAAGACTACGACAAAGTGAGAGAAAGTTCGATAGACACTTTGTAAATGAACGCAACATTGTTAATGAAAGAGCTTGCTGCCACAGACGCGCGCAAAGGCCACGAGAGTCAATAGACCAATTCGTCACTGTGCTGCATGTTTTGGCAGACCGTTGTAGCTTCAGCATCTTAAAGGAAAGGATGATCTGAGACAACTTATGATGGGGCTGTGCGACGCAAAGCTCTCAGAAGCCTTACAGGTGGATTCGCCGCTCACGCTCGCTGTAGCGCTGAAAAAAGGCTCGCCTGAAAGAGAGCGTACAACAGAAGCAGCATACTCTACGGGGTGACGGCGGTAGCTGATGGAGTCATCGGAAGTGCGAGACGCTTGTCCCAACATAGACGTCGGGGCTCAACAGAGACGCCTGCAATGGAACCAGGAGCGTCCGCACGCGCACCCGCCTTCGGCGTGTGAAAGCCGGAGGTACAGTGCCGTTTCTGCAACGGAAACGCCCTCCGGATGACTGTGTGCTCGGCTAGAGCTGCCAAGTGTCACTAGTGTGGAAACAAAGGACATTTTGCCAAAGCGTGTCTCAAGAAAGGGGCACTTCCACGAAACTAAAGGTGCATGTTTCCGCCGTCAATAAGGAAACTGGAGAAATTTTCGTGGCCGCAGTATTCAGCGGCACGGGGAAAGCGCGATTTGTTCAAGTGCAGATAAATTGTGTGCAGATACTCGCAAAGGTAGACTCGGGTGCAGAGGTGCCCGTGTTACCTTCAACGTTTCCGTCATTATCAACACGACTTGAGAAAGCTGAACTTCTAAAGGGCGCCGGAGGCAGTAAGCTGAATGTCAGATTTGTAGCCGATATCGGCAAATTTGTAGCCGATATCGATCGGAAAGAAAAGAATTCATATCAATCATTTTACGTCTCAATCCGCTGCGCGACGTTCTTCTAGGATTGCCAGCACTGGAGGTATTGAGAATCGTTAAATTTGCTGATGCGGTCGTGTCAGGCAATATGCAGCACGAGGAGCGTTTTCCGGATGTGTTTCATATATTGGGAAGATGCCCGGCCAGTATACAATCAGGCTACAACCTGATAGGGCTCCACGTGCCATAAGCGCTCTGCGCAGAGTACCTATGCCCCTCAGGGAGCCGCTTAAGCGGAAAATAGAGAGGATGGAGCGTATGGGCAAATTAGAAAAGCAGACGGCCCCACCGAACGGTGTGCCGGTATAGTTCCGGTCGTGAAGCCTTCGGAAGACCTAGGAGTACGCGTAGACCTCACTGAATTAAACAAGTACGCAGTTCGACTCCGTTTTACGTTACGAACGGTAGATCAGGCCCTCGGTTCACTGTATAGTGCAAAGCGGTTTTGAAAGCTCGACGTTAACTAAGGTTTCCACCAGGTGCGGCTGAGGAAGGAATTGGAACAACATTCTTGACCCCATTCGGTTGATATTATTTCACGCGACTACCGTTTGGGAGAACTTCCGCTCCGGATTATTTCCAGAAAAGAATGTCGGAGATACTATGTGGCCTTTCAGGTGTTGTGAATGTTATGGACGGCATTCCAGTGTTAGGCGAAACCAAAGCTCACCACGCTGAGCGTCTAGGCAACGTAATCGCTTGCCTAGCAAAAGCGATTGTAAAACTGAACAAAGAAAAATGCTTGCCCGAATTCAAGCAAGTAAGTTTATTGGGCCCCATACTTAACGAACAAGGGAGAGAGAGAGAGAGAGAGAGGAAAGGAATAGGAAAGGTAGGGAGGTTAACCTGGACTGAGCCCGGCAGGCTATCCTGCACTGGGGGAGGGGAAAGGGGAGGGAGAGTTCTGGAAGATAGAGAGAGCAAAAAAAAACTAATAATAAATGCTGCAATAACGCTGACGTTATAGAAGTAGTTTGTCTATTTTCAAAGACGGTTAATTACTCTAGTAGCATTATTAAAATGCAGCAACGCTTTCGTTGCTTGGCGTAGCTGAGATGCACAGTGCCATGGACCTAAGATCATCTGAACGGCGAAAATTTTTCTGGTCATCTTTCGCAAAAGAACAAGGAATTCATTCAGATCCGGCTAGGATGAGTGCTATCAAAGACTTGAAACCACCCAAAAATGTAAATGAGCTACAAAGCCTACTAGGCATGGCCAATCATTTAGGATGCTTGCTGCCACATTTAGCCGAGGTCACTGCACCGATGCGCGTTCTCATGCACCGAGAGAGACTAGCTTTGGGGCAGGGGTCAGCAAGACGCGTTCCAAAAGCTCAAAGGGCTAATCTTTTCAGAACAGTGTATGGCGATGTACGACGCTTCACTACCATCAATTCTTTCTGCGAACGCCTCGTCTTTTGGTCTGGGAGCGATTTTGTTGCAAAAAGGAATGGTGGAAAACGTAGATATGTTGCGTTCCCTTTTTGTTCGCTCACTAAAACTGAGCAAGGCTCCTCCCAGTTTGAAAAAGAGTCGCTTGCGCTAACATGGGCATCAGAAATATTTGTTGAGTATAGCCATGGTCTTGGTGTAGTATTTGAAGCGCATCATAAACAACTTGTATCATTGTTGGGTCGCACGTCAATCGGTGGTAAGCCAGCAAGAATTGAACGCTATCGTTTGAGGATGATGCGTTACCGCTCCTCTATGGTATACGTTCCAGGCAAATCGTTCATCACTGCAGATACCCTCTCAAGTTCTCCGCTAGCCGATACAAATTTAGAAAGCTACTTGACTGTCTCCGAAGTGACAGCCTACTCAAAAGCTTGTTCATTGGGTTTGGTAACGGGAGAGGATTTGCTGAAAAATGTGGTAGAGAGCCAAGCCAGTAACGCAGTGTGTAGAGGCCTGTGCAATCTGTGCAGAGTCGGTTGGCCAAAGAAACTAAATGTTCCTTGTCATCCTACACCATAATGGCAGAATCGGGCATGTATTACGTGTGTTAATGGTTTGTTGCTGAACGACACGAGGATAATTGCTTCGCACTCTCTTCGAAAAGAAGCACTAACAAAGCTCCATGATGGTTACCAAGGTGTCTTGTGATGCTGCGGTGTAGCTAAAGATTCTACCTGGTGGCCAGGGCTTAGCTCAGAGATCGCAGCGTTCGTAGAAGAGTGCAGTGTTTGCGCGATGCACGCGCCCGAACAAACGGAAGCAATGATTGCTACGCCAACATCATATTTTCCTTGGGAGAGAGTGGGGCAGACCTGTGCCAAATTAACGGGCAACCATATCTCGTCGTTGTAGATTTCCTTTCGCCCTGCGCAGAGGTAGTCATTCTTTTTTCAACAGTCTGCCATTGTGTTAACATACTGAAAAGCATTTTTGCAAGACATGGCATACCCGAGTGTGTGGTTCCCGAGTGTGTGGTTTCCAATATTTTAGCACAGATTTTGAAATGTTTGCCAAATCATATGGTTTCCGTCACATTACGTCGAGTCCGAGGCACCCCAAGGAAATCGAGAAGTAGAGCATATAGGAAAGACCGTTAAGGATCTCATTTTGAAATTGGACGACCCCTACGTAGGCTTAGTGGTATATAGAGCAACGCCTGGTGTTTTGGGAGTCAGCCCAGCTGAGATCCAGCTGAACAGACGGTTCGGGACAAGGGTGCCAATACTGTCCCAGCACCGCACTCCGGTTCGGTGCTGCCCTAGAAAGGTGGTCAATAAAGACCGGAAGGTCAGGAAGAGGCGGAGCCACTTCATTGATAGACGACACCGCTCTGAACACATCTCCAGGATGGAAACAGGCGATGCCGTATGAGTGACCAAACTCCGTACAAAAGGTATCGTGCTCGGAGAAGCGTTCGTACCGTGTTCAGACTAAGAATGGGGTCGAAGTCCCAAAAGAACGAACAGATAGTAGGAGTGAAGAGTTTAGAGATAGCCAGGAACAGCCCAGCAGAGCTCAAATGGCCACTAGTGCAGGCTACATAAGCGACGAGTTTGGGGTGCCCCTTACTCAAAAGGAAACTGACACTAATAGTTCCCAGGGCAAGATTGTGAGGACCACTAGTCCTTCCAGAGTGGTTCGAAAACCCAAAAGGCTAGGTGTCGATGTGTGATGTCTTAAACAACTGTATTTTTTTTATCTTTGTGGCACTTGAAACATATGCTTGCCCCCTTGTATAACTGTGTAAACCAAATGATTTGCAATGGTTGAAAAGGGGGATGTGCTGGAAACGCCTGCTCATGTGTATGCACGACGTGCGACATGTGAGACGATGCGCGACATGTTTGTGTGTATGCTCGACATGTGAGACGCTCCGAAAGCGGCGTCTCTGACCGCATAGGCTGACCACGTGATGCACCATGACGTACATAAGAGGCGTTTTAACAATAAACGTGAATTCGTCTGTCACCCGACTACTCGGCGTTCAGAGTGCGTTCTTGGGACACGTTTTGCATGAGCCACGGGCGTCCTATCACAACGGGCAGCATGGTCTTTCGCGCGGAAGACCAAGCATGCGTGAGAATGTGACATTCTGCGAACACAGGACGATACTTTTGGCGAAAGAGGTGTGCTTATCACGGGCCATGTGTGGGTAGGGCAGATGGCAACATAAGTCACGGCTAGGCGGGGTAACGTGACGTAATCAGTGGACCATAGCCGACTCAGCGTATGATCGAAAAGCTGGACGATATACAGAAATTTCAGTTCGACAACACGCGCTCAGCCGCCATTGAGGGCCGTATGTATACCAACAGAAAATCAAGTATGAAGGTAACTTCTTGTGGGCACAGCTGCAATATGTCACAAAATAAAATAAAAAATGACTGCATACCTGCTTGCCTCGTTAAATATTACGTAGAAGGACGACAGTCTTCTGCCGCCCCTGATGCTTAACACCTTCGCTCTTCCCCCTCCCACCCTCACTCTCTTCTCCCCCCTCTCTCTCCTCCCATGATGGATGCAGTGGAGGTTTTGCTGAATTCACTTGAAATTTCCGCACTCGTATGGGTCTCGCGCCATCTGTTGGGACCTTTTATTACTGTTCATTTAAACAGGCTACCGAGCCGCGGCTTCTATCGGCTTATTTGTAACGCGTAGCGTCTCTTCGACGCCATTTCTAATTCGTTCATTTTTCATTTGCTGCTGCAAAATCCAGTCTAATGTGTATTCTTATTTAAATGAGTGCTGTGGATCACGGTTATATGCATATATTTTGCTTCAAATAGACCTGAGGTTTCCTTTCCGTGGCATATTGTTGATATGTATGACCCGTGTCATCTGTACTAGTAGCGCGCTTGGTTTTGGCCGACCGGTTGAACCGAGTAACAGACAGACAGACAGGTAGAGAAAGTCGTTCACGTTTAGGTAGCCCAAGAAAGACTATCGTTTTAAAGCGAACCGACGAAAAGCGCGCACTATCTACAACTTCTTTCAGATAGCCCTGCAACATCCCAGGCATGACGTGAATACTAAAAATGAGTGCCGGTAAACCACTATTTTAGCTGAGCTTACACACCGCACGCAAGAATGGATCACTGATATGACAAAAAGAAAGAAGGAGAATCTACTAACCAAGTGTCATCATAGCTTGCAGTCTCTTGTCTATGGGAACTCCTGCACACTAAATGCCTGTAACTTTTCCAACTCTTAATAATAAAAAAATGGTTCTGAATTGATTCTGAAAAAGGTGCGTGAAGCCAGACTACCTTCTTTCATTCGCCGAAACAAATTCGTTCGGCTACGCTTCTCTCAGCTCTAATCACATTCAAAAATTGGCCGTATATCTGCTTACCTCGCTGCAACTGTCGTCGAAAGACAATAGTTTTCTGCCGCCCCTGATATGTCCGAGCTTCTGTTCTCTCACCTCCCACTCCTCGCGCTCTTCTCCCCTGCTCTCACTTTTCACATGATGGATGCAATGGAGGTTTTGCCGATTTCAATTCATATTTCCCGCATTCGTCCCGCTCTCGCGCAATCTGTTGGGACATTTTATTACTGTTGGTTTAAAGCTGGCTACAGATCTGCGGCTTCTGTCGCCTTCTTTTCAGCGCGTACCATCTCTCCGACATCATTTTTACCGTGTTCATTTTTCATTTACTAACGTAAAAACCAGTCGAGTGTGTATTCTTATAGCCCCGCCACGGTGGTCTAGTGGCTATGGTACTCGGCTGCTGAACCGAGGGTCGCGGGATCCAATCACAGTCACGGCGACTGCATTTCAGTGGAGGCCCCTGTACTGGTCAGTGCACGTTAAAGAACCCCAGGTGGTAGAAATTTCCGGAGCCCTCCACAACGACGTCTCTCATAATCATAGCGTAGTTTTGGGACGTAAAACCGCAGAATTCAATCAATCATTTATTCTTATATAAATAAACGCTGCGGATAACGGTTATGTGCATATATTTTGCCTAAAATAGGTCGTAGCTTTCCTGTGCGCTGTATAATCTTGACGTAGATAACCCCGCCCCACCATTGCTGGTAGCTCGCTTGGTTTCGGCCGGGCCGTTGAATCGAGTGACATACAATCCTCGGTGTATCGGTTCAAGCCAGGCGTTGAATCGAAGACAGGCAAAGAGACAGACAGACAGTTTTTTCGCGTTTAGGTAGCGCAAGAAGATTATCGTCTTTAAAACAGGAAAAAAGTGTATGCCTTCTCACCACTGTGCCAAACATAGCGATCTATATTAGCCTTTATTTTGCTTCGCCGATTACTAGTAGTCACTCTTCACAAGAATGATCTTAGGGTACACACGTTTTATGAGGAAGCGTCAAGACATCACGATATTGGATGGATTATTAGCGAAAGCGGCTGACAATGCGTAAACCCTGCACACGGGAACGCAAAGCTTCTAGAATACGCGCAAGCAATTATCTCCTTAGAGCGCTTCCAATTTTTTTGTAACAATAAACTCGGAGAAATTGGAAACATAGCAGAAGAGAAGACAATAAACACGATCAAAGATTTAGCCGTATTGCGCGCTCCACTTACGAATGGGCTTATTTTCTCTCGCAGCACAACGTGGGTCCTTTGTTCCTCGCGCTTCGCAAATATTGAATCAAGATGAAAAGTTTTGCGTACTTGGAAGAAACTCCTCACGAGTAACAATGTCTGCCTTCAGGTGGGCTTGTATATGTCGCTATTAACGTTAAGAAAAGGCTGCATGAACAGTTCCAAAATAAATTTTTTTTCCATGAAAATGCGGAAACCAGCTTCATTTTCCTCTTATATTAAAGTTCGTTCCGTACCGCTGCCTAAAGACCCTTGATCGATATAACTTGAAGAAGCCCAAATATAGCCCTGGAGCAACTGCTTTTGTCCTACTTCTCTGGTAACTTCTAGTGTACGTTCGCTACTCTGAACAAAACAGCAGATACACGGCGACCCCGGGGGCAACATAAGGTTTCTATGCGACTCTCCTATGTCGCATGGAAAACTGATTAGGCGAAGACGTAAAGAGCCTACGCAGTATTTTTTACTTCAAGAGGATCTTAAAGTTCGGTTAATTACTGAGCAATTTACAAGAACTTCAATTGCATTCTTCTGTTGCCATGCCTTAAAATGGAAAGCTTCACTGCCAAAGGCGACATTCTGCCTATTGTAATCGGCAAGATTGCGCAAGCACCATTCTGTGCGTCATTCCAGTTGCCGGAGAAGCGCTTCAGGTTACAAAGTGCCGGGCTGTAGCGCTTAGCGCTTGATGTTTTATTCATGTTTTTCGTTCCTCGTGTCGTAACGAGCCACGTGAGAAGCGCCCCTTCCGTTTTTTTTTATCCCGTTTTGTACGTTCCTTCGCATTGATCGCCAGTACT
This sequence comes from Hyalomma asiaticum, assembly GCA_013339685.2. Classification (NCBI taxonomy): domain Eukaryota; kingdom Metazoa; phylum Arthropoda; class Arachnida; order Ixodida; family Ixodidae; genus Hyalomma; species Hyalomma asiaticum. The sequence goes on along the minus strand of CM023481.1, from coordinate 70,541,229 downwards.
GGAACGGCTTCCTCCGAAATTCGGTTGAAGAGCGAAGGTCGCAGGAGGATCGTCAACGGCGTTCCCAGAAGATCCCGATATGTAAAACACGCGTGACATTCATTCTATTTCCAAACACGTGCAGGACGTCAAGCTCCTACACATCCCATAAGATGAGTTAGGCACGTTAGTGACGTCCTGCGTACAATCAGCGCACATGATTTTGCCCACTGGTGGACGGCGTAAATGAAATTAAATGAACATAACACGTTTAGCGTTGTCCCGTATATCTCTTTGCCTTATCCGCCTTCTTCTTCCCCACTGCTCCCACAACAACAGCTAGAAAGATCTAGGCCAGTTCCGCGCTGCAGTGAAAGGTGCAAAAAGTCTCGGAGCACAGATTCGCCTGTGTTTCCCATGTGTTTCTGTTCTAATTATCTCCTGTGTTTTTCAATTACTTTCGCTTAATTTTATATGATTATGCCATTATTTGCCATTAATATGAATTTTTCATTTTACCATACAAGTCTGGTTTATGTTAACCATTCTTAATCTCCATCCATATTAACCGGCTTTTGTCAGTTATTGCATGTGTTGGCATTGTTTTCAACTGCTGATTGCTGAGTGTGAGCACATGCGACCACAGGCGACGCCGACAGCACGGGCCCTAGTGCTGCGCTCCTAAATGATCGAGGCATTCTGCAACGATCGCTAGGAGCCTCAGAAAATGCTTAGGAATTCCTCGAGCATCCACAACAGCTTTAATGATTCCCTAGGCACAACACAAACCATCCACTTTGGTCAAGGGAGTGGAAACTTGTCGACACTGCTTCCTTGTTTCAGTGCAGCACACACACACACACACACACACTACACACACACACACACACACACACACACACACAAAACTAGCTGTGACATTCACTGAAAGGGAGAAGGCTTGCATAGGCACCGTCATTTGGGAATACGAGAAGATTTTACCGAAACACATATTTTAGAGCACCTTGTCTCTCATCCTCTAGGTCGACATGTAAACCTTAAAAATGAACGTTCAAAAGTAAGACTTATTCCCGGCCGAGACGTGTCGATAACAACACAAGATGGTATTTCACCAGCCATTATTTCGAATATCCTGGTTATCTGCAAGAATACACAGGCGGTTCTTGTCAAACAAATTCTAACTACTGCCGCCTGTGTCATACCAGAATGGAATCAAATAGACACTCAAGTCGTTTTACTCCGTACCGCTAAGTTCGGCCGAATCATCTGCAATGTTGTCACTGGTACGAAACATCAATTCACTAACAGGAACAAAATTAAGATCATCCTGTGTCACTGAGAGTCTGATTTATCCTCGCTTGGTAGTGACATGAATTAGAAAAAAGCCCTGCAGATCGCCCACATTGTGGGAATCGGTGTCCTGCGAAGTAGCCAGCAAGTAAATCGCCTATGGCGAGTTTGGCATTCAGCCAAGGGTTACAAATAGGACGAGTGCCTTTGTGCAAAGTGCATGAGTGGGTGTATTGTCAACGGCGCTAACCAGGTGTGTCGACAGTACCGTGGCGACTCAATCTGATATCACGGTATGACGTAACGTCGGCATTCACGCTAGCGCATAGCACAGACGTCTGTTTTATCGAAGAGAAATTCCTGCTCGTTGCATCCGTATGCGTATCATATGCCGTGGTTCATTCTAGTATTCTACGGCATCGAGTAAAACTGGAGAAAACTATGCCCAGTGACAGTTTAGCATATCTATTGATTATTGTTTTAGTAGGACAGACTGCTGGGCTAGTTGGTTATGCATCACGAAAAGTTCAACTTAACGCGAAATACACACGGACACAAGAAGAAACGAAACAGACAGGACGGTCGTATTGTTCATTACATTGCCATCATACCGCTATATTAGAAGCGCAACTGGCGTTACACAACTACCATCACAAACGATGGCTTATTAGGTTTATTTACGATGTCTACCGTGTGGGAGGGGCCGCTGTGGCCTAGTGCTAGAGTCCTTGCTTGGAACCCCGTGGGCCCGTGTTAGACACACGCCCACCGCTTGGTAGGTTGTCTTCGTAGATTACATCACTTTTGGTGCGTGTTTGTGCCTTTGTTATATCTATATTCCAATCCTACGCTACGACAACCGGTGCGCCCTTCTTGTTTCTGAGTATTGTTAGCATATGTTAAGTACATATTTCATTTGGCCCCTGCTTGATATCAGCTGTATGAAATTCAAACACCTATGGCGCATAACAGCATACCATGGGCCTAGCACTACGGGCATGAGCCACAAGTGCTTGCAGTATCGTTAACAGTGACGTACATAACGAGTACATCGTGTTAGTGATGTACAAATCTCTAATTCACGTTCGTCATGCATTAGTACCCCACCGTGGAAATTTTGGTGTATAGCAGGTGAACGAGACGGCCAGGAGAGCACCTAGACGTAGCCGGCTGATAGATAGATAGATAGATAGATAGATAGATAGATAGATAGATAGATAGATAGATAGATAGATAGATAGATAGATAGATAGATAGATAGATAGATATAGTCAAAGCGACTTAAGTTCGCACAGAAATGCTTCGCCTTTAAAGCCCGTACTATTTCGGCGTCAATTCACATGTCTACACCAGATGATGTCGTCACTTTGCAACTTTAGGTTCTCACGCGGTCACCTCGCGGCTATCTTACCTGACCTGGCCTGGTCGACTGCTCAAATTGCGGAATGTTAATTTCTGGGCAGTCCACTCAAATTTGCAAGGTGGGACAAGTCAACTCTTTTGAGTGGGCCAGGTTGGTTTTCAACATGGGCCAACTCAAATTTCGTATAGGGCATGATCGATTCTGGAGGTGGGATGCACAAATTTTGGAAGTGGGCAAAACCACTTTTTTTGCATGGACCACGACGGTTACAGTTAACACTGAAACATGATGTCATGATTTGGTTACGTGCGCTTCTATAAAGGCGGATGGAAATGCGCCTCGTACGGCAGATTCTGCACTTTGTATGCACTTTATACATTCTGAGGCAAATGTTCTGCATTGGCATATGTCACACGACTTGCCATTTTCACTGAGCAATATCGTGCAGCGGCGCTCATTATTAAAGCTTCCTTATATCCTAATGCATGGACGGAACACAACCGCTGTCGCTGAGGTAAGGCGGAAAGGGACCAGCACATCCTGCCGGTGTTCTATACTTCCCCCGACACCCCCCTCCTCCAGAAGTTGCCCCCACACCTACAAAATAATCCGGCTGGCTTAACCTCGTAGCATCAAGCTCATGTCAACCCCACACTCAGTATCGACATTATGGATGAATTTCTATATCCTCTCGAATGCTCGCTCGTAAGCGGCTGTTAGAACGTCGCAGTCAACATCCGATTCATAGGTCGCAACGGAGCATAAGATTTACTGAATCGCATTTATCTTTATCGGTATCAAAACCAATGCCGCACGCCGGACTAGTGGTCCATGTTGTGGACATTATGACAAAACTCGCAAGATAAGCAGGTACACGTGGAAAACTTAAATGCGTCACGCAGAGATTAGGCCCACACGGCCGATTTTCAGCAAGCAACTTTTCCTTCTCCACGCAGTGGCACCTGCTCTGAATCTTCTCCCACAGTCTCAATGGAACACGTGATTTGCACCCGCACTCTGCCACTGTCACAAATCTGCTCCGAAACCAGTAGAGAAGCTTGTCCCGAATGTGCAATTTGGTTCAACCGTAATCCATACAGCCGTAATCAAGGACACAGAACTAACTATTAGTCTTAGGACGACAGCTGTCTTTTTTAAAAGCAGTCATTTCTAAAACCTGGCTGATAGGATGTAAAAAATGAATTACTTTCAAAAAACTCGACCACGAGACATTCGAGAGTGAATGCGGTTTTGTTTCTCTAGGCCATTTCGGTATGGTTCGAAGCATGCGTGGCCATATAGGAAGGGTTACGCTGATAACATTCACTAAAGTGAATGCCATCAGCCCAACCTCTTCCTATATGCACTGTGCACTGTTTTTGGATGCAACCAGGATGGATGTTCGACTGGGGCAAAACTCGCTGTCATAGCTACACAATCTCGAGACAGCGCAAACTTTTCCCGGTGGATAATTAAGCGTGGCTTTATGGGAGCCCTGAACAAGCGCATGGCGACGACCGCCGATCATACACTAACACAGACTCGTGTTACGAGTCGTAACACAGACTCGTAACACAGATTAGACTCGTTTACGTAAGGAGAACAGTCATGCGCTGAACACAACGCCAGAAAGGCGATAGCCGAACAATGCATTTGTTCTACCTGGAAAAAAATAAAAACCACGAAAGCCTCACATCCTGTATGGTTGCCGCATATGCCCCTCCAGAAAGGAAATAAATACGAGGCCTCTATTCATATTATGATACCGTTGTGAGAAAAAGAAAGAGCATAGTGTGGCGATTCTGAGAGTGATGACGCAACGCAACGCCATGCCTCAGAATATTGCGCTCACGTGAAAGGAATGGCCGAAAGGACGTTCCATCTTTCTTTTATAAGCTGGTTGTTGCTACGCGCTCGGAAGGGAGAACTGTCGGTGACGTGTGTACTATGTGCACTTTCTGTTAGAGCTTCCGTCTCTTATTGAGAAGTAACGCTACCCAACGCACTCTGAATATTAAAATCAAGTTTAGCGCGTAACGTGACACATGTGGTGCCACGTTAGAAGGACATAAAGAAGGACATTCATTTGCCTCGGCATGGCGTGAGGGAACTTGCGTCAATACTTCATTAAGCTGACCGCAGCGTTCTCGTGATGTGCGCTATGGTGGCACCAGCAGATACCGGTGATTTTTTATTTTAACCGAATGATTTTGACAGCTGCAACAACGAATTGGGTTCGCTGTTGTTTTATGTTTTTTTTTTATTTTATTGACATAGTATTGCAATCCTTGTCCAGATTTAAGCAGTGTGGGTTAAAGAAAGACCAAATAGACGTGAGAACAAACGTAGTTTTAACAACTTTTGAAAATATCAAAATGAAACGAAAGTCAACACATTCACTCCAGTCGGTTACGGTAAGAAGAAAAAATATATATATATAGCTGCACCAGTCTGCGTGCGCAAAATACAGTCACTGAATTCGGATGGTGGTGGCGAGATAGAAAGGGTGATGGTTTAATTGCCAGATCCAGATTCCAAAGCCATGGAAAGAAGTTGTTTAACACTTTCGTGTTAAAGAGACCCCCCGCTGAAACTCCTATACAAGTGTCTACCTTACGTTCGTGCGTGTTACAACTAACTGCCCGCCGTTCCGCCGCGGTGTGAAGCCGTTTCGCGGCAAGTAGTGCGTTCCTTGTTTCCGATGATGTCCAATATCACGCGCGTGTTTTCTGCGCTTGCTATGCGATGCTGCATTTTGTGCAACATCATTGTCGGCTGGCATCGGTAAAGCGTCTTTTCCTTCCATTTTTGGCGTTCATCAGCCTGCAGGATGGCTGAACAGAATTTGCTTCCTGCGACCGCCCAAGCGCCTCTAGTTTGTGGTGAGTTTGGCATTTAATTCGCACGAAATCTGGAATTTTCAGCATTTGTGCAGTGGTCATCTTTACGTCTTGTCCTCCTTTCATTCCATAATGTGTTCTCCTATTGTTGCACACTCATAACGACGTGTTTTCTTAGCCTTTTTACCCCACTTATTTGTTATGTGACATTCGTCATTTTGCTTTTGTTCTTATCTTTCACGTGCTTGCGTGATTTCACTCTGTATGTTTTCTTGGTTTCTTGAATGTATTGTTCGAACGGCTTTGTTAACACGGCGATTTATCAGTTCAAATTCTTGGTTTGTAATTACGCTCAGCAGTTTCTTTTATTTTAGGCACACGGGTGAGTGACAGTGACCACCTGCTTGAAATATCTGTTGCTTCCTTTCATGAAATAAACAGTTGGCCGTCCTGCGATCATTGTGTCTGGTGCGTTTTTTTCTACTGTCCCTGCCTTCTCGCGCAGTGCTAACAATCTTCTAAAACGCTCTTTTTGTCGCAGCTGAACTATTGCCAATTTGTACGGGCTGTTTATAAGAACACAAGATTAAAATATCGCGTTCGTGAAAAAATTCCACTGACACATTATTTACGATTTAGCAGCATCATTACTCCCGCACAGTTCTTCCAGGCCGCTCCTGTTTGAAAGGCTTTCAGTATTCATAAATTACGCCTCGCTGTTGTTTCAATCACTTTACCTTGCCTCCGAAATAAAAAAGCTACTATCGTCCCGGAGGCGTCACACGTAGAATCGGCAAAGTAGAAAGCGTTTCTTGTGGCTAAAACAAATGGCCGCGTCAATCAACTGTGAAATCTTTATCATTGCAGGCGATTGAAGATAAAGCGAAACTTCACTTCGCGGCGGGGTGGTGTCGTTTGCGGACGCTGCCTCGCCGAGACTACTTTGTACAGCGGGGAACCTTTGTTGCAATGAGGAAACGAGTGACGACGCAGGCATCTAGTATAGGAGCATTGTCACGACATACTCCAAAATTACACACGTACACTCTTTGACACGTCTGATGCGCCGGCGTCTGCGCATTCCTCTTGTATCCCAGTCCGCCAGAAGCTAGCAGGCTGCTGGTAGTGGCATGTGCACGCGCTTTATTCTCAAGAGCCTGCCTGGTACCGACTGCATATTGCTACCTTGGCGATGCACGTTCCTGAAAGCACACTCCTGGCAACGCATGGCGTCGGCTGCTCTTTCGCTCCTGCCCATCTCCCGCCATGTGGAATCCATCGAGAGAAAATGAGCGCGCGTCGGCGCGACCCTATAATGTAGCGGTAGGTTGAGGGCAAGTGTGTGGGTCGTAAGTCAGGGGCAAAAGTGGGTCCGCTTTTCCCTTCTGCATATAGTAGTAGCACACAACTTTAAACACAGACTTCTTTCTCTCTCTTTCTTCTTTCCTTCATTTTCGTTATATCATTAGTTCTTTCTTTATTTCTTCTATATTGCTTTTCATAAAAGCACTGTCATGTAGCAGTGGACTGAGGGCAACAATGTGGGCGTGAGTACAGGGGAAGAGTGGATCAGCTATTTACCTCTTGCATGGCAGGTGTCAATAACAGACATTGCGAGCCTCAAAAGAGCTCTGCTGTTTAAAAAAAACGAGAGCTGCATGCGCAGATAACGGCGCCGAAATGTTCAGAATTTTTCGACCCTCCTTTCAGACAAGTTAGCACGAAGGTGTTGGCATCGGGCTATGCTTAACTCTTTCGTTACCGTGCCTGTACATCATGGGTCACCGGTGACGCGAACACACCACGAGCACTTTTGTTGTTTTGTGGGGTTTAACGTCCCGAAACCAGCTCTGATTATGAGACACCGTAGTGGAGGGCTCCAGAAATTTCGACCGCCTGGGGTTCTTTAACGTGCACTGATATCGCACAGTACACGGGCCTCAACATTTCGCCTCCATCGAAATGCAGCCGCCGCAGCCGAGATTCGATCCCGCGACCCTCGGCTCAACAGCCGAGTACCATAGCCACTAGACCACCGTGACGGGGCCACGAGCGCTTTTAAAAATACTAATACTCCTATAGACTTGCTACGCCTTATCTCGTATTCTCCAGGAAATAATCTCCCATTTCCTATGGAGTCAGCACTATTCGCGTGCGGCGGCGATTTTTAACGGCGGCTCAACGTGCACTGTTCGCTCCGTTTCTTTGTGTGAGAACTCATATGTGAGAACGCAACGTATATGTGAGAAGAATTTGTATAAGTGAGAATACTCGGTTTTACTCCTTTATGTAGTTTTGTGACCATGTGCATAGTGAGAAGTGGCAGGTTTATGTTTTCAATAAATTCAGTTCTTAGTCTGCCCTCGTCCTGTCTCCTTCTACATGTGGTGTGAAGTCCTTCCTGCAGTTTAAGTTTTTCACTAAGTGTCTGTAAACGACGACTTGGCTGTTTTCAGCAGCAGTGAGTCAAATCATGATTCCGGGCCATCAGACTTTAGTTCAGACGACGAAGACTCGCAGAACCAGAGCGGGCTGTCATCAGGGGCTATACTTTCGCAGTGAATACTTTTTTGTTGAGCAATAGTGCAGCAGAATTTTTGCAAATACAAGTTGTTCAAAAGCCCATTTCTTTCTCTATTTATTTACTTTGTTTCTCTGTATGCGAGATTTCTACAATAAAGAGTTAAATCTGTGCCACCTGGTCGAGCAGGGGGCGTTTATACTGGGCAGGAAACAAAAAAATGTAACTCATGCATATTTGCGCTAGACATTTAAACTTTCCTCTAATGTACAGAAGTTCCATGCAAACAATTCGCATATGTGAGAATATTTCTGTTTTACTCCTTTTATGTAGTGACCTCACAACGACAAATGTTCTATAAAATGTTACTATGTTACTTTCTACTTTCAGTTTATGAACCTCAAAAAATGAAAAGGATGTTTACTTAGCTTTCTGCTCACATATAGCATTACACTCTAACCATTATGTTACCTTTTTCAAGAAATATTTCTTAAAACCTACGAAAAATCACCCTTTTTCCCCCGGTAACGAAAGGGTTAAACTAAGGCTCATGTTTCCTTTTTCTTTTTGATGACACTCATTCCTGTAATCTCAGATGAAATGCTTGCCTTTGATGAACTTTTACTTTTCCTTTCTTTATTTAGGTGTGTTATGTCCACGGTAGCCGGAATAACAGGCATACGTGGGAAGAAAAACTTGTTTATTACTTGAGCCGTAAGCACCTTTCTCCAGCCAGCGCGAGCGGTCTGTATTGTCCGAGCGCACACGTTCGACTCTCGTCGTCGGAACCAGACTGGGGAGAGAGGCGCAAGCAGGCGAAGAAAGCAGTCCGCCAAAAGCGAGAGGGGGAGCCGGGGGGGCCGGCCTGCGCGTCCTTGAAGCTTCCGTGAAGTGCGTGTTCGCGGTTGGAGACATGGCAATTCCTTCCCCCCTAGTTTTGTGCCTGGTAGCGGTCTGGAGGGTGTCCCTGTCTCGTTGATTTTCGCTGGGCGGGCGCCGTATGGGCTGGGCCGCAGCTGCTCGTTTTCTCCACGGAAGCTGCTGGGTGAGCGGGAAGAGTCTGTTGTTGACTGGCGTCCTGTTCTTTTGTCAGCAGCCAAGCCGCGTTGGAAGGTGCCGGGGGGCTGCTGCCTTCAGCGTGTCCACAGGGCGGATAGCGTGCGCGCACGTGGCGTAGCTGGTTTAAGTGTCGGCGAGAAACAGTCCCATTCACTTCAACGAGCCAAGATCTCAGGCCGATGCGTTTTTTAACGATGGCCGGGACCCACTCGGGCTTCTGGTGAAACTGGCGGGCGAGCACCGCTTGTCCTTTGTGGAGTTTCCGGCAACGCGGGGCATCTTCGTTATCTCGGTTGACCTTGGAAGGTGGCTCTGGCAGAACGGCCGAGATATGCGTTCGCAGCTCACGAGAAAACATGAGCTTTGCTGGTGTCTGGCCCGTCGCATTGTGCACTGTCGCGTGTTGTTTGAATAGAAAGCGTGCAATGCGGCGCTGCAAGGACCCTGTAGAGTCTCTTGAAAGAGCTCGTTTTAGCTCTCCCACGTAGCGTTGGGCCTGTCCGTTTGTGGCTGGGTGGTACGGAGCAGATGTTACCGCTGTGATGCCGTTGTCGCGGTAGAATTTCTTTATCTCAGCCGACACGAATGCTGTCCCGTTGTCCGAGACCACCTTGCGGGGCAATCCGAATGTTGCAAACAACAAGCGCAGTACCTCGATGACAGCTGTCGAAGTTGTTTTGCTCATCTGGCGAACTTCAACCCATTTGCTGTAGGCATCCACAATTACTAGGAATGTGGACCCGTCAATTGGGCCTGCAAAGTCGAGGTGCATGGTGTGCCAAGGCGTGCTCGGTCTGTCCCAGTCCGGTACTGGAGCTCGTGGCGGAGCGCGTTGATTGGATTGGCAGGCTGTGCACTCTGCCGCTAGTGTCTCGATATCCTTGTCGATTCCCGGCCACCACATGTAGCTGCGGGCGCACTTCTTCATTGCTACGACGCCTCGGTGTCCGGCATGAATGAGAGCCGTGGCTTGTTGTCGAAGTGGGCCTGGAATGACAACTCGTGACCCTAGTGTGATGCATCCTCGATGACAGCTCAATTCCGTTGCTCTCTTGCGAAAAGCGTTGAAATTGTCATCCTTGAGCTTTTGAACGCTACCCTCCTGTAGGGCTATGTACAGCTTGGACAATGTCGGGTCATCTTGCGTGGCCGTTGCGACTTCGTCTGCTGTTAGTGGGGGCCTTGGTAGTGCTTCGAACATGAGCACGCAGCCAACTTGAGGCGGGTCCTCAATGATTTCGCTGAGGGGTAAGCGGCTCAGTGCGTCGGCGTTTTGGTGCTTGTTTCCGGGACGGTACACAATGTCGTAGTCATATGCTGACATCTTAACGCACCATCGGATCATACGAGGCGAGAGTGTCTGAGGAATCTGCTTTTGGGGCCCCAGGATACCCAGAAGTGGTCTGTGATCAGTCAGAACAGTCACATGTCTGCCGGCGATGTACTGATGAAAATGCGTGGCACCATAGACGACGGCGAGTCCCTCACGATCAAGCTGAGAATAATTGCGTTCCGCAGGTGATAGCGTGCGGGAAGCGAAGGCGATCGCTGCTTCTCTGCCTTGATCGTCAATTTGTGAAAGCACTGCACCGACGCCGTAGGGCGAAGCGTCACAAGCAAGAAGCAATGGCTTTGTCTCGTCATAGTGCCTGAGCACCACACTTGCACGGAGCAGCTCTTTAAGGGCTTCAAATGCTTCCTGATGGCGTGGCGACCAAGTCCAGAGGACGTCGTTTTTCAACAGGTTGTAGAGGTCGTTGGCCACCGTTGCTCGGTGTTCTAGGAAACGGTCATAGAACGTTAGGAGACCCAGGAATGATTGGAGCTCTTGTTTGCTGGTTGGCGCGCGTGCCTCCGGGATGGCGCGTACCTTGTCGCTGGTGGGGTGAATGCCTTCGGCATCGATCAGATGACCCACGAATTTCACTTCAGGAACCGCGAAGCAGCACTTATCGATGCTCAAGCGTAGGTTTGCACTTGCTAGCCGTTTCAGTACCAGTTCTAGGCGAGTAGCATGTTCCTCGCTGGTTGCGCCACTGATGATTACGTCGTCTAAGTAGACGCACACGCCAGGAATTCCTTGAAGCTGCGATTCCATGTACCTTTGAAATATGGCTGGCGCTGCCGCTACCCCGAATGGAAGTCGCTTTACCCTGTACAGTCCTCTTGTCGTATTAAGCGTGAGCACCTCAGAAGTTTTGTCGCTCACCTTCAGCTGTTGATATGCCTGCGTGAGGTCCAGGGTGCTGAATAGTTTCCCTCCTCGTAGCGTGCTGAAAACTTCCTGTGGTGTTGGCAGGGGGTATGAAGACGATTTTGTCGCCAAGTTCACGGTGAACCGGTAGTCCCCACAGAGACGTAGGCTTCCATCTTTCTTCCTCACTGCAACCAGAGGTGTGGCCCAGTTTGAATGCTGTGTTGGCGCAATAATACCCTGTCGTTCCAGCTTGTCGAGCTCCTTCTCGTAGGCAGGTTGCAAGGCAAACGGTATCGACCTGGCCTTTAGAAACTTCGGACGGGCCTCTGGGTGAAGTTCTAAGTCAACGGGTGGCCCGTTGTGTCCAGAAATTTCGTCAGAAAAGACCGTCCCGTACTTCTTCTGCAGCTGCTCGACGAGTTTTTGTCGCCCATTTGAGCTTCCTTCTGCTGCCTGGTTGATGCCGCAGATCGCGATGTTGAGAGCGTGGAACCAGTTTCTGCCCAAGAGGCTAGATCCAGTGCCCTTCACAATTACGATAGGCAGTTGGGTCACCGTGCCGTTGTATGCAACTTCTACGTTGGCACTGCCTAGAGTTGGCAGGTCCTGTCCTGACCATGTTCTCAGGTGCGTGTCTTCATCGAATAGATGTGGAGCATTCCGTGGCCATCAGTTGCGGTACGTCTCCTCGCTGATGAGCGTGCAGGCTGCTCCCGAGTCAACCTCAAACTCTATGGGCTGGCGGTTCACAACAAGGGTGACCATTATCTTTGGTCGCGTGCCGAGGTTGACGTTGTGCAAGTCATACAACAATGTTGGTGCCGGTAGGCTGTGCTGCGTCTCAACTTGAGTTATCGACCTTGGGGAGTTCCCGCTTTTGTGTCGTTGGGGTGGCCCCTTCGCGAGTTTCTTCTTTGATATGCAGGCCTTCTCAATGTGACCGCGTTTGTTGCAGAAATTGCATATAGCTGCTTGGAATTTGCATGTCTGGGGGTTGTGTTGCTCATCGCAACGCCAGCAGCGTTGTGGTTTAGCCGACTTTCCTGCACTTGCCTGGTTGTGATGACCTCTGTGAGCCGCTGCATGGTGAACCGGCTCGGTGGTCCCTCGGATGTCTCGCTGCTGTTGGCTAGCGCTTTCCGCTCGAACAGCGATATCGTAGGCTTTCGTGAACGTTAGGTCACTCTCGGCAAAGAGTCTTTGTTGCAAGAGATCGTCCCGTAGTCCACACACAAACCTGTCGCGCAACATAATGTCCAAGGAATAACGAAAGGGAAGGGGTCAAGGGCTCGTTGGGTAACATCGTTGCGTTGGGAGGTGGCGTTGTTGTCGTCTGCTGTCCGGTGGCTGCTGCATCTGCCTGCGTTGGGCGCAGCGTCCCGAAGTTGCAGTCGGCGGCCAGCGTCTTTAGCGCCGCGACGTAGGCGCTTACTGTTTCACCCTCCAACTGGTTTCGTCGTTGGAAGCGCGCTCGGCTGAATACCTCGGACGGCCTGGGGTCGTAGTGTTTCTGAAGTGCCGCAACGATGTCGTCGTAGGCCACTTCAGCCGGGTTGCTTGGCTGAACCAATGCGCAGACGGTGTCGTACGTCTGCTCACCGCACAGCGTCAGCAGGTGTGCCCTCTTCTTGCTGGACTCTGAGATGCTGTTGGCCTCGAAGTAGAACTGGAGGCGTCCGAACCAGGATGTCCAGGAAGAGCCACTGAACTCCGGTATTCGGACTGATGCGTGCGTTGCCATTGCGTAGCACCGGTGAAGATAAACGCGAGCTTCGATTCCACTACCTCGTCGCCACTGTTATGTCCACGGTAGCCGGAATAACAGGCATACGTGGGAAGAAAAACTTGTTTATTACTTGAGCCGTAAGCACCTTTCTCCAGCCAGCGCGAGCGGTCTGTATTAACCGAGCGCACACGTTCGACTCTCGTCGTCGGAACCAGACTGGGGAGAGAGGCGCAAGCAGGCGAAGAAAGCAGTCCGCCAAAAGCGAGAGGGGGAGCCGGGGGGGCCGGCCTGCGCGTCCTTGAAGCTTCCGTGAAGTGCGTGTTCGCGGTTGGAGACATGGCAAGGTGTATGTTTGCATCTCGGTGATTGTACACACACATCATGCATGTCTTTTGTGCGGGTTGCCACTGCACAATGGTGGGCTGTAATTGGCTGGGAAGGCACGTCAAGCTCTCCTGAGCGTTTTCTTCCCATGACAGCAGTTTAGTGAAGTTGTAAATGATTGACTGATTGGGCACGTTTGTTGCCCTTGTAATAAATATTTACAACGGTCTGACACGCCATATCTAAATTGTTGAGCCCTGACCGGGGTTGTACTTTGCTCTTAAGTACTTCAATTCTGGGGCTTTACGATTCAAAATTAAGATATGATTAAGAGTCTTGCCGTACTTTGGCACTACGGATTAATTATGACCACCCGGTACTTTCAAAAGTGTGTCTAATACAACGGTGTTTCTTCTTCACTTGTACCCAACCAAAATTCGGCTACCGGCCGTGAGTGCGAATCGAGCCTGCGTCCACGCAATCGCATTGGCACGTCTCAGCCGCCAGGCTACGACGGCGGTTATCACAGCTGTACCATGTAATTTCACGCTGAGAGCGCGGGCAAAAAGTGTAAAGGTAAGAGAGAAGTTTTCTGGTAATTGGCAATGACTATAGAAAACAAAGCTGGCGACGCAATATCGGACGAAATGCAAAAATGTTTGCAGCGGCGGATGACCATATCATCATCATCAGCAGAAGCATCAGCATCATCATCATCCTCCCATCTTATGTCCACTGCAGGACGAAGGCCTCTCCCAATCCTCTCCATTCTTGCCTGTCCTGCGCGAGCTGATTCCATTTGACGCCTGCGAATTTCTTGATTTCGTCCCCCCATCTTACTCTCTGTCATCCGCGGCTACGCTTGCCCTCTCTTGGTATCCATTCCGTCGTTCTAACTGTCCATCGGTTATCCATCCTTCTCATCACGTGGCCTGCCCATGTCCATTTTTTCTCCTTAACATCGGTTATTATGTCGGCGACTCCCGTCTGTTCTCTGACCCACTCGGCTCTCTTTCCATCTCTTAATGTAACGCCTATCATTTTTCGTTCCATCGCCCGCTGGGCCGTTCTTAACTTCCTCTGGAGCTTCTTCGTAATTCTCCAAGTTTCTGCCCCGTATGTGAGTACTGGCAAAGTGCAGTAGTTATATAGTTTCCGCTATAGTGATAGTGGTAGATATCCTTTCATGAGTTGGGAGTGTCTCCCGTACGCGCGCCATCCCATGTTTATTCTACGGTGGATTTCTTTTGTATGGGCGGGTTCTCCTGTCAGTAGCTGTCCTAGATATAGGTATTCTTCTACAAGTTCTAATGTCTGATTTCCGATCGTGAAGCAATGTTTTTTCGCCGTGCCACTTAGCATTATCTTTGTTTTCTGCATGTTCATCCTTAATCCTACTTAAAACTTTATCGGCTTAAGTCTTCAATCATCTTTTGCAGTTTTCATCTTTTGTCATCTTTTGCACAATCGTCGTGCATTTCAGCGGACATTTAAGGAACAGTAGCGTCGTCCAGACGCATTTCACATTCCTTCTGATTACACTATGCTCTCTAAGGTAAGAGCCACCCACTGCTTACCGTCAAACTCATGTGGCTCGAGCACCGAACTCGGGACGCAGACATTTTCCAGGTGGCGCCTGATGTCGCCCGCGGTATCCTCCTCAAGCACGTGCCTTGCCAGTACGCTCACGTGCGTCGCATCCGGCGCGCACACTGACCTGGCTGCTTCGTCCACCTGCTGCCCGCAGCGATGGAGAATTGCGTAGCTCTCGTAGTCCGTCGACACCACGGCCAATGTCTCTGCACGGACACGTAACCTCTCGTAAAACGGCGCAAACACTGATCCGGTACTCTAATGTGTGTACTCAACGCTACTTTCGACTAATAGCTGTAGGCAGCATTTCACTGTAGTGAGGCAATCCATGCCCTTCCATATTTAATATACTTTCAAGGTTTCTAGGGCGCTATAGAGGGGACTGGAAGAAAACATTTAACAAAACACTCAACGCAACAGCAACAACTACAAAGCTTAAAGGACTACTGACACAATTTTGTGAAGGTGCACAAGGGACATTTTTCGTTTTGTAGCCCTGCATTGTGAACGCTCTCCACATACCGATTCCGGGAAACTCCTGCAAAGTGCTTTTAGTGTGAGTTTAATTTTTTCGTCGCCGAGTATCTGCAAGCCAGCCCTAGTGCAATGGACAATACGATGACGTATGAACGCAGTCTCTTTAAAATCGCCGATATCACTGTAAGAATCGCTCGACGACAGTGAAATCACCGTTGTATGCATTGTCCCACGGGCAACTGACCACAGCTGACCAAGTTGCAGCGACACCACCACGAATTGCTGTCCCCATGCGACTTAAACGTACGTCCGACTGCGTTTCACACGTCACTGGGAAACCACCCCCTCGAAGACGAAACCGAAAATAGGGTTTTCAAGGGAGTCGTACTTTAAATATATTCATTGCGTTGCGAGGCACCGCAATATTTTGTAGGGGTCCGCACGCCAACGCCTTTATTTGCAGCAACAATACGAGATTGACAAAAAGTCGTGTCAGTACTCCATTAAGCAAGGGATCGGGCATTGAGACTTGAATGAATACACACGCTTCCATGGCTACGCAAGGTGACAGCACACTCGACATATTCTACGCGCTCTACGCACAAAATCCAAAAAGGTGTGTAAACAGACATTAATCCTGAATACACGAATTGCTACCGCCTTTTGTGTTGTTAACACTAGGTGAATAGTAGGTAGTGTTGGGAATGGTGTTCCTAGCTAAGAAGCCGTTGCGCGAACCCCAGACCATCGTACTTCGATGATGTGGCGGGAGAACGCCACCGGAGAGATTTACAAGCCCGCGACCCGCGGAAAAGGGAAGCCACTGGCTACTGTACCGGAAGCGATGCCACTCAGACGCCGGCGCAACTCTGCGGCTCGTTATTGCCTGAAGTTCTGGTAGTGGAATGTCATCTGTGTGTAAACAAGGACATGAAGCGTTTCCAATCGCAACTCTATCAACTCTATGTTCTAAAAGAGCCGTCAACAGGTTTTCGCGGTGCATTCACAACCGGACAGCTTCCAGATGGCCGCCCTCCTTCCGGCCATAACCGATAGTGCGAGAGCTTGAAGTTAAGCCTACTTGAGGACGACGACGATTGGCGAGGGACGCTCTCTTCAAGCGGAATTCGTGAAGTAATTGAGCAATTATAATTAAGGACGACTTCCCAGCTAGGGACCTGGGCATGTCAACCCATGTAAAGACGAGCCTAGCCTCCGAGCTTTCTCCCGGCGCAATTGTCTCATCTTTTTGAGCCATGTAACAAGCGCTTGTGGCGATTTTCCTCTACAACAGCCCCTTTTCTACCTTGGCTCGTTTTACTGAAGTCGCAGAGCCTGCGCTAGGATTCGTCTGCCACTAGGCACCCGCCACCTGCTGGTGGGCTCCGTGGAGAAGTCCCGTCCCACCAGTAGTCCTACAGTATAAGCACTCAGGTGTGTCATCAAAGCAATTTGGATTAGTATACCAGGAAGTTCAAAAGTTGATTTCGTCGGTGCGATGATAGCTTTTAATAATGAACCGAACTCATTGGTATGAATGGGATCTGCAATAATGCAGGGTGCACCGTGGCCCATATCGCGGAAGCGCACTGGTGCATTAGACGAGTTCATTATTGATATAGCGCTGCATTACGGTGGGCGGGGCTGGACGGAAATTTGAGGGCAGGTATGTTTTGTGGGGATTAACGTCCCAAAACCAGTTCTGATTATGAGAGACGCCGTAGTGGAGGGCTTCGGAAATTTCGACCACCTGGGGTTCTTTAACGTGCGCTGACATCGCACAGCACACGGGCCTCAACATTTCGCCTCCATCGAAATGCAGCCGCCGCGGCCGGGATGCGATCCCGTGACCCTCGGATCAGCAGCCGAGTACCATAGCCACTAGACCGCCGTGGCGGGGCTTGAGGGCAGGTAATCCAAAGTAAGACTCGCACTGTGTAGTTAATTAGTATTATTTGTGAATCCCAGGACTAACATATGTATAGCAATATATTTAGAACTGTTAACGTGTTCGGATTTAAGTGTAATTGCTAGCACCCGGAATGTTAAGAAATAAAAAAGTGCAGCTCAACATGCTTTTACATTTCTTTCTGCTAAGCTTCGCTGACGACATCACTTAGACACAGAATCAATGACCTTTTTGAGGAAAGTTATTATGATTTTTATTCGCTATTCAAAAAAGATGACGAGCTCCCAGAAAGACGCATGCTCGTTTTGTGCAGCAGGTGACCCACCCGAGCCGAGTAGGCCTAAGAAATCAAATGCAAGCAGAGCCAGCAACCTGCAATAGCAAGCGCTTTGTTGTCATGATCACCGCCGCGCCTGATAGAGAAGATCGTTGCTAGTTTTTCTTGTTTCGTTTTGTTGTTTTGCCATCGTGTGTGTCAACATCCTGTGTATGCCTCCCTTCGAAAGCTTCTCTTGCCATGCTGTGCATGAACAGAAACGTACTCTACCTCGGACGGGCTGCCCGAAAAACTCATACTCAAGTTGAAGTTGTCCCACGGGCAGAACTTTGTGGACCTTGCCAACAATAGCCGGAAGACAGGTTTCATTCCTGCAAACATAAATAAGAAATATAATGAGAATACTTACAAATATTCGCAGTGATCTCTGCATTCTTGAACTGTTCCATAGAATACATGTTTACCTTCATTTTTTTAACGACAAAAAAGACGCACCCCGACACGCAGGCGGACAAGGGCACGGATTTTCACAACGGTTGAAGAGGAGAGCCAAAGGTGATGATCATGATGATGATGGTGGTGATCATGATGATCATGATCCTTCAAATATGGCAGACACCTACTTAGAGGAATTGGCAAGACCTGAGATGCTTAACTTTTATTTGGCAGATTGTGCGAATACCGCAATATGATGAATAAAATAGAATAATAAATTAATAATAAACGAGACAAAAGGAAAACGGAGACAGTGAAAAAAAATTATGTAGACCGTTTGTGCACTTGTACTATCAAAACAGGTAAAGTGTTTTCCTTTTCTTTAATGCTTAAGCTTTATCATAGCCTTACGAATTTTGGCATGTGAATAATGACAAGCGTATCTGTTTTGATGCAAGCCAAAGGTTTCGATATATACGTCGTTTTTTTTGTCATGACGTGGAAAGGTTGGAGAGCCCGTGCCACAGGAGATAAGTAAGGATCAGGCCAATCACGAGAAATGTGTGCTTTGTAACCATCCAAAGCCCATGTGTAAACTGCGTATGTGGCGTTGTTTATAGCATCCCGTTATTTTGTGAGATTATGTATATTGGTCAGACTGGGTGCCTGTCTTAGTCTTAGGCTACGTAAGCATTATAATAGTTCAAAAGGCGCATCTTCCTCTCATCTGTCACCTCATCGACGTTCATGTGGGTGTAAACCTTCTTTTCAGAGCGTGAGTGCCACCTTCTGGCATGTCGATAAAAGATCACGCCTACTCATAGAGACTCTAGATAAAAAAGAAACACAAAGTTTGCCTTTCCGCCCCATCCATTCATATAATTGATTGTAAAATCAGCCTTCTTCAGCAAATGCGACAATTATCTGCGATGTGCGGGTGCGCACGCACTCGTGCATTTATCGATTTATTAGTTCACTCAGCCATAAAACGGCCACTTGGTAGTTCAACGCTTCTCCGGTGCACTTCGTCTTGTGTTGCGTTTCTTGCGCTGCTTTTTTTTTTAAATGAAGGAGAATCAAATCGCCCAACCAACTTGTCGAGCACCACACGCGGAAACGTTACTTTCACAAAGGCAATGTCTTACACGGGGTCAGACAAGTTGCAGGAATGCAATTTGTGAAGGAAGCATTCAGAAGTAGTTGGCTTTGTTACAAAGCAAAGTGTGAGATCGGGCTAGTGGTTAGCCTATGACGATGTGAACAGCGTGGAAAAGAAGCCACATTGGGACCGATGAGGACGAGCGCTGATTTACAACGGAGCTTTTAGTGCCGCGAATATGAGAAAAAGAAAGCTAGATGAAGCACAGGTAATCACCGCTCATTAGTCTATGAGTGAACATAGACCAAGAGAAGAGCAAGAACACCGTGAAAAGTATAGCAGGGAACGGGATACAAAGCGCTCTCGTATCTAAGTTACATGTATTGAAGAATGCAGATATTCTAATTCTTTATCTGTGAAAGCTATGGAACACGGTGGTCTAGTAACTATGGCACTCGGCAAATAATTCGAAGATCACGGGGTAGAATCCCGGCTGCGGCGGCTGCATTTCGATGGAGGCGAAATGTTGAAGCCCGTGTGCTGTGCGATGTCAGTGCACGTTAAAGAACCCCACCCCAGGTGGTCGAAATTTCCGGAAACCTCCACTACGGCGTCTCTCATAATCACAGCTGGTTTGGGAACGTTAAACCCCACAAATCAATCAATAAAAGCTATAGAAGGTTTGCTGACGCAATTACCTTTTTCGATTACTCCCGACTGGATGATGATACGCGTGTTATCCTGGTGATGCCGAGCTATTATAATCCTTGTCTTGTGGAATGCTGAAACGTATCCGCAATGGGAACAATGAGTGGAAAGAAAGGCGCCGTCCGTGCCTTTCTGTACTTTCTGCTGGTGTTCCTGTAAACGTAAGTTCAGGCACCTGCCCGTTCGTCAAACATAGGTCTTCCCGTATGAAAGGGGAATGCTGTACGCAGCGCGAGTCGAGCAGTCAACTATTTCGTCCTTCCTCTGATTAGCTTTACATGAGTTCAGTTCGCGGCTTTCCGGACTGGTCCTAACACAAAGCTCAGAAAGCTTATGCGGCGCCGGAAGAAATAACTGAAATACCCACATGTTCCCTGTCTTCTTGAGCCTGTGTGAGTTATCATGTTTGTACGGGATGACTGCAACCCTCCTTCGTGCTGTTGCTTGGAGGTCCCCCCTCTTGGGGCTGTCTGATCGTTTTAGCTTTCTCCGTAGCGTTTCAGAGACTAAGACAAGACGAGCGCGCACATCTTTTGCGCAGATGCTCTCATCACACTACTACATAATGGCGGGTATATGGGCCACGGAAAGCAGGCATGTGGCAACAGCCAGTAATATACCATAACCGTGGAGAGTATATAATATAGCAAGGGTCTGGAGAAGAGAAACAAGAAGGAGTATCGTGAGGGTGTCATGTGCGCGCTAAATTATGGGCCAGTGCTCGGTGTCCAAGAGGAGCTGGCAAAAAGACGCCGACGATGACGGCGACGAAGTGGCAGCACGCGCAAGGTTGCGCGAGCGCAACAGCACGAGGCGGAGGTGGAGAAGAGAGAAGAGAACACGGAGACAGACGGACCTCAGCGTTCGACGCAGTCGAGTGCCCGGGCCCGAGTGTCGAGCCTCTCTACCAGCAGTCCACGAGTTGGAGCTCCGGGCTCCACGTGGCTGCCTGTGGGTCCTTCCCATCGCATCTCCTGCTGCAAGGCCATTAGGGACCGAGGAGCATTCCTCGGGCCATCGTTCGCTTGCCTCGTCGCTCTCCTGCTCGTCGCTCCTCTGCACGTCGGTCTCCGGCACCTCGGTCTTCTGCAGGCAACGCCACCTCGGCCCCCTCCAGTCACCCGTCCGGCCAGACGGTGAGCCTGTGTCCGCCGAGACTATTCGACTGTTATTAGGGACGCCAAGTTTTGTTTCCTCTTCTTTTGCTGTTTATCCACTCTCCGAAGTGTATGTGTGTGTATGTGCAGTGCGCGTCTTCTTCTGTCTGTATAAATTGTCCTCTGGAACGCACAAACAGCCTCGTCTCTTCCATTGGAACGCCAGCGTTCCCAGCTTAAATACATCCTTCTGGAACCTATATCATGACTATGGCGTCCGCGACAGGACGAGGCTGATTGTAGCGTTCCTGTGCTCTTTAAAAAAAATGGATTTAAGCGAACTCGTTAGCGCAAGCGAGAAATTAGGCATAACCGAAGACGCACTCACACAATGGCTTCACGAAGAGGAAGCGCTTGAAAGGGAGGCGCGTGCCGCCGAAGATGAAGCAGAGCGCGAGCAAGCAGAAAGAGAAGAGCGAATCCGGCGGCTTCGCGAGCGTGTGATCGAGGCCGAAGCAGCTTTGGGTAGACGCGCAGGTCCGTCCAACGTCACCGATCCTTCCGCGCTAGGGCAAGTGTGCATCCGGGACTCTATGCCCCTCGTTACAGAAGAACGAGATTTCGATGCATATGCCAGCCGGTTCGAAGCGGTGACAAGTCTAGAGGGTGTCGTAACGGGGCAGGATTGGCCTGAAAACTTCGCCACCTCCCCGAGCACACCCGTCAAGCACACCCAGTGCATCATAAAGGGCCACTTTGAGCCCAGTGAACCCGAGAAAAGGTTCACGAGTAAGAACCTTGCACGTTCCACTAAGGAACACTTTTGTTATAGCGCCTCTTGGAGGCCAAACGCAGTGAGAGATGAGGTGAACTTGCCTCAAAACTGCTCCGCTGCAGGAGCACTGATAGTTCCCTCGCATAAAGATGGTGCATGTTTGCAAGAGAACTCTGAAGTGGTTGTCGCCGATGCTATATATGCACCGCTCTTAGCAGTTGCGGGTAACACGACTATGGCCAGAAGCCACATGAATGAGTTGCTTTTGACGCCATGCAGTTCTTCGGTGTTCGGAAGAGGCGATAGTCTCCCGACAGAGCAGAAGGAAAGAACAGGAGCGCTCGTTAGAGATGAGAAACTCGACCCGGCCATAGAGCCAGGAAACTATGATGACGTCGTTATGCAGCATGACCTAAATGATCACGCCCACAGTGTCAAGGAAATGACCGATGACCTGGCAGGTCAGCTCATTCATAACACAGCTGTAGGGCCTTGTTCTGTGAGCAATAAGCAGGCCGGTACGTCTTCGGTGTTTTTGGGTGCAGAACAGATTTCCCATGACGAGTCACAGGCACCGCCGGCTTATCGTGCTAGGCAGCAGGTTGGTGCTCGGGAAGAGGTCATTCGTCTGCTTCCGACTCGTGCCGCGTTGCCGCGACGCCTCCCGTCGTGTTGCAATAATTTTCTTGCTGGCACCTGCAAACGCAAGGTGTTTTTACAGGCGAAGTTCCGCAATGTTCTTCTGCGAATGCGCAAACGCCGGCGTCGTCTAAAATACCACTTAGTGTTTCCTGTGCTTTTCTCGACACGCGTGAAAAGTCGAATTCGTCTCGTGTGGGACGCTATTACTTAAGAGGCGCCCATTCATAACCGACTGCTATTTTAGGTTTTTGACTAGGAACTAGACGGCTGTGTACAATGTGTGAATATTCTGTGAACTGTGAATTTTCATCATAGTCCAAGGACATGTGCAAAGGTGTACGTGCAATTTATCAATCGTGCAGTGTTTTGTGTGTGGTTTTATAAGCGCGCATATCTGGCCTTTTGTTTATGTGGACATTTAAACAAAAGACTTCAAGGGGGGCCTGTGTCATGTGCGCGCTAAATTATGGGCCAGTGCTCGGTGTCCAAGAGGAGCTGGCAAAAAGACGCCGACGATGACGGCGACGAAGTGGCAGCACGCGCAAGGTTGCGCGAGCGCAACAGCACGAGGCGGAGGTGGAGAAGAGAGAAGAGAACACGGAGACAGACGGACCTCAGCGTTCGACGCAGTCGAGTGCCCGGGCCCGAGTGTCGAGCCTCTCTACCAGCAGTCCACGAGTTGGAGCTCCGGGCTCCACGTGGCTGCCTGTGGGTCCTTCCCATCGCATCTCCTGCTGCAAGGCCATTTGGGACCGAGGAGCATTCCTCGGGCCATCGTTCGCTTGCCTCGTCGCTCTCCTGCTCGTCGCTCCTCTGCACGTCGGTCTCCGGCACCTCGGTCTTCTGCAGGCAACGCCACCTCGGCCCCCTCCAGTCGCCCGTCCGGCCAGACGGTGAGCCTGTGTCCGCCGAGACTATTCGACTGTTATTAGGGACGCCAAGTTTTGTTTCCTCTTCTTTTGCTGTTTATCCACTCTCCGAAGTGTATGTGTGTGTATGTGCAGTGCGCGTCTTCTTCTGTCTGTATAAATTGTCCTCTGGAACGCACAAACAGCCTCGTCGCTTCCATGGGAACGCCAGCGTTCCCAGCTTAAATACATCCTTCTGGAACCTATATCATGACAGAGGGTGAACAGCAACTAAAAAACAAGGGGAAAGAGAAGCACGAAATAGCCTTGATTGATTGATTTCTGGGGTTTTACGTCCCAAAACAACGATCCTATATGTGAAGGACGGCGCTCTTTTCACCGAGCAAAAACGGTTCCTAACAATATGAAAGCTATGCATAGGTTTTTCAATGGAATGCATTACGTGTATGCTAGCCTATGACGTCTGCTATTGTGGATAGAATTGTTGTTTGTCTATGCTATTCCCATGTAGGTGACCGTGGGCCATCGTCAAGCTGCTCTGAGAGCTTTTTGCCAAGGTGTCCCTTACATTGTTTTTTTTCTGGTAAATAAAAATTGAATTGAATTGATAAGTTAAATTTACGTCGTCCACGGTGCACTTTTGAAAAATCGCGAAACATTGGTTTTAGAGTACCGGCGTCTGACTGGCCCCGATTTTGGAGGTCTTTTGTGCCAGTTGAACCAAGGCAGTGGAGCTAGAAAAATTTCCGTGGAATCTTCCAAAGATTTTTTGCAGGCTAAAATAGAAGAGATGTGATCAAACGTATAATTAATTTTGTTAGAAAATCCCTAAAATTTTACAACTGCGGAAACAGCGAAAGTTGAAAGCTTCCAAACACTTTTAAAACATAACCATCGACGATTTTTATGACAAATTATTTGAATACGGAAACATGCCCCACGAAATTTCTCTTACAAAAGTATGTGCTATTATTTTTTCTAAATGAGAAAAGTCAGCCCATTTTTGGACGTATGTGTGGTTACTTGAGAACGTGCTGTGTTGTTGCATCTAATAATAAAATAAAGATCACTGGTGTAGTTAATTCTTACCTCACTGTTCTTGATGTAGTATTAAAGAGTATTGGAAATCCTTTAATATTCCCTGTTTTAGCAGTCTTGATAATTTTGAAATTTTTTAACAACATTAATACTCGGTTTATTCCAATACTTTCTATTTTATCTTGCAGAACATTTGGGAGACCACAGAAATATTTTTAGCTGCGCTGCTTAAGTTAAACCGCCACAAAAGGCCTCCAAAATCGGGGTCAGCCAGGGGCCATTACTCCAAAAAGAGTCTTGCGATTTTTCAGAAACGCATCGTGAATAACATGATTTCATGTTATCGTCGGCCAAACGTATAACTGTCGTAGAATACATGAAGAAAATTTCCGTAGGTACAATGCGCTAGTTTCAGAATTATAGACCTTGAAATACGTAACATCTGTAACATGCGAAAGTGCTATTTGCACTTGTAGAGAATGAGGATTCTTTTCGAGAAATTCGTGCGAAATTTCGCACAATTAAGTTTGATTGCTGTCTGAGGAGATATTTTCCCACCTCATGAAACATTTTTGTGAAAGGAAAAAATACACCGCAATCCTCTTGGGTTGTCCTTATCTGAGGACACTCTACAAACTGTGCATACCCGTCACGTGAAGTTGAGTGCCTTACAGATGATAGGCGATGAATAAATCGCAAAATACGATTTAGAACAGGGAATGTCGCAGGAGCCAACATTTCGACAAGCGGACTTGTCTTCGTCAGGGCGGCAACTGCCTTCTCCAGGGTTCGTTTATGTACGCCTTTGCACACTCTCCCCCGTTCTCAAAAAGAGAGGAGAAGAAGAGCAGCACGTGCGAACAATAACAAAAAAAGGGGGGGGAGGGTTGCGTGCAGGGGTAGTTCGGTGACAGGTGTTAGCGTGACTAATATAAGGGCAAGAGCGAAAGCTTCCAAAGAATCCGCTCTTTGTACTTATCTTGCAAATGCATTGTGTGCACAACGCCAGAAAGCAGGATGAAAAAAGGAACACATGCTCGGAACAGAAGTTGCTTCTATGGCATGTGCCCCACTCTCTCCATTCCACACAACCTGCGCCACACCAACAGTGCATTTCACTGAAAGCTTGTGGCTAAAAATATAACTACATTGTTTAACGCCGTTCTTCTCGTCGAACTGGATGGGGGCTCCGCACCTGAAAGTAGACATTCTAGGAGAAATACTGTTAGCTTGTGCATACCTTAACCTTTTGTCGTCTTTGTTAACCCCCCACCGTATCTAATGGACTCAAGGGTTCCCTTTGAAAGGTTTATGCCTGTAGGCTGGAGAGTACTGAACCTGTATATGAGATACGATTCCCTGTATTTTCTGTCCCTCGGCGAGTGGAAGTTTCCCTGAAGTATGTAGAGTTTCAGTTCGTCAAAATTATGACCTGTAATATTAAAATGCTGCGCCACTGCCTTCGGCAGGTTATTCGCGGTGTCCGCGCGGTGTCCGTTTAACCTAACATTAAGTGGTTGACCAGTTTCGCCGATGTATTGCTTGTGACAGAGTGAACATTCCAACATGTAAATAACGTTTGAACTAGTGCAAGTGAAACTAGATTTTTCATGATGGACATAGTCACTTCCCGTACATTTAACTTTAAGATCATTTTGAATAGGCTTGCAAGTCTTACATCTGGGACGGGAGCAAGTTATTACGGAGGCGGTGAGCTGAGGGGTTACTTTGGCATGTACTAACACGTCCGAAGACAAGTCCGCTTGTTGAAACGTTGGCTCCTGCGACATTCCCTGTTCTAAATCGTATTTTGCGATTTGTTCATCGATACAAGCATCCATCTACCCCTGAGCTTCTCTTCTAGTTTGGATGATAGGCGAGAATCACTAACATACAAGATTGTACCGTGGCGCATGTACAAAAGCCGGCACATTCCAGTGCTGATCAGGACCCGTATTCACGCGAACAACTTAAGATAAAAATGTTCGCAAGAGAAAATTTCAGCCATATCCTGATGCTGCACATATTATTATAGAGGCCGTACAGCCAGTGGCTAAAAAGTACTTAAGAAAGAGAAGTTTCGTGAATTCGAGCCCTGTATTTTTAAGGATGGCTGACTGTTCTCGCCGCTATCATCTTGCAGTATAATTTGCCTTTCTTTCCCGTGCGTAGCTGTAACCATAGAACAATTCGGCATTCAACGCTTTGAATTATGCGTCCTTCATTGTGACTACCTGCAATAATACAATGATAAACAGCAGCTCAATGAAAACGACGAAAAACGGTGAATTCCACTAAAGGCAACGTTCGAACAACTGAACTTATCTGCTTGGGAAATGCTTTCCCCGCTAGAATGACTGGTGCAGCATACACGGGAAAATGCAGTGGACATGCGTGCGAAAGAGTTTATTCACATTTCGCTCAGCGACCGAGCTTCATCACAACGCTTCATCACTTCACACACACACACACACACACACACACACACACATATATATATATATATATATATATATATATATATATATATATATATATATATATACTGTTTCCCGAGTGACAAGGGCATTGCTATTATGAGGAAGCCATTTCAAACAACTACAATGCGTTCTTTCACACTTTACTTTTTTGCTGAACTTTTTTTATATCTGTTATTTTATTTCCATTTTCCTTCCTTCATGGTTTATATTTTTCCATTACAAGATATTCTATTCGATTCTAGCCAGCCGTTTTTCAATAAATCAGCTTTTTTGTGTGTTTTTTGTTTTTGTTGTTTTTTATCCTTCCTGGTGTGGTGATTACCATTTTTACAATGTGGAGTGGCTTTATAGTTGCGTTACGCCCCGCCACGGTGGTCTAGTGGTTATGGCACTCGGCTGCTGATCCGAAGGTCGCGGGATCGAATCCCGGCCGCGGCGGCTGCATTTCGATGGAGGCGAAATGTCGAGGCCCGTGTGCTGTGCGATGTCAGTGCACGTTAAAGAACCCCAGGTGGTCGAAATTTCCGGAGACCTCCACTACGGCGTCTCTCATAATCAGAACTCGTTTTGGGACGTTAAACCCCACAAAACAATATAGTTGCGTTACACAAAGATAGTAGAATCCCTCGGGCTTGTAAGTGTACCGCCTTGGTGTTATTTGAGAGGCTACGGTGTCGCTTCGCGACTCGCCGCAGATGATCACGTCTTCTGTCCAGGCAGACTTCGTAGCCATTCCCTGTACAGACGTACGACTTTGTAGCCGCACTCTCCCCTTTCTGTACCCTTAAAAGCAAGGTGCTCTGCAATACCTTTTCCCTCTGATGAAGGCCAGGCCATCAGCCGCAACGCCAGTAAACTTATATTGTTTTTGTTAATCGTGTGAATCTCTTTTTTTGAGTATATATATATATATATATATATATATATTATGTCGTTGCATGTCAAGTGTTGATTGACTTCTTGGGTCTTGAGTCCCAAAACCACGGTTTCACTATGAAAGACAGCCTAGTGGAGGACTCCTGAAATTTCTGCCACCTGAAGTTCTATAACATGCGCTATCATTGCACAGTACACGGCCCTCTCACCTTACCTGGATCGAAATGCAGCCGCCGCGACTGGGATTTCATCCTGCAATCCTCGGATCAGGACCCGTATTCACAAAAACATCTTACAACAAAAAAGCTCGTAAGAGCATGTTTCAGCCAATCCTGAGGCTGGACAAATCCTTAGCGAAGGCATCGGACCAATCGCAACAAACTCTTACGATGGATAAGTTTTGTGAATGCGGCCCCGGAAGGTCGATACCATCGCCAAAACACATGTGATGAGTGACATAGCAAATAGATATGTGAAGTGTAAGAGCTCGTTTTTCGACCATCTCCAACGTCCCAGAAAAGAACTTGTATTCTTACATCTGCGCATGTGCGCGAATTATTGAGGAATCATTTTTTTCGGAGACAATTTTCACCTTAATATTTTCTTTCAAATCGCCTGTATAGCTTCAACATGAAGTCATTGCCTTACAGCGTAGGACTAATCAAAAAGAGCACTGTGCCGACGGTCGCAGTGGATATAACGCACTGTATGTAGCGTGGTGGTCATGTGGTCGCTATCGCAATATTCCCTCCTCAAAGGTAGCATTCATTAACGCGGCCGCTAGAAGAAGGCTGAGACTTTTGCCTAAGATGATACACGGAATTATAAGCTTGTTTTGGAGATAACGGTGTCAAGAGTACCAGTTAAATACAGCGTGCGAACAATACACGATTATAATGGACGGCGGTACTCATGTCACTTTGTGCAAGAGAGTGCCGCAAATAACCACCCGCCAAGAATGGCAACAACATGAGTGCCTTGCTGTAGCTATGCAAGGTGCTATTTTTCGGCTGTTGTACAGCTAGCCAGAAATAACGAACGCGGGAAAAACAGGTCTAGCACAATAGTGAGTGCACTGACTCAGGCACTCCGGATCTGCGTGGGCCTAACACAAAATACATTAAAAATGGCGGCAATAGCAATCGATAGAGACCACCTTGTCAAGACCCGCAGTGACATGGAAGCGCTGAGGAATCATACTGCACATCAGGCATACTGCCAGAACTCCTCATCACCACCCCTCTTCCCTACCAGCAGAGAGTCCACGCACCTACCACTTTCTGTGCACGCACCTACCACTAACAGCCCATGGTGACTCGTTACCAACTTGCTGCACTCCAGCTGCGTAACCACCGCCTTGGGGGAATCCCATGGCGTGTCGCTCAGCCGAAGTCAACCTGACAATGCCTGGCATTCGGAAAAATAAGTCGAATTCAACATACCACCGCTCATACAGTTCCCGTTGCATATATTGTGCGAGAAGCACTTGGACTCTACGCAAGTCTAAACGGATCTATCTGTGCTGCCGAATAGTTCTGCTGTAGCGGTTGTGATAACAGCGAGAGTCACAACTTCCAAATGTAAGTCGACTCGTACTACGTCGATGGCAACCTAGCTCGTAGCGCTTCGTACTGCCCTTCATTTCAGCAGATATGAACCATCATACAAATGGATGCTTTCCCGCTGCCTCGACGAAGCACTGCAGTCCCTACTGCCACCTCTACATTAAAAAGAGCACAAACAGCTGGTGTTTCAGACTGCAGAGATGATGCAACCCCATGCGAGAGACAGGCCATATAAAATAACCTTTCAATGGCTTCCAATTCACTGAGGATTATCGGCAATGAACGGGTTGATCAAGCTGTCCGTTCGGCTCGTACGGTGGACCAACGAATAACCGTGCCGTTTTCAATTACGGACGCTGGAGGGGTGCTCCGTCTGCTCCTTAGCAAGAGCACTATATCGCAGCGGCATGACACACACTGAGGAATGCCAGACTGCACACTACTGATGCCACACTTGACCATATAGCCCCACCAAGGGTGTGCCGTGCAGAAGCCAGGCTTTTATATCGACTGTGGTTGGACATTCCGTTCACCAACTCCTATTCGTTTCGCATAGAAATGGCCGACACCGCAGCCTGTGACCACTGCAGTCATGCAGAAACGATAGGGCACAATTTGATTTGTGCGACTGCCTTCAGTAGTGTGCGGAGAGGCAATCTCTTCGCTATGCACTCAACCGGATGGGCTATACCGACCACTATCGGAAGAAGGAATTCTACGGCCTCGTCAAGATCTGACGTCACAGAAGAAAGTCATGGAAGCGTAAGGTCTACCGGGCTTCGTGTATGCCTCTAATAGGAACGCACGTTGGGTGTGCACACGTGTGTGTTGTTTGCATAGGTGCATATGTGCGTGTGGTATTTTAGCCCTCTTTCTGTCTTTTTTCTAGCCCATATATCCCCCTCCCCAGTGCAGGTTTGCAAACCTGAGGCTAATATCTGGCTAAAGTCCCTGGCTGTCCTCTTCATCTCTCTTTGCCTTATTAGACAGCTACACAAGTATGTATTATTTCAAGGCATTTCTCGTCGATGGAGGAAAGTTACCTATTCAAGAAAGCCAAATGTTTGAATACGCACAGGGTATTTGCTACTACCTGTAAGATTCGTTTATAGCGACTTTGACGAAGCATTAAGTGCGTTCCAGTGAAGGCGCTGAAGCGGCAAATTGAGGCGCTGATCAAATAACTGAAGCGCGGACTGCCATTTGTTACACGTCACATGAACCACGAGAACAGTGCTCAGAAATGACATGCTTTAACCATTTGATTGATTTGTGGCGTTTAACGTTCCAAAAACCAGGTCTGATTATGAGAGACGCCGTAGTGGAGGGCTCCGGAAATTTCGACCACTTGGGGTTCTTTAACGTGCACTGACATCGCAGAGCACACGGGCCTCAACATTTCGCCTCCATCGAAATGCAGCCGCCACGGCCGGGATTCGATCCCGCGACCTTCGGATCAGCAGCCGAGTGCCATAACCACTAGCCCACCGTGGCGGGGCATGCTTTAACCATTTGAGTATCACTTGTGGGAAATAGTTCTGGAGCTCTAAAAGTTTGCACCAGGTTCGCGTCATTTCGCAGCAGTTTGGGTACCCTTCAACAGATAGTAACCCCACTCTGCTTGGTGAATTACGTAAAATCATGCAACTCATTCCTCGCACTACAGGTAACTTTTCTGAGGACATTGTAAAATGGCAAGCTCTATCAATGAGAAAACAAAAAACAGACATCATTGATTTCATTCACACTGAACGACACGTGACAGTTAAAAAAGAAAACAGAACAGAATGAATACACATTCTTCAATATCATGTGCCTCCGGTAAGACTGGCTTAAAGTCCAACTGACATACGGAAACATAAGAGAGGTTTACTAACACAATATGCATAACTTTCTGGTCTTCTCTCCCTTAGCTCCCATTAGATGAAAAGCTTTAATTCATCGCTCATCATGTGAGAGCCTCATGTGCTTGTGTTTCCACACCACCATAGTCTCGTTCGAACGTGGGTTATCCAGAGCCTTTCATTGATTACCACGTCTACAGAAGCCGCAGTATAGCCGTGGCTCTCGAGCCTTCGACACAACAAGAATACGAAACGTTCTCCTGGCTCCGAACAGCAGGACGTAGCTTTAGAAAGATACATTACACCATTATTATTACACTTTCCGTCCTGATTTATTCAAAGGTCGCATAAATTTTTTGCGCATTCAGGTACCCAACATGGCCACCTACAAGGATGCAAGAACTAATTAGCATTTTGAGACCACAGGAAGGCGTCGTGTCCTAAAAATAATTCGTCTACTTCGCTTTTCTTGCTTCTGCCTCAGCGCTCACTGCTTTGATCAAACTTTCCTGCGCGTGATATCCACGTCGCTTGTCATCGGCGTAGCCATTTTTCTCCTCTCAAAGTTCACCGACTTCTTGATATCGGTCATGCGCATCTGCCTTCTTGTGTTCATGCCCAGTTTTGTTCGTTTTTGTACGTCTTCGCGCTCTCACTTCGGACAAATTGCGCCATTAATCTTTGTCTTTCGGCTTGGCAAACTCACCGCGCAAGCTCGCGTAGGCCCGCCAACATCCTATTTCTCGTGCTCTGATAGGCAACAACGCGAAAGGAAAATACAGCAAATTGTGCTCGCACCGGCTCGGCGCTCTTTACTCTTTCGGGCTCGCAAGATAAGGAGAGGGGAAAGGGGGGGGGGGCGTGATTTACAGTGCACGTTGTCGAGCTTACAACACGTGGCACACATTTCGTGGGTCGTGCGCAGCGAAGGGGGCTGGTTCGCGTGATACTTCTCGAAGCTGACAACAGCTCAAAACGCCAATGTTGTGTTTCAAATAGCTGTAAGGATGCGGTGCACTGGCTTCAAAGTGCCCGTTCCTCCGCATATTTTCGAGAATATGCTATTCCACGAGCTGTTTGAAAATTTCTCTCTCTGTGAGCAGTTTCCCGGACACTCATGTGACTCCTGCATGCTTTTACCGTTAACGGGAAATCGACCCTCGGGCACTCGACGTAACGTCCCTTTACGACCTCTTGAATATTCTCACGTTGTTGCACTTATTTCTCTGTTTCGTCACTTCAAAAGCGGGCCAATTTTCATGCATAGCGTGGTGGCGCCTCCGCCGGCCGTGGGAAGGAAGAGACGTGTGTAAAACGCTCTCTCTGAACAAAGCGCCGATGCTCGGTAGCAGCTTGTGATCTCAGCAGGGAAAAGATAAAGAAGGGCCATAACGCTTCAACGCTGCCATTGGGATCACGCGCTCGATGGGTTAAGGATAGAGCGAGTGTTTCGAGCGCCGAAGTTGTGCAAACAGTTGCAATACGCTCTAATGGAATGAGACCTTCTTGTCGAGAAGAACGCCCTCGAATGTTACGTGATGAAACTCTAGAGTTTGTGAACGTCTGAAACGGACACTTGGTGCCTTGGACTGAGATCGTTTTATTTTTCGTTTACGGGAGAGAATGGTGAGGAAATGAAGCAAAGGCAGGACCCCCGAGATAGCGTTGAATCGCTCGTGCGCTTGGATGTCCCATAAACATTTCATCGCGCCCGCCTCCTACACCTGTCAAAGGGCTAGACAGCATATGGTTGAATTCGCCGCTAACTTTGACAGAAGAGAATAGCATTAGAGACAAGTGACAAGGCTGAACACCCAGTACATGTCAGCCGTGTAACAAAGAAAATTTTTGTGTAGCAAAATTCGCATAGGCAAGTCGGCTACAGTTGACTGTTTTAGGGTGAATGTCTTTTCCTCCATATTCATTCAGGTCACTGTGAACAATGACACCTCGGACCTTGGTATCAGTGCTTAATACAATTCCGCGAATGACAAGCCCATCATATATATGCGCACTTTCCTAATATCACATGTCTATTTAATCCAGCTATCTCATCGAAGGAGCTTTCCTGGCCTTAGTGCCCATCCGCTACGCTGACCTCAAAAGCAACCAGATTATCACTACCGTACGCCGTCAGTGGTCTACACGAATCCACACGTCCCGTTTTAGTATTATGTATTCTTGATTTAATCCTCCAAATTAACATCTCTCTAGATCTTAATGACGCAATGCTATCAAACCATTCTAGCAACCACTGTGTCGTGTCTATATATTTTGGTATTGTACTCCTCCACTCGCTTTACCCGTGCAAGTCTAGTGGCTAAGGTACACGGCTGCTGATCCGAGGGTCGCGGAATCGAATCCCGGCCGCGGCGGCTGCATTTCGATGGAGGCGAAATGTTGAGGCCCGTTTACTGTGCGACGTCAGTGCACGTTAAAGAACCCCACGTGGTCAAAATTTCCGGAGCCCTCAACTACAGGCGTTTCTCATAATCGTAGCTGGTTTTGGGACGTAAAATCCCTCAAATCAATCAATCATTTATCCATGCAAAGAATAGTAATATCGGATGTCTGCATCTGGGCGTGGATACTCACCCGTGTCGCGCTGCGCTGAAGGTGAATGTGTTGGAGTCGAAGTCAAAACGCCAAGAGCCCCTGTGTAGGAGAACGGGGCCATGCTTACTCTTGAGAATTTCCCTCCAATCGCCAGAGAACTGCACCGATAGAGAACAACAGATGGGTTACACAGACACCGATGCAGAGAAACTTCAATACACGTTGCCAGTTTAGTGATTTGATGTTTCGTCGTATGCTCAGGGGGAACATTCTTAATGAATTTAATTTAGTAACTCGTATATTGACACTGCCAGAGTCCGTGCGGAGCTTCACATGTGATCTTCCCATTCTCAGGTTTCTTTATACAAACTTCAGGCCGCCGTCATGAACGAGCAGGAGTAGTGCAATAAGAACAACCAATACTCTACATCACCGCCGTATAACCGTGCAAAGTCGCAGGTAAGAAGAAAATAAGCTCCAAAAATTCCGAATGTCAATTACACGACGTTGCATTCTGAACACGCTGCAAACTGCGGAAGTTGAGGTCCATAATAAAATGGATAAAAGAGCCTACTGAAGCGCAGGAAACAGCCCTGTCGGGTAATTTGTACTTCTCAAGGGCGACTGGAAATAAAGAATATACTTAAAGGGGTCGTGAAACGTTTTCTTAACATTTTGTACTAAGTGCGTATTCAGGGTCCTGACCCTCCAATCAACAACATGCATTGTTCCGTTGCACCGTGTGCGTTGATTTAGAGCGATAAAAAATGCGGTTTCGGTTTCACTGCGCGCGTTCCCCTCAACTCTGCAGATGACGTCATCTTAGTAGCCGTCATACCTCCGAGATTGGCGCGCCCTCGGAGGCCATGGGAAAACAAACCGTGCTGCCGTTTTTCTTCCGAATGGTGACACCGCACGGTTTCCAAGTATTTTCTTCCTTTCTAGCTTTCAAGTAAATCGATTCCTTTAGAGCAAACGCGAGTTCACTGTGCCTTTGAACTTAAAAGTATCTTAACTCAACGTCACCAAATAGTACCACGCCGGCCGGTAGTGTCGCATAGTCGTTTCGGGAGCGCAAGAAAGCTGAGATTTAAAACGAGCGTTGTTAAATGTGCACTGAATATTTCGCCGAAATATTTCGGAATCGGCTTGTCGAATGCGTATTGAAGCAGTGAAAATTACAAACCGGGATCTCCAAATTCTTTTCACGACCCCTTTAAGAGTGTTCATGTGTTTTATAGATTGTTTCAGCAGTTCACCGTGAACCGTTCGGAGGGAATGTCTGGTGAGGCATTGTAGGCATGAAGAGCGGTTTAACCTAAAGCGGCATTGATAGACCTTATGCGTAAATTTTAACCTCGATATAACCCTGGAATGGTCTAGTGTCTGTTGATTGGCTTTCATGGTTAGGTGGCTAACACTGCACCATATTGAATAATCTCAAAAGTCTAATCTTTACATTCGTTCGACTTTGTCAACGATATATTTCTGGTATGGGCTGCAAACTGAATTGGCGTGCGCTTGGAATATTACTGCCAGTGTTCGCGGCCTCGCGAATGGCTTGCCGGATTTTTTTAACAGCGAGACTGTTATAGCTCAAGGTAAAATATCTGTCGTTTCCTGAAAACATAGCGTATTGGGTATATGCCACAGGGGTACTAAAAGCATCAGTGTCCTCTCTCGTTAAACAATCTTTATTCGCACCTAGCTAAAATTTCGCGCGACCAGATCACAACGCTTCAGCTGCAACATACTTTACGATTCCTTCATGCTAACATCCCAAGAACGCTTGCTGTGTTGGAGCGGGAATCGAAGACAGGCCGTCTGCGTGGCAGGCAGGTGTTGTACCAAAGAGCCCCGCCAGCGGTTGATGCTGATTCGCTAAAAAGCCCCTATACATAATAAATACCAAAGCATAACATGTATATCATGGTACAGCAAGAACATGGGAATGGGAAGTGTAGCTGAGGAGGAGGGAAAGGAGGAGGTCAGAGAGTAAAGCATAGCATAGCCTTATATAGTATAAAAAGGAAAGTGAATGTGGGGAGGAGTGGTGTGAGTGTGACGAATAGGGAAATATGGAGGGAAGAGGGTAAGCCATAATATATCCATCTATAGTGCGGCATAGCAAGGAAGTGCGGAAAGGAAATGACGGTGAGAAGAGGAGAAAGGTGGCGTAAAAGGCGCAGACCTCTCACAGGGCGCTGCAATTCAACGCGGATGAAAGTGTGAACTGGTGAGTAGTGTAGGATAATCAAAATTTCTGTAGAATTTTTATAGAAAGCATGGTGAGAACAGATTTGAAAGAGCCTGAGTTGTTACACGCATACGTAAGATATATGCGTTTCAGTCAACCAAAAAAAGGTAAAGAGAACGAAAACTGTTCGACTGCGTGAATATGTGGACTAACACCTGATTAATAAATCAAACTTCTACGCCCCGCCAACGAAGATCGTCAGCGTACTAATACGATCTATTTCGTCGTCTCTACCCCTAATTATTTTTATGACGACTCTAATCAGATATGGAAGAAGAGAACAGCAGTAGGAAGTGCCTCAAAGTTTTGTGCCAATGGTGACAAACAGGGAGTAACGCTTTTAACGATGTTTGAATTATTCCACGTGAAGTGGCTTCATTAAGATGTTCTTAATCTGCAGATTTACAAGAAATATGTTTTTTAAAGTACGCGCGTTTAACAATATCACATGGGAGAAGGGGCTGCGGTTCTTCTGAACGATAATAGCAGCGCACCACTGTGCTGCCGACATGGCGAACTCCGTTCATTAAAAGTATGGGTGTCGGTACGTGATCCCTAGAGATTTTAACGCAGTTGTGTTTGCACTTATCCGGGAAGAGAAAAGTGACCCCCCTCCCTCCACCCCATCCTCCATATGACGAAGCGAAGAAAAGGTCAGCAAAAAAAAACCGACAGATCTCACGCACTGTGCGACATGATGCCATGCGCAGCAGTGAGCGAGAAAGTAGCCTTAGCCAAATTGTTTGGCATTCAGCCAAGTCTTACGAGGGGCATGAACGTCTCTGTACAAATTGAGTAGTTATGGCCGCAACGTGGGGTTCCCAGGCAGGTACGAAGTACTGTGGCGCATAAATGTGTATGTACGCGTCAGCTGCACAGACCTCGGTTATGTCGGAGAGAAATGCCGTCTACGCTTTGCTTATGAGGATATTATAAGCGCCGTTCATGGGAGCACCTTACGAGGTAAAGCAAAACTGGACAGCTACGTGCTGAGTGGTGGCAATACTTATGAATTCTTGATCACATTGCTGTAAAAGCGGTTAACGCTCATCAAAACGGTGCAGCCTACAGTGGACAAGTGGCAGGGCGGGGGTGCTGGTTAAATTACTGCCCCTACCACGTGGTAGGCTGCCTTCAGTAATTACGGAACATTAGTTTCCGTGTCAAACAGTACCTGTTTCACTTCTTTAATCCACGCAAAGCTTGTTCTCATAAATTTTCAGACTGTTTTTGTTGGTCCTCGATTTACATGGCCTCTCATGTTCCCCTTAACATTTTCTGTGGTTCATACCCATATTTTAAAGGGCGGGCATGAGTTACATGTGATTGTGTTATCGTTCATCATGACATCTGTGACAAATAAATCGTATTAGTGATCTCAAGATCAGTCATTAATGTTCGATATACACCCATACCGTACCACACCAACTTTGGTGTCACCTAGTGAACGACACGACCAAGGGAGCGCCGAGACGTAGGCGGCTAGATAGATAGATAGATAGATAGATAGATAGATAGATAGATAGATAGATAGATAGATAGATAGATAGATAGATAGATAGATAGATAGATAGACTTAAGTCCGCCAAGGAAAGCTTCGCATTTAAAGAAATGTGACGTTATCCTTATCGCTGTCGTGTGTGTGTGTGTTTCAACGTTGCCTCAATATTTGATCCATGAATACATATCAGTATGTCCCGCAATCGTTGCATTTAAGCACTGGTCTTAGAATTTTGGTCAAAAATTGCGCTCTTTATGAACGGATGCATGAATTTCAGAGCTTTATTTGGACTACCTATGACTGCTGGGAAATATTGCTAACAAAACTGAAAAACATAACGAAAGAGTACGAAGTTTTTTATGTTTGGTGCTTTCACGCAAAACAAGTGAGCAAACTGCAAATTTCAACCTTCTTCGCTTCGTGAACTGGTAATCATGTAGTTCTCCGAACTAGCTCTCCAACAGTGATCGCTTTCAAAATGTGTTTTTATTTGGTGAATGAGTTCCGCGAAATTCCTCAAGGTGGATTAACATTCACGAAAAGGAAAATTCGCATCCATGCATTTGTAGCACAAAGCCACAAAGAAACCCTCAAGGTCTTCTCATAAATGAAAGGTTCTTAGTTTGTCGAAAGCTTCTTAGCTTCTTCATTTCTTCGCCTCAAACGAAGGGTGATGTTCTTTCTGGACACGTACAGTTTCTTCAACAAGGACGAGGCACTGTTTTTCTATTATATAATACAACAGCTTTCACGAGTTGGTCGATCATGCTGATTCTACAACAGACAAATACACAGACATGCAGTGAGGCCAGCAAATTAAACTGCACCGTGCTTGCTCCTTACACAACGCCGTTCTGTGTACATAGCGTTAATATATTACCGGAACTCTTCTATTTTTTCGTGCCGACGTATATCACCGCTCTTTTCCTCCCGCGCCCCATGCATCTTTCTTTTCGTCATCGATCGCCTTCGCCCCAGTTCTCACTGTTTGCACTTTCCAGAACAACGCGAGCCTCTACCGCTTTGTCACAATGCCTCTGCGGTGTTACGCCACGAGCAGTGGGAATAAAGTGACAGACATAATCACATCATACGCACGCCACGAACGTGGTAGCACATTTCCATATCGAAGCGAACACCATCGAGCGCTCCGCAGTTGGACATGACCGCATGAGAAGAGCCTTTTCCAGGGAGTTACAGGTGATTCTACGCGGTGGTCGGAGACAATGCTCCTAGGTTGTCTATTATATACACGCGGAGTCGCAGTTGCCTTACACAACGCCCTTCTGTGTACATAGCGTTAATATATTACGGGAACTCTTCTATTTTTTTGTGCCGACGTATATCACAGACATAATCACATCATACGCACGCCACGAACGTGGTGGGTTTCTACGAGCAACAGGCCTCAACGAAACGCTGTAAACTGCGTTATAGTGTATATATGTATATATGTGTGAGTAAGTGTGACTGTATGTACGGGTTGTGTTACACGTAAATATCACTGTAAATATCATAATCACCGTTAACACCTGGAGTAGCAAGCCAGGCCGTTAACCAGGCTAACATCTCCAGATTCATCAATAAAATATTCTCTCTCTCTTTGTATTAACTGACGTGATATAATGCACGAAATAGCGCGGAACACGAGGCAGACAACAGTTGGTTTTTAAACAGACGTTCCGACCAATTAACAGTTTAGTGGTTTAAGCTTAGTTGTTGATCTACGTGCAAGTGAGCCAACTGACAATCCAGTCTGGCAGCCATCCTTACTCTCTTTATTAAACAAAGGTGAACTGATCGCATGAAATTAGCGCATGAAAATATATTGATTTCTTTAGTTATTTAATATAAATCTGTAAAGTAGGGCTGATTGAGTTAATTTGCTATCTCAACGCCTCACAAGCGCGGTCAAGTGTAGTACAATTCCATGTGCGCAAAGATGGGCTTGGTACACCAGTTTATATATGGCCTTGCGCAGCAGAGCACGAGGTCGTGGCGTCGTATTAGGAACGGTGCGGATGAAAAAAAAGAGAGACACAGATAAAACTCATGTGTCAGGCGTTGGCCCCACTTAAAGAGCCCTTTCCACTCAAAACCAATCTCGAGATCTCCATTGCGGCGTTTTCGGTGCTGAGGTCATGATTGGGGAACGTGAGGCCTCCAGATCTAATTAAATTATTGAACACTGACATATTCTTTCGTTTCCGCAAGAATTTTTGGTACGGTGTAATGTTGGGCAGGCGCCGAACAAGAAGGGGGGCTGGAGGGGGGGGGGGGGTAAGCATATCGCGAACGCTGCTCAATGTCGCCTTCGTGGAGTGTGTGAATGTAGCAGCTGGTGCTCCTAACTGATCGACTTTGCTGGAGAGCCAGGAAAACAGTCACTATTATTTCCGATAAAAAAACGGAATCATTTTGATGCGAGTGTTTTTGATCGGCCCGAAGATGTAGATTATCTATGTTA
The DNA here is from genome assembly GCA_013339685.2 of Hyalomma asiaticum. Classification (NCBI taxonomy): domain Eukaryota; kingdom Metazoa; phylum Arthropoda; class Arachnida; order Ixodida; family Ixodidae; genus Hyalomma; species Hyalomma asiaticum. The sequence continues at coordinate 70,501,465 of CM023481.1, read as the reverse complement.
CTATATTTATATTTTCATGGAATGTTGCAGGATAGTTGCTCCTGCGCTAGTTTATTTTATTTTTTATTTATTTTATTTATGGTATACTGCGGTCACAAAGGACCATGGAGGTGGGGAAATATATAGGTGCAAATTTACACGCACAAAAGGGGAAACAAAGCAAACGTGCTAATATATCTAGAAGTATAAAAGAAACCAACGCAACCTCTCTTCATAACAAAACTAGACAGCTTATAAGACTGACACATAGCATAGCACAAAAAAAAAACAATTACAGGAAAAGAAGCCCGAAATACGTCGGGTGTGTAGACAAAGTGTTTGCAAAATTCGATAACAGTGCATCATTGGAACATGTAGAAGAAAAGAAAATTACAGCATATCCACGGAGTGAATGATGATGAGTGGGCGAAGCTCGGGATGTTCATCGTAGATGGTGCCGAGTTCCGGATTAATTTAGTTCACGCGCACGCTACGAATCCTCATGGTTCAACTATGCACAAGTGAAATCTCCCACCGGCACTTCATTGCAAGTCAAGGTCCAGTGCATATATATATATATATATATATATATATGGGTTGCCGGTGAACGCTTCTCCAACGCGAGCCGTCGGTATTTCTCAATCAAGAAACTCGCTAGGAGACGCTGCCTGCGCCAACGTTCTCTCTCGCGGGTGAGGGCGCGTTCTTCTTTGCGAGCTGGTAGAGCGTTCCTCTAAGAAACAGCGTTTCCATAGCGAACGTGCGCCTTTCGCTCTCTCTCTTTCTCTCTCTCTCTCACACAAGACAGCAGAGGCACGCGCCGGGAGAGAGAGAGAGAGGCACGCGCCGGGAGGCACGCGCCGAGGGCGAGCGCGTGCCTCCCGGCATGCGGGTTACGCCTGACGACTGACGCGTGACAAGGTTAGACTAAGAGTAGCTTCGCCCCTAAAACCATGACCTTAGAGTGATTACTGAATTCTTATATCAGCAAGTAGCACACTTTTGAAATTACCGACAGACTGTAAAGAAACAATACATTCAGGCAGTGACTTCCACTCGGAAGTGGTTCGTGGAAAAAGTGGGTTTCTGAAAAGATTAGTGCGTGTTTTATATGGAAGAAGATTATGTGCATGCCGATTTCTGGACGTGCGCGACAAAAATGGATCAATATATGCACGCGCACTCACATTCAGCTTGTGATGATAAAGTAAGAATAAAAATTTTAGCCTTTCTATTTTTCTGCGCTCCTCCAAGGTTGGGATCTCATTTGCCAGCATTAGAGTTGAAGGTGAATCTGTTTTCCTGTACCTGTTATATATGAAGCGTACTGCCCGTCTCTGTACCATCTCGAGTCTATACTTATCTTTTTTGTAGTAGGGGCCCCAACCTACGTTCGCGTATTCAACTTTAGGCAAAAGTTTTGTAGGCGAGAAGCTTTAGAACTGGTGGCGCGTTTTTTAGTTTTTGTCTAAGTAGGCCAAGTTTCCGGGTAGCTGCTGTACAAATCTTTTCAATGTCGGAGGACCATGTAAGTTTGTTGGTGACCGTCAATCCCAAATATTTGTATTCCGTGGCCTCTGCGACGATCTGGTTACCAGCTTTATACGTGTATAAAAATGGTTGTCTTTAATTGGTTACACGCAGCAGCACAGTTTTCTCAGAATTCATAGACATTGACTATGTTGTGCACCATTCGTGGATTTTCGCTAGTCTACGGTTTAATGAAATTTGGTCGTTATGGGAAGTTACCTTTCTTGAAAATAAAAAATCATCGGCAAACAGCCTAATATGAACAACAAGGCGTCCATCAGTAGTAATATCGTCCACATACATTAGAAAAAGAATAGGAGCCAAAACGCTTCCCTGAGGCACACCAGACGTACCTGGCAAACGGTCGGACGAGTTCCCGTCCACATCAACAAACTGAGTTCAGTTGGACAGGTATTGTTTATCCATTTGATAATAAAGATGGTAGGCCAAACCTGTGAAGTTTGTTTAGGAGTTTACTATTGGATACTTGATCAAAAGCTTTGCTGGAATGCAGAAAAATTAAGTCAATCTGACCGGCCAAATCGAGGGTTAAAGCGACCCCATGAAGAGTGGTGGTAAGCTGGGTGATTGTGGAAAGGCTTTTCCGAAATCCATGTTGGTGATTAGATAGCGATTTATTACGCTCGAGCAATTCGGTTTAAAATGTGCGAGTATGTGTTCAAGTATTTTGCAGCAGGAGGACGTATTTTGCAGCAGGATGACGTGAACTGCCACTACTCGAGCGACACGCCAATCATCTGGGATGACAGCTAGCTTTAAGCAGGAACGAAAAATCGCAGCGAGAATGTATGACACAGGCTCGGCGTACCGGCCCAAAAAAGCATTGGTAATGTTATCTGGACAACCTGAAGATCTTTCTTTAAGGTTTAGCAAGAGAGAAAAGACACCTTCAACGGATATAAAGTTATCATCAAATTTTGATGGCTCAAATGACTGGTCGCCGCTTTCGGCAGGAGAGAATACGGAATGGAAGTATTCATTCAATATGTTAGCTATGTCGCTTGGCTCAGTGATAAGCACATCCGCATTTTTTATCTTGTCCATTTGTTTAGTTTTTGAGCTGAGGAAACGCCAGAATTTCTGGGGATTAGTTTTAATAAAAGTAGGCAAAGTACTCTCAAAATATTTGCTTTTCGCACGCCTCAGCGCGCGGTGCAACTCGTCTCGGAGTTGACGCAAGGACTCGTTATTGGCAACCAGTTTTTTCTTTGTTCGTTTAATCCTGCGCTTTAAATGTACAATGTTCCTATCAACCCAGGGGCCGCGGCGATCTGACTTAAAATGCCTCGTAGGAACAAGACGGTTTAAATACTGTTATGCTCTACCGCTCATATGTCAATAGAGCAGAGTAGACAACGCTGCATTAGGGCTCTATACAATACTCTTTCGGCTCGTCTCCGAAGCGGACAGGCGCCAGCTCTCCGCGTCTTTGTTGACGCAACCTTGCTAATGCTTTCTGAAAGCGGGATCGTTTGGAAGGAAGTAACTTCCCCGAAAGCCCCCTCTCGAGCACGGCGGGACGCCGGCCCTCTGTTACCCGTTGTCAACCTTCTGGCCTTCTAGAAGAAAGCTTGTACGGACAGCCATGGGACGGCAACGCGTGGTCCTAATGAGAAAGGAGGAGTGATTGTCAATCCCTTCTTGCTTCCCATAACCGCCAAAGGGTGAATTGAAGCCTGTGCCCAATTACTCTAAAGTCCGGCACCGCTTCCAATTCGCCGAACCGTCAAAGGGTCAGTTGAGACCTGTCCACAATTCGTCTGAAGACCGGCACCTCTTCCGATTCTCCGAATGTGGAGTCCACGGCAACACCGACTGATACCAGGAAAGGTATGCATTGTGCTGCCACTTCGGGTAGTCGGTGAGAGGGGGGGCCTGTGGATACCCGGCACAGAAACGCGTGAACAACTTTGAAGGCATTCGCGCAGCGAGGAACCGCTGAGAGCACGTGCGGAGAGGGAGAGCTATATTGAGAAAGATTGATAAAACGCCTGTCGAGAGTGTAGAAACATTGCTATCGAGATTAAGGGCAGTCCAGTAAGGAGTGGTGCATATTAACTGGTAAACGGATTGGCTAAGAGGATGTTGAAGCGGACCAGCAGTGGTCCCCTCCTCTTTCCTTTGTTTACCGCAATGTAATAAAGACTGTGTAGTACCCAGGATCCTTCAGTCTAGGCTGTAATCACTGAGATGATAGATCAGCACGACTCCGTACGATGAAACTTTAGTCTGGGACGTAACCACTTGGTGGTCGAACAGTGAGACGCAGTTCGTCGTATGTAGTAACAGTTATCTAGGCTCTAACTGAGGAACGTTAATTAGAAGTGTAAGACGCTGTTATGTTTGTGTTCTCGCCAGTGCGCTTCGGCAAGCTGCACATATGACTCTGTAAATATTTCGCTACAATATAGCTTCAATTTTTATTACCTCCAACCTGCCTCCTGCTTCATCTACGCCGATCATCTATCTCCTTGAACGGCCATGGTCTACATCAAGAAGAATACAAAGAACAAACGTAACTGGCTCAGTCGAGAAGGACTGGGCAGCTCTACAACGAACCTTAACTGATACGTTTAATGGTTTCGACCCCCTGTCCTACAATGTTGCCCTTCTTCGTGAAGTACGATTCATGAATGAATGAAGGAATGAATGAACGATTGAGTAGTAAAGACTGCTTCACCCTTCCTTGTTTCTTCTGGTCCGTTTCTAAAGCAGAGCTCTCCATGTCGGCATAGCTGCGATGAAGCAGAATGGGGTGGAAACGTTTTCCCTGTGCGCTGTTTCCCCGTTCAAGGATCAAGACCCGCCTTTTACTCATACCAAAAATACAAACGCGGCTCGAATTGTGGAATTTATCCACAAGATATATATATATATATATATATATATATATATATATATATATATATATATATATATATATATATACATATATATACATATAGTATTTTCAGTTTGAAGTTCGATGGGTCCAGTCCAATGTTTCGGCCCACCGGCCGAAACGTTAACAAAACAAGAATTTTGAACGTGTGTCCCTCTTTTCAACCCTATATATATATATATATATATATATATATATATATATATATATATATATGTGTGTGTGTGTGTGTGTGTGTGTGTGTGTGTGTGTGTGTGTACAGACAGTGACTTGCTTGGTAGAACCGTCGCGTGTACTCGGCAGAGTCTACCATTGAATATCACTGCTCCTGCGACTAGAACCAGAACTCCTGTCATGGATAAAGAACCCCGTTTTAACCGCTTGGATGCTCTCCCCTAAACCCATGACGGCAATTTGCAACAGTTTGCACACCTGCCGGGCACTCCCACCTCCTCCTCTTCCAACAAGTTTGTTCCAGAAAGTTGGCGTAAACGAGAGGGGTAAATGCCGACAACCATGCGGAAAAAAAAAGAAAACAAGGCATCAGCCAGCACCGCTCTATTATAGACAGTTTTAGTCCTGCACACGTAACGTCCGCAAAATGAATGGCGTGCATGAGAACGCCGCGTTTCGAATATAATGAATACGAAAGAGCAGTCAGCGCGAAAAGAGCACTGTGATTTCACACACCGGCGGCAGCGATCGCTGCTGCCATTTGCCGTGTGGGAGAGAGAGAGGACAGCTAAATAACCCCATTATTGTGAAAGCTGAGAAAGTGCTTAGCAGGGGCAACCCAGCGATTCTCGTTGCGCGCGGGAGAAGGGCCGTGGGAAAAAAAAATCGCGTACTCGGGAAGGTGGTGGCGCCCTTTCCTGCGCGTCGCGGGTATCGGCGGGAAGCAGGAGCACGCGACAGCAGCTAGGCGATGGTCGTCGACAATGCGAACCTCTTTCCGAATGTCAATCACACGACGTTGCATTCTGAACACGCGGCAAACTGCGGAAGTTGAGGTAAAAATACAGGAACTTGTATACAAGAAAACGGGAAAAGGCGGAGCCACCTTGCCTACACTCGAACAAAACCACGTCTTCACGTGTTCCCCGCGACTGGCTCGCGCGAGTTTCAAGAAAAGAGCACTCGTCGCCGCCGCGACGTTCACGCAATTACCACTAGTGCCGCGTCGCGACTATGCTTATTGTCTACGTTGCTTGTTTCACGGGTAGGTGCTAGCACTCACCGCACCGGACGCATGAGAGCCCAGCTACCGCAACCTCTACTTTTTCCCACAGCCTTGACATGGACAAATAATTAAATAAATAAATAAATAAATAAATAAATAAATGCGCCGTATGAGTGTGTGTGTCTTTCTCATAGGCAGAGGCACACAACATCCCTGACGTCACTGACAGGCAGCTGTCACTGACGAATGTGAAAGTGCCTTTCAGTGGACTTGCTCACTAAGTGGTCAGAGTTGGCAACTTGGCCGAATTGCCGAAATAAAATATGCGCAGAACGGCGCTGACATTGAAGACATATAGGACACGCGAATGCGTACGTCCTCTCGCGCATTTTTTCGATATGAAATCAAGAAGCTGTCAAGCGAGGAATGTGTAAAAGAAAATACCGTTCCCGTCGTTTATATTGGCAGAGATTTTGTGCTTTCATCCTACTTTCACAGAGTCTGATGTTCACCACGTGTTATGTGCGTGAGATAACGTTATAGTTCACTCATCACGCGAGCGGCAATTGCTTTGATGTTATTTCGTTTGTGTGTGTTTCTGATGATGCCCGTCCTCGGAAGTAACCACTTAAGGTGAAAGTCTCTGGAAGCGCGGAGTGGGTAAACACATAACTTATGATTCCGCCAGTGGTCATAATTCAACCCCGCAGACAGACTCGGAGGGAAACCGGAGGAAAACGATGTTGCAGCGCCGTTGCCCGAATACTTTGTTGACGCAAGGCCTTCATTTCCTGGCAATAAATCTTGCTGGCTCGTATTGCTCGTCAACATGACTGGCTAGGAGAGAATGATAAAAAGAAAAAGAAAAAGCACAGTGTCGTGTTTTGCAAATGTTTTCTTTATCGTGGAGATTTGTTCGACAAAAGCGCGATATGTTTAGAAGGCATGCCATAGCGGAGGATTCTGAATTAAATTCCACCACCTAGCCTTTAATAACGTGCGTTTTAAGCACGCAGGTGTTCTCCCTTCCGACTAAATAGGGCGTACACAAAAAGAAGGGACGAAAGTGGCGCTGAATTGTCAACTACATTTTATTGATAGGAAAAAAAACGTACGTTATTAAGTGTTGCCTTTGCCGGGATCCCGTTCCTCTCTGCCACTGTATAAGTAAAACGTAAAATTTTGGACATAGAAGAAAGTTGAAACTGGTGCCGCATATAGCAACGCTGAATCCTCGTTAGATAAGAATATTCTTTTTTTTAACTTAGTTTCAACTTCCATAAATCTTCTTAAAGTTTACTTTTTGCTTTATACAGTGGGAGAGAGGAACTGAATCCCGTGAAAGGTGTGGCTAATAAGTGTGTATTTTTTCTTACGAGAAATTGTAGTTGCAAGTTCAGAGCCAGCGTCGTCCCTTGCTTTTTTCTGCACCCGTGTTTCTTTTTTGTTGTTGATGTTGCTGCTGTTGTTCTTGGCATGTGTGCGCTCTATTCCATCATAATAAAGAAGTACCAACTAGTACAAATCTCCGCGCTACTACAGGGGTCGCCTTGCGTTTTGCCCCCATCAAAATGTGGCACGCCACGACCGAGAATCGATCAATTTTCTAGCAGTGCAGCGCAATGCTTTAACCGCCAAGTTACGACGTCTAGTCTTTTTCGAAACCTGTACCTCAGACAGTGTGACAAGCTCGGTAAATTGTGGGCTAACAAAATTACTGCTATGGCACCGCCGCACGACGTCTAGTGACTATCAAAAAGTAGCCTACAAAAACTCCACGTACGTAAGACAGTGAGATTGCGTACCAACGCCAATGGAAGTACTGAATCAGGGGCCGAATCCACAAAACCTCACTTCGACAAGTGTTTTCTTGCCAGCGAGCGGCGAGCACCTCCTATGATACCTCCACTATCACGATGCGAGGAAATATTTGCTTGGAGACATTTTTAGCCTAACAAGCATTAGCGTTAGGATTGTTGTTAATAAAGCACAGTTAGTACAGTCGTGGTGTGTGTTACTTCTCTCTTCCGTGCGTCGTCCTTTGGCTGATTTCCACGTTTAAAAAGAATTAGTGAATAGGTGCCTAGAATATTTTATTCGCTTTCATTGGAGAGACAACACCTCAAAATAGCACGCACACGCGCCTAGTGCCACTGATGCGACACACGTGCGCACTGGTAAGCGATTTCGTTGAGTGGTTTATGTTTTCGGCCAATACTTGTAGCAGCGATACATATTCGCTAGGACTTTAGATTCGGAAACAATTTTAAGCAAGTATGGTGGCACCGGCGGGGCAATGCACGGAAAATCGATAACGCGGTGATGCCGCCCACTGACGTGCTCCAAAGTGACACAACAGCAGCCACAGCCGGCGCTATTGCGACTGGTCCGCTGCAAGAGCCCACCAACGATTGACGTTGGCGTTGCGCGGAGAAGTGGAACCGCAGGCTCTGGAACTTTGGGAGAAGAGAGTCGAGGCAGAGACTGGAAATAAGCAAACTTAACAGATGTTTATTTACCCAGCTCGTATGACGAAATAATCGTCCGGAGAGCGAGCTCGGCGGCTCGTTTTATACCAGTGGATATTCCTAGATCCTAAGTTGGGAAATATGGTTTAATTAGAAAAGGTCCAATTACTGCACGAACGTCGTTTGAAGGGGCCGTCCCTTCAATGGACTCGGTCACTGCCTCAGGGCGTCGACTTCACCCTCTCTCCATGTCCGCCACGAGGGAGAGGGGGATCTCTCTTCTGGATGCTGACATGCCTTTGACGAGCGGTGGGATTAGCGCACGCCCGTGGACGATCCTTCGCAAGGTCCCACAAAAGTGTCCTTGCGGAAGCATTCAGCTGCTGTTCTTTGCGTTTACAATCGAAGCGTTCGCACACACACACACACAGACGCACACAATTGAAACAAGAGGACGGGTCATTTGGTGGCGCCACGGCGTCGCGGCCGCGCCTGGTACAGCGGAAGACGGTTATGGTGCGTAACGAGTACGTTGACGGCGGGGGCTGGGCGGGGGGAGGAAGGTGATCCCCACTTTGTCCGGCAAGCTTCAATGGCTGTTTTCCGGACGGATGCGGCCAAGACTTGCAGTGGATTTGCAATAGCGCCGTCCCTATTCCTACGTTTGCACTGAGGGCGTACGCTTGCCCTTGATCGCTCCCAGCTCCTCTTACGGCGGCCCGGAAAATCGCTGGACTCGGCTGAAAAGTCGAGATCGAAAACCACTCTCCGAGAAGATCGGGCGATATCGTAGCCTCACATCTTGCAGCGTTCCGGTTCAAAATGTGTTCCTAACGTAGATCGGAATTTATTTGTGCTATTCGTGATCGTGCAAGTCCAGCATGTAAACGCACGCCTCGTCGTTGTGACATATATTTCTCACCCTCTTCAAGCCTCTCAAGCCTTAAACTAAAACCACTCCAGAAACGTCGCCATCTCGATTGCTTGAAATACCTGCATAATTATCTAAATTCACCTCGTTGCTCTTTACCGGACCACGTTTCATTTTGAGCTCCGTCGAGTACTCGGCAATATCATGCTTTAAATACTGTTCCTTATTACTCTCGTTCAGACTTGTCTTTGTACAGTTTTCCCCTCATACGATTCAGTGTTGGAATGCTTTACTGGAGAATGTACGCGAGTGCCCTTTAGATAAATTTCTTAGTGCCATTGAACTGTTGTTATGTGTGTGTAGAAAAAAATACCCTTTATATTTCTTTTTCCACTCCGGCTATAGCCAAATGTTTGGCTGAAGTATGTGTAAATAAATAAATAAATAAATATACACAATGACCGCTCTGAAAATATCTTACATTTTATTTGTTAACACGCCCATTATATAATACCCCCATCGAGGGGCCCCTAAGGAAAACAAAGTGATGTGATGTGACAGAACCTTCGCTGCAATCTTGGTTCTATTACAATGTAGACGTTTCCTTAGGGGTGCTAACTTATGCACAGCGAATCAGTCTATCAGCAACGCAAAAACAAATATCCAACACAAAAACAAAGACACAAATTCCGAAATTTGAGGCGAGCCCTGTGCGCCCACTTTTCGAGTAAAATGAAACAGGCTCTATCGGAAGGCATAGCGTGGAATCACGTAATTTGCCTTAACGCGCATACATGCCACGCATAATAATAATAATAATAATAATAATAATAATTCTGGGGTATTACGTCCCAAAACGACGATATGACTATGAGAGACGCCGTTGTGGAGGACTTCCGAAATTCCGACCACCTGGGGTTCTCTAATGTGCACTGACGTCGCACAGCACACGGGCCTCAACATTTCGCCTCCATCGAGATTCAGCCGCTGTGGCCAGGATTCCATCCCGCGACCTTCGGATCAGATGATGACTGCCATAGCCACTGGAATACCGTGGCGGGGCGTGATTGCGAAATATACGAGTTGGCAAGGAAAAAGCACACAGGCTGTCTTTACGATGCTTGGGCAGCAGCGGCATATTATATAAGTGAAGGATGGATCGGAGAACGAAAATGCCGCGTCAAAGTTGGGACTCGGGGGCGTGCTGCAAAACGTAAATGGTTTTTATTAAAGACAGTCGTGCCATACCCGATGTTCATGGTGGGCACTGACATTAAGCAAGCAACAAATTGTGGACACGAAAGGCTCGCCTATAAATTTCGCTACGGAGCCGAAGAGTTAGCAACGGGGCTCAGAAGGACTCGTCGATAGAAGTCCCAGCCGAGCACACACCCATGTATGGTGCCGTGCTGGGGTTCGAAATATGGAAGTTACTGCAGATTTGATATAGGGATGAGGCTGAAATCAAATGAACAAGTGAGTTATACTTTCTCTGTAGGTAGCAAAACTTCCTGCGCCGTAACCTCACAGTAAGGATTTAAGCATTGTGATCTTAAAGACAGGGAAGCAACTAAAAAAATAATAATAAACGAAAGAAACAATGAAAGCACAGCTGTCTCTACGTGTATCGCCACAGTACGCCCTTACGGTTGAGTTTAGGGGACTGTGATTACCCGTACAAATTTTTAAACATGTTTGAAATGGCTGCATTTTTGGTATAGTGGGTCCCAGCTAACGTTAACGAAGCTGTTGTTGTTGGGGGGTTTTACGTCCCAAAACCAGCTCTGATTATGAGAGACGCCGTAGTGGAGGTCTCCGGAAATTTCGACCACCTGGGGTTCTTTAACGTGCACTGACATCGCACAGCACACGGGCCTCAACATTTCGCCTCCATCGAAATGCAGCCGCCGCGGCCGGGATTCGATCCCGCGACCCTCGGATCAGAAGCCGAGTACCTTAGCCACTAGACCACCGTGGCGGGGCTAAACGAAGCTGTGTGTTCTATATAACTCTTTTGTTTTATTCATGAAAATAATTCGCACAAAAAAAAGATTTATTCCCCGGCGGAAGAGTACAGATGACCGAACACTGCACAGGCTTCACAACCACGTGGTGGGCATATTTTCTTTTAATTTTTTTTAAATCTGGGCCAATGTTAGCTGAGACACATGGTAAGTGCCCCAGTTCATATTGCATGTCACAATGCTGTGTTACAGGACTGCCTGAGCCCACGAAACGCGTTGACAGTTCATATTAATCGTATGTCAGGACCAAGGCTGGATTTTTAGTCATTAAAAAGCGCGTTTCAGGCCCTATAACAGGCAGGCAAACAACGTTCCGGGCCTCCATCATCCTAAATATAGGCGGAGTAAATATTTACATCAATGCAAGTAATTTCAAACGAGAACTTGCGCGACTCGTACCTACGATAGGGAAAAAAGGATAAATGATTATAACGGCACGAAGGCAACAGTTAAACATAGCCAATCATCCGATAAAACTGCTGGACTAATGACGATCAATTGGCCTAGTTCAACAAGCACGGTGCTAACATTCATGCCCAAAGGCCACTGCCGCTTACTAGAGCGGCACATATAGTACTTGAAACCCAGGAATAGAAAGAGTAAAAGTAAGACTAAAAGTAAGCGTAAGTAGAAAAGAGTACTTGAAACCCAGGAGTACAAAGTAAATAAAGCGCTACTTTATATCCGTCTGAGACAATTAAACGAAGACACAGCAAACACAGAAAAATGAAAAATAGTGTGAGAGACGATGACGTATTAAAAATTTAATATTTTCTAACATGAGGACCGTTAGCTACACCAGCCCCGCCACGGTGGTCTGGTGGTTATGGCACTCGGCTGCGGATCCGAAGTTCGCGAGATCGAATCCCGGCCGCGGCGTCTGCATTTCGATGGAGGCAAAATGTTGAGGCCCGTGTGCTGTGCGATGTCAGTGCACGTTAACGAACCCCAGGTGGTCGAAATTTCCGGAGACCTCCACTACCACGTCTCTCATAATTGGAGTTGGTTTTGGGATGTGAAACCCCACCAATCAATCAATCAATGTTAGCAACACCACTGACAATTTGCTCATATATAATTACGTCATGCCAATTGTGCAGGCCAAGACTTCTAATACACTTCCGCCCAGTTCAAGTGAATATGTTTGAATTAATCTGTTTGAAGAGCACGCGATACATATACGAAGAATCCAACAATAGCAAAGTACCACCACAACCAGATCACTGGATCCAAACATGCGCCTCTTGTCACTAAGCATGAGCTTGCATTCTGAGAAGGAAAGTTCAACTTCGACAAATGTTACAGGGGAGTAGTTGTACTTCTGAACATTGCACTTGCGAACCAATACAAGGATCCTAGAGCGCTCACTGACAAGGACTCCTGAAATTCTTTAAGAACAGAAAATCCCTCGGTCTTCTCTAACACTGATTTAACTTATTTGCTATCTATGTTGTTCATGGAGAATTAGCGCAATGTTCTTAATCAGAAGTTCTTCCAAACTTTCGATTTTTTTATTGTGTTTGCGAGGTGTAAGTGAATCTGGCGCACAGGCAGGCTAGGTATCCTTGGAGAATGTCCACAGGGAGGACAGTTTGAGCCTTACTGACAGCAGCGCTCTGGGCATCTGAAAAGCAGTTGCTCAGGGTCTGGATGTCCGAAAAGTTGCAGCTGCAACACGGAACAGCTTGCAAACACGTTCTCCAACGTGTCACGATGGGTTCTGGCGGAAGGTGTACGTCCATCTACGTAGGCGTACGTGCGGCAGTTGGCACAACGAGAGTATTTCAGCCGAATCCACTGGGGATCCGAACAGTGGGTGTTGCCCGGTAACCTAAAAAACGGTCTCAAACTGCACTCCAAAGGGAAGCTTGAGGCTAAATTGTGTCCACATAACGCTGATTTTGAAAATTGACCTTTATAGACATCTAGGCACGAACGCAAATATAGGCCCTCATAGGCACTATAAAAGCGCTATGAAAGCCCTTCTTAACTTCTAATTCATGCTCATATATAAGGAAGCGGGCTGAAATGAGCGCAAGGAAGAAAATGGGCATTTATCTAAAATCTAGTCTCTAGTGATAACCCTCAAATACCGCCTATCTCTGAGATATAGGCAGTGTAAAATGACACCAGAAAAACCACAGGTGAGCTAAGCTCTCAAAGAGATGGCCAAAAATAACGCTCTACAGCTATCGACTGCAAGCAAAAACCGCTCGCTTACGTGTCAACACAGTTCATGGATTTGGAGCAATGGCCCATCCGTTTCGTGTTTCAAAGCTCAACAAAACGACTGCCGAGGCCGCGACGGAGCACTCCGACGGGTGGCCAGCCAGACACATAAGCGCTGAGTGTGTGACAACCGCTCCTCTTTTACATCTATGTTTGGCTCTGCGCAAATACGCGAGACAGGCGAGCTTAACAAAGTTTGCAGTGCCCCAGCCTCAGCAGCATAAATCTCGCTCTCCCATGCAACCGCTGCGCAAACACAGGCGAGCAAACTATCACTGCTTCGGTGAGCTGTCGACGCACATCGACAAGTTGCACGAGGGAGGGGGGACGCCTGCGGTCGCTCGCAAGCCCGCCCATCGAGAGAGCAAGATGCGAGAACGGCACGGCGGATGCGCTCTGGATGGCAGGCGTCATTGTTTTGCGCGCAGCCACTCAAGCTAATTGCGGCGTCCTCGCCGTCCTCGCTAATAGAGAGCAGGCACCGGCCAAGACTGTAGGCTGATGGTGCGGTTTCTTTTCTGACCATGGCTTCGACGCCTATATTGCTCGAAAAAGGCGGAATGTGACTGGCAGGCAGGAGACACTCATGTGACGTTGCTCGCAAATTTCGGTATGCACCCGTTGAACGTTGCAGGGGCGGAGAATTACGGAAAGTGGAGAGAGTTGGCATGCTGATGGAAATGCTGCAGCGCACGTCCCAAAATGTTGCTAGTAGTGAGCATCCCTGTCTCTGGTACGTTACAGCGTTTGACAAGTCATCTGCCTAGGATCATTCGCCGCCTTACGATGCGTAGAATGTATAGGCCACGAAAAAATGTCATCATGAATTGTTATTCGGGCGTTAAGCGCATCTCGTGTCGAATTTAGGAGAAATGTACTCATATGTAAACAAAAATGAAGCAAAAGAACAGGAAAAGATAGAAACAGTGCGCAAGTGAAATGCGACCCATCAGAATCTTTCTATGTGTGTGTGTGTCCCTGCCCTCAGCTAAAACTTAACGTGGACGAAATTCGGTAAGTTTACGCTCTTCTGTTTTATTTGTGTGTGTTTTTCTTTTTCTATCGTCAAAGTCATTTCCTACAACATGTGTACGAAGAGACTAGGATCTCGCCTGTCCAAAGGTAACATTTGAAGGCAGCAAGAATCAGAGAACTAAAGTATGCTTGAACCGAGCACTGACACCACCAAACGAGCACTGACACGCCGGGGCGTGTTCCTAAAAAGACCGCAGCCTCGAATTGCACCCAAGAAGAAATATCAGCCGATCCTTGTACTAGGTATATTCTCAGATGACCAATGACAATGCTCGCTTACTAAAGATAAGCTTGAGTATTCAGCTTCTGGAAACAAATTCATGAAGCTTTTCATTCATATAAGCGCTCTTTCACAAAGTACAGGCCTTCGATAATGACATATGCCTATTATCAGCACCGACTAAACAGTGCGTCACCAGTTTTCTGCAAGCCACTTCCATCCGGATATATCATATCTTTTTCAGCGTCGTTTTTTAGTTCGTACTACGGTCCAATTTTCTATTCAACGCGCATTGAAATCGACATCATTTTTCTTCAGCTTAAATTAAACATAGAACTCAGCAGGGAACACCCGTATGAGCTCGAACATTAGCATCGGTGCGTGGATGTCCAGAGAGTCAAGTTGAGTGCGTTGTTCTTCCATTACAAAGCAGGTTCAAACCAATTTGTAATACATTGGTCCAATGACCGATATGCACCTTCATTTTGTGACAGGGTGTCAAGGTCTTCAGTTTACATTCTATGACTTTATACTCTGCCATAACTTGTCACTCATTTTTGTTCCTCTTTTTACTAGTTTTAAGCGCTGCAACAGGGACTGGCGTGAGCGTCCATACTTTCCTATCTTTACCTCTTTACCTCCGGAAATCTTTGCAGTATCTATCACTATGATTAATTTTTATTTTCCGTGTGATCCTCTCATCCCTCCCTAGTAATAAGGAAGTCACTTTCTCGGCGTTCCTTTAACCTTTATGCCACCCTAGCCTCGACAATGTCGCGGTGAACTCTGTGATGCTCGAGGTTACCTCATACCGCTAGGTCAATCTGCGGGCCGGTCCTCGTAGCATGCGTGATCTGATGCCCTCCTCTGTGTGGCACCGCATTTGGTTCCGGCCAGTTGCCGGCTGAAAAACTCTCGCAAGAATCCTAGTATAATGGCAGCGTTCCAAAGCACGGAGTCAGAGACACGTTAATTGGCCTACAAAACGGACTTCCGTTAAAGCGAGTCTTTCTTGCCCACTTTCTTCGATTCGACTTCTCCGCTTCTGCCGCTGTTACTCTTTTGCCTGAGCAGCGTAGTTATAGTGAATGCCAAGTGATTGTTTAAGACGCTCGAACTATCTCGCTTGAGCTTTTTGGCGTGTGAAGGTATCGATGATGCGGTATAGCACACCGCAAAAAGAACCCCCTTTTTTCCACCGCGTTCTTGCTCTTGAGCAGTTGCGATGGGGAAATCTTATAAAAGAGGAGTCTTCCAGTCGCATTTAGTGCAGCCCCTCACACTGAAGAGAAAACCCACTTGATACTCAACGTATAAGCAATGCCACCTGTGCTATCTAAAAAGGCACTGTTTAGAGACCCCGTTCTCTATGTACTATGTAACGAAGTAAAAGTTTCTATCGTATTTACCCGCAATGCAACTACTGTTGACCTTGATGCACATAATTCCTTCAAATAGGCGATTTGATTTTTTGAACTGCGCGGATATTATTTGATAATAATATTCATCACCACTCGTACCTGCTTAGTTTTCCCCAGTACTCGTAATTAGTTGTTATTCCTGTATTTCAACGTCTCCAATGTCAACCTGCGTCTTCACTCTCTAAGTCGTCTCCGTCACGCTCTTATATTCGGGCCGCCGTATTCATTTCGCTTCCTCTTCACACTGCCGCGCCATGCTGCCACGATAGTTATATTGTCGTTATTCGCTCCCAGTATATGTACAAATTTGTCATGCGGTGTCCACATCCAAGTGTTCGCTAAGCCTAAGCAACGTTGCTCGCAAGCGCAAATGGAAGCGTTGCGAGTTAGATTCGCATATACCTCTTTTGCATTTCTATAACGGAAGTTATAAGGAGCATCTCATTGATGTCTTCATCTTCTCACTTGCGTTTCCAACTAATTGCCACAAGGATATGCGGACGCAACTGACTCAATTTTATGCTGCTAGAATTTGCGCCTTTGAAGACGACGCCGTCGCAGAATGAGTCATGCAGTCTGGAGTCATCGTTAAAAAAAGGAATGAATAAAGAAGTCAGTAAAATAACAATGCCCAGGCGCCGCCTTTCAGCTTGATTGATGGAACAGGTCTTCTTTGAAATCGGCTAGACTGGAGCGTTCGCAACTGCGTTTGTCGGACTTCTTGTCGTGTCGTGGAGAACACAATAGGTATGCCACACATGATGACGTGACGGATGCGACGATCACTCACGGTTAGATATGCACAACTGCAGCCCTCAAGCAGGAGGTGATGTCTGGGAACACAGTCTCCTGCTAGCAATAACGTTATTCTACCTTGCCGAAAAATGAACAAAATAAATCTATTCATTCATTGAAATAAACTGAACACGCAGACGTAAATCGGAAGATCTTTCCGACAGTGTACGAGGGATGCTGCCCGATCTGAAGTACTCCACAGGAAGTCATTAGGCGGCTGGCCTGGGAGAGGCACTCGTTTAGCAAGGTTATAAGTTGGGCAAGTTGGTAAGCGTTCATCTTGAAGTCTAAAACAGCGCACAAGAAAGAACGAGCGACACACGGAAGGTAAGTATTTTAGCCTGTTGTCCTTTCATGAATAAACCAGTTTCGACACAGCGATAGTCCTGCCTACTTGTTACCTTCCGTGTGTCCCTCGTTGTTTCTTTTGCGCTGTTTCAGTCTTCAAGATGAGGCACTCGTGCTTGCTAAATTTGTAGTCAGCGGCAGAACTTTCATTTGGAAACTAGCCCGTAGGCAGCCTAAAATTTAGTTTTACTTTACGCTAAACTGTCACATTATGTGTGACACCAGCAATGAAGTAAACTAAAAATATTGAAATTACGAGGAGCTCCATCCCCGAAGGTCACCGAATACTCCTATTTTCAAGCTATTTTCGGCAATTTTCGCGACTGAGGTGTAACATAAGCCTCATAAACGAGAAAGTTTAGTATCTTGAACCATTGTATCCGGCATAAAGATCTGGAACCAGGTTGTTTGAAATTATTACAGTGTTACCGTCCACTTATATTTGCATTCACTATAACTGCTCATGCTTCGTCTGCGCTGCTTCAGTTATTTCTTGATGAGCTTCCTGTCCTCGGCCTTCCTATGGAATACCATCGCAAATGGTACAGGAGCTCTGCTCATTGTCGCTTGAATTCGTTAAGGGGCCCTGCAACTCATTCATGACCTGGTTAGAAAACGACGCCGATAAGTTGTAGCGGTGCCTGTGAACGTGTGAGCCAAATATTATTTCAATCCACGGACGGCAAAATTTTCACCTTCGTTTCAAATAGATTCGGGATGCGCATCCTCTTTCAGGAAATTACTTCACTGGCAGTACCGGCTTTTCGCTCAGGCAGAAAAGGCAGCACCTTATCTCATGATCGCGGAAGGATGCTATATAATGTTTTATTGGTTCGTTTTGAGCTCAACAAATAAAGACAATGTAAGCATCGACCTTTATGGAGACTGAGATGAGTCAAGTGGCCTAGTCGGTGTCCCGAATGACACCCTCTGTTGAGAAAAGACCAGGCGATTTCCAACCTGCATTTGAAACAACATTGCAGATTCGCGGCTTCGCGCCGCTCAATATTTGGCTCCAATATTCACAGGGGCCCCAACGGCTGATTAGCACCATTTTGCCGTTACGTTAAAAAAGTTTTGCAGGGTCCCTTAAAGGCGCGCTTAGGCCGACGTATTACCTAAATACGTCGGCCTGGTAGATTGCCGTCTGTAGTGGCTTCCCACTACGCGCGGGGTCTACTGGATTTTTAAGAGCGGAGACCTTTAAGACGGCCATCGGTCGCATTCCGGGATCATGAAACGACTATAATAAGGTGCGCGTGCACCTCTTCTGTGAAATGCATGGCATTTTAGCGTGCATTTCTTCTGTTGAGCCTAGGCACTCAGCACTCCACTACATAAAGGCGGATGCATACATCACTATAGTATAGCAAGGGGCAAGAAAGGGAAAGTACGGTGAGGAGGAGGAAGAGGGTGAAGCATAGCATACGCATGTACTAGTGCACAGTATAGGAAGGGGTGCGAAAGGGATGAGTGCGAGGAACAATGACGCGAGTGTCACGAGACAGAGGAGGACGGCGCAATCGGACCTTGCCCACCATGAAAACTTCAACCTAGATCCATGACCCAAATCTCTTGGAATGACGTAATAGCTAGTCAAGTGACGTGACTCCACGAGAACCATGTAGCAGCTAGTCACATGCCGTCTTGCCATCAGAACATGTAACAGGTGGGCCCGTGACACGTTCGCGCCAAAACAGTGTAACAGCTAGTCACGTCACAAACCACGTGACTTAGTTGAGGTTGTAGAAGTCAGAAGAAGGTAGGTTGGCTACGTCCTCCGCTCTTCGTCCAGCAATTGCACCCATAGTGCGAGCTGCCGAGATTTTTTGATTGCATATCATTATTTGCACATTCTACTTGCACATTCTAACACCTCCTGTAGGAGTGTGTCTATTTAATTTGTTGCCGCCCCAGCATCTAGGTATAACTGTTGCCAAGGTGCAGGGAAGACGGCTAAAAAAAGCATCCTTGTTCTTGCCCACATTCTAAGTATAGTAAAGTCTAACTAAATAATGATTGTGCAATTTGCTTATTGTAGACATTTCTCCTGGTGTAAGTTGACTTCGGTGCAGTGATTTTGGATGCAACATTATCTAACTGCACAAGTAATTGCTCATAAACATGCAAAATAAGACCAACCTTGTTGTAATCGAGGTCTTCGACAGCACTGGCTGGCTTCGGCACGCATACAAGGTCTCCTGGAAAGGAAAAAAAAACATGAGCACATATTGCAGAAGCCCTCGGTTGCTGAGCCGCTGCTTTGCGGCGCTAGCACCTAATGGCATTTTCTTTCCCTGCCATCCCCACCTTCCCGACAAAATTAAACCACAACAACAATACGCAGCGTTGTCTTTCTTTTCAGGGATTGCAGCTCAATTTTTTTTTATTTGTTACTACACCCTCCCCTTATGTCGGCCCTCAACTAAATGTGGCATTTTTCGAAGAAATATGATAGGCGTCGCCTTGAATATGTAATGGTGAAAATGCCTTTTTATAATAGTGGTTGCAACAAGGGCGCTAATGAAGAATCTGCTAGTGATACCACAATAACATATTCCCGTTTTCAAGCGTCGACAAAAATATCAATTAATCGATTAAAAACCTTACATGGAAATCAGTTAAATATTCATGGCTGATAGGGTTAATCAGTTAAAGGGAAATCGACTGACGAACAATCGTTAAACGATTAAAAAGTTCAGTCAACCATCGCTATACAGGATTAAAGTGCCAGACTTTGCGGCAGATCATTGATATAAATTAAAAATAAAAGCGGGCCCAAAATTGATCCCTACCGAACACCGATAGTGATGGTTCTAGGGTTGGAATAGGTACCGGACGCACGTACTAACTGTATGTTTGCCCGGCAACCGATTTTGTCTTCGAGCACAAAACGTTACTTTAGCGAGTCCGCATGCATGTGTTTTTATTATCTACAATGCACGCGTACAGATTTTCAACGCATGCATTGAAAGTTTTCGCGGATTCTTCTGAGTACCGTCACTACGGCTCTCAGACCTACCTCACAATTTTTTCGGCTCTTCCTCCTGCGTTTACTACTTTTGTTTCGTGCGTTTAGATTCGACTACTGAAGGCCAAGAACCGCGTAATGTTGACGCGTGCGTAATCCCATTGATTTCGCACCCCGTGCTCAATCCTTTGCTTGTTTTCTCTCAATCTCTCTCTAAACATGGACAGCAGCCTGGCGAAAATCACCGACCAAGAAATCAACTTTAAGGACAAAGGTGCGTATGTAGCATTCATTTGCCTGCATCCTGCTGGTGCCATTGATTAATTATTGCGGTGCTTAGTGTTCTTCGCCCCGCCACAGTGCTCTCGTCGATATGGCACTCGGCTGCTGACAACGGAGGTAAGGGTGTTGAACCCCGGCCGCGCCGGCTGCATTTCCATGGAGGCGGAATGTTGAGGCCCGTGTGCTGTGCAATGTCAGTGCACGTTAGAAAACCCCAGGTGGATGAAATTTCCGGAGCCCTCCTTTGCGGTGTCTGTCATAATCATATCATGGTTTTGGGACGTAAATCCTCAGCAAATGTCTATTACCATGTTCTTCATAGGTTATTTGCGTGCATATATATATATATATACAATACTATACTAAGAGACCTGAAAGGATTTAGGGAAACGAATAATGAAAATGATGTACGAAATGAGTTGCTATGCACGGCAGCTCTTAAAGCATATATCCTTGAGTACTCAAAAGATGTGTACCTGTACTTACCTGGAATGGATATAGCTGGGCTTACTGAATGACAAGCTCTCCTGGCGAGGCACCCAGCTTTATGAGACCATTAGACAAGTAAATTTGGCATCATCTTTGCAATATTTTATCATGCCGCCTGGCCAATCGCAAAAGGTTGTTGGTTTTCCTTTGATCAAAGAAGGAGCTGTAGCACGCTGCATTGTCCCGCGCTTAAAATCTTTTTTTTTTGATAATTATCATTAGATATTTGAAAAGTAGAGATTCACCGAAATACGAGATAAAATCAGCAAGGTTTCGACTACTTGAACTATATAAAATGTACCAAGCGAAATATTAGTTTCTAAGTGCATGTCGCGAAGGTTCGTCCTGAAAAGCTCGCGAAAATATTCTGACTGCATAATATTTGGTGGTTCAAAGAATTTGAGCCAATGTTCCTGGCACGCCAGCTCTCCTTACTGAGAGTCGTTTTCTCATTTGGTAACAGCATCTATCTTGCATATTGTTTTGCAGACAGTGTCCGGAAAACTTCAGCGGACTCGGATGGCACATGAAGAATAGTCTGAATTCCATGCTTATCTACATCATTGAAGGAAAGTTTAAGAGTATGCAGAAAGCATCATTGAGTATGCAAACTTGCAGTGAACCTGCAAGTCATTGCTTTCGGTGTAAAATAACACCGAAATCAAGATATAAGCAATAAGTTTGCTTCGGTGGCCATAAATAAGCGAGTCGCAGTCAGACCTTCAGGCCACAAGTTGCTTAGCGGTGGGATTTTAATTTGGAAACAGTACTTCGTGGTTGCAGAACCTAAGGTATGCCCGTGTGCAAACGCTTATTTATTGATTTCAAGCAAGTTGATGATTAAAAATTATGATTACTAGGTGCACGAGAACAATAATTACAGTACATGACGTAATAGCTATGTAAATAAGAAATCGTTGTTCCCGTGTTCTCCGTTAGCAACATTCGAAAGTAAAAGCTTAAACGTGTGAGTTGTCCAGAGTCTACATGCCAATGGTTGAACAACCAAGACCAGCCCTCGACATTTGAATTCTTAGCCTATTAAGGCTGTAATGATGCTTTGTACTACTACTCGAAAAAGAAGAGAAAATGATTTGATGCACAAGATGAACCGCTAAAGAAGAATGTGTAGGCTTCTGAGCAGAGAAGCATCCTTGAGATCATGCAACTTCTACCACTGTAATGATATCTGTCTCTATGTGTTGGACGTGGGCACCACATCCAACTGTGGAATAGAGCAGTGTTCGCCGAACTACGGTGTGCGGAGGACTTTTGAGTGCCCTTTAGGTGGCTATAGCCCCGGTGGTCTCAGTCTGCCCGCAGGCTTTCGACGCAGAGTTAACAATACAGACTCACGAGGTCGTACATCTGATACACTCGCGATTTACTATCCTCTAGCGAAACATTATAAGACACGTCCAAAACTGACCAGTTTTCTTGCTCTTGGACGACATATGACGTATCAACTCATTAAAATTCTTTTGTTTCTGAATAACGAAAGGCGAATGGAAAAGGGCTCGGACAAGAGCCCTTGTCCTTTTCCGCTTTCGTTATTTCATAGAATAATTCTGTTTCCGGCACACTTGGTGCCTGAGGTAAGGTAACATGCGAGGGTGTATTCGTGAGCAGCCATCTCGTAACAAGATCACTTACTACGTGTTGCCTTGTGGCAAAAAAGAACATTGTACACTCGCCTCCATGGCTACAGTGGCGCTGCAAACGCTTACAAGAGTAAATGTACAGAAATAACTATTAGAGTGGACGATTGAACGACCGCCGCCTTAGCTCGCTTTGTAGAGCGTCGGACGCGTTATCGAAGGCTGTAGGTTGGGGCCCACGGACGGCTGGTGTGTTTCTCCTTCCAGGTTAACCTTTTTCCATTTATTTCTAAAGTACTACACCATGGCTAAAAATGTAAATAACAACCCCAAAGCCATCCCTGATCTGATTGTCTGTCAGTTTCATGAGGTTCTTTCCGTATAAACGCTAGGATTTTAGCACGCCGTCCTCTCTTTCACCTTTTCTAGTGTTTTGTTACTTCACGCCCTTTTCTCCATGCTTCCAATACATACTCGCCCATTCCTCTCTTCAGACAGGTTTAATTCGTGGTAATAATTTCTGGAACTTTACATCCGAATTCTATGATATGACTATCAGAGACGCCATAGTGGAGAGCTCCGGAAATTTTTATCAACTAGGGTTCTTTAACGTGCACTGATATCCCACAATACGCGGGCGTCTACCGTTTCGGTTCTCTCGAAATGCGACCGCCGCAGCCAGGATTCAATCCTGCGTCCTTCAGGTCAGTAACTAAGCGCCATAACCACTAGACCTCTGTAGCGGGTTTCTGATAACTTTAAGATTGCCACGTAAAATAATAATTCTTTCTGGTGTTTTACGTGCAATTATCACGATATCGTTACAAGGCACGCCGTAGTGAAGGGCTCCGGAAATTTCGACCGCGTGGAGTACTTTGGCGTGCACCACTAACGCACAGTACACGGCCCTCTAGCAAATACGCCTGCATCGAAAATGCGACCACCGAAACAGGTATCAAATCGGCGTTCCCCGTGTACGCAGCCACGCACTATGACCACGGTACCACCGCGGCGAAAACCAAATAAAACGACATACTGACAGCGAACTACTGTGACTACTTTTGCGTAAAAAATTGCACAAGAGTTTATTCCCCCTTTTATAAGATGCCGATGCCTTGAATAACATCACGGCTGGCGCATTGCTTAGGCGTTTCGATCACCTTCCAAAAAAAAAAAACCCTCGCTACTTCTTTCTGAGACAATCTTGTGTCAGGCAGCACTTGCGCAAAAGATGACACCGATGCTGCTTCGTGAAATGAAGGCAAAAGGTGTAGTAACCCGACATCCAGTGTCGCTTCTCAGCGACCTTGACACGACGTCACTCATTTTCTCCGTGTACCTACATGCGATAGCGTCTATGGGTATGCGCAGTTATGAAAGTGCTAGTACGTTCCCTCATGCTCCATTTGCAACTACGACGACAACGTGTGATACTCTCTCTTTCTCCCTTTATCCTCCAAAACGGCGCTCCACAAGCTGAGGTGGCGGCCTTTGGCACGTGTTGTCATTCTTCGCGCTTTGTGTAAGAGATTCGAAATTGAGCGCGTTGAAGAGAGAGGCAACACGATCCATCGCCCCACCAATGTTTGCGTTTTTCATCGAGCCAGCGTTGCCATTGACCGTTTTTTGCTGTCATCGAGTAGGACCAGCTAATGAACGCCTGTGCAAGTTCAATAACCCGGTGCCAATTTCAATAGAAAGGCAATGTTTACAGGAACACACACGGCTGATGTAAGTACAACGTTTGTTTCTCATGTTCCGTTATGCGCAGTGCTGTCAGTGCGGATGCTTCGCCCTTCGCGCCCGCTGTGACTTTTTGGAAGGTTTTAGAATGAAGGTTCGTTTAACAATAATAATTTCTGGTGTTTTCCATTCCCGAAGCGCTGTATGCTTATGTTGGTCGCCGTAGTGGGAGACGCCACATGAATTTTGACTAACTGGAGTAGTTCAACACGCGCCTAGGTGCAAGCACAGGGGTGCTTTCAGTTTAGATCCCGTCGCAGAAAGGCCAATCTGGTTGGGAATTCGAGCCGCGCGTCGAGCTCACTAGCGCGATGCCTTACCTGCCAATCTACCATGACGGGTTTAGGCTCGTTTAACAGTTTTACGATTGTTGCGTCACTACTTACGAATAATGTAATTTTTTGTGTGCTAACGGTGCTGACACGTTGAGCACGATACGGCGTATTTGACTACAGTGAAGGGTGATACAGGTCAGGAGCTCGTAGGTCTCCTGGACGTTCAAGTGGCCGGCTGCTACGTCATCGGGAAGCGCCCCTGAAATTCAAAGACGAAGGCAGCGGTGTAGTACTGGTACCCATATGCTCCTCATAGTCCTGTCCTGAAGGTGAAGTTTTCGAAATTTCACCTTCTACACACCACAGTGTCGAATATGAAAGTTTTGAAGTCGACGTAGCGAACAGCGTGTTGAGTGGTTTGATTTTTCGTTATTTGACTGCGGTTACAGCCGCACCGAACGCGAGCATTACGTTCAGACTTCCTCCAGTGATGAGTAAAGACAAATCGAATGGCTTCCGCCGCTCAGTTTTCAGTCCTGTGCCACACACTACCACACTGACAGATCACCCTTCGCAAAGATCACCATGTTACGGGCTTCTTCCAAAGAGCACTCGTGCGGTCCGCTTTGTGCGTCCCGTAACTCCAGCATTCCCGATATAAAGGTACGCCTGTCGCGGTCGTTCATCTCTAATGCTCAAGCCTTTAAAGGGTGTCCTTCCCAGAATGCAGCAACTTCTCGCCCTCTTGGCATCCCAACTCTAATGATGTCGCCAATACCGAGCCCTGCTAACATTTATGTACCACATTTACGAGTCCTTTATAGATATTTTTGTGTTTTATTTTGCCTGTGCATTCGTCATTTCTTTATTCCTTGTTTCCTTCCATCTTTTTTCTTAGCTTCCGTCTTCATCCTCTCTTTCCCCCTGCAGAAAGCGCAGGGAAGCGTTTCGCCGCCTCTTGGTGGCAGTCGTCAGCCTGTTCGCTTCCCATTTCCTTGGTGTCCTTGTGTTTTATGTTTCGCTTATTAGACATTAATAATAAATACCCGCATGACTACGCTCTCTAAGTAACCTATTTTGTTTCTGAAAACAGTAACAATTTTCGGTGACTAGAAATGTAGTTGAGCAAACATCCGCTTCAAAGATTCATGTTTATGCTTTGAAATTGTACTTGTTGTCATCATTAGCACCTCACCGCCTCTGATATTAAATGATGCAGCTCCATGGGAGCTGGATCATTTAAAATGGGATAACGTACGGAAGAACGTGTGTTCGGATTTACCCACATAATATTAAATCACTGCGAAAATTCTGCTCTCTGTTGAGCACTGAACAAGGTCTGAGGGGCTCGATCGGAGATCTTTGTTCTGAACACAACGCGTTCGCTTGCTGCAACGTCACGAAGTGGGGGCGCGGCTCTCGTCGTGCGCGCTACGGATGTGTCGCGACTGAGTGCAGCGCAGGCTTCCAGGATTGGTCACCCTGCTTTGTTTGAGGAAGTACACATTTATGATAGGGCTACTCCTCAAATAAGCGAGAAGGGGAGGGTGAGAGCAGCCAATGGACAAGAGCCGTACATACCAAAAAGTGACGAGCAGACTTGACGTCTTCTTTTAGATAGAACACAAAACTACATGTTTTTCGACTTCGAATGGGTAAGATTGTTTTATGGACAGGAAGAATTTTTTTTCGTAAGCCAAATGCGTGACGGTGCAGAGAAAACCTGGTCATGTAAAAACGTGGCCGCGCCCCGCTGCTTACGAGGCAAGCATGACCACGGCCAATGACATGCAGTGAAAAGCGAACAGAACCTCCCGCGTTCGCAAAAAACGATCTCCGATCTCGCCCCTGGCTCCGCTGACGACTGTTACGTCACGGGCCACGACTGAAGCTTCCTCTAACAATACTGAGAGTAGCAATGTATTAAATCTTTCTAGCTACTTCTTTTCAGGCGAATGGATATGCAGGTTATCACGCGGTTTTAATTTTAGCAGCGAAGCTAAGCTAGCCGTAATTTGTCAGGCATCATGCAATACCACGTAGCATTGCAGTACATGATGTTGGCAGAAACATGTCACGTGACATTGCGGGATATGGGCATGGAGATGTCATGTGATATTGCGTTACGTGATTTTGGCAGGAACAAGTGATAACGTACAAGTGATTTCGCTACCTGCTTTGCGGGAACATGTCACGTGACATTGCGTTATGTGAGTTTGGCAGAAACATGTCAAGCGATGTTCCGCTATGTGATGTTGGCGGAAACATGCGACGTGGCATTGCTTCATCTGATTTTGGATGATTGCGTGACATATTTTTGCCCAGCCTCTGGCAAATATGGCATATTTGAATTTCAATTCTTTGATTGTCTCGAAAACTTCGCTTACGGTAACTTTTTTTTATGATGGTTGTACCCCGGCAGCTGTAGAGGTTCTTCATCTTTAGTAAACGTTGATAACCCCAGTTGGACGCAAGAAGCCCCTAGATTTAAACAAATAAGCAGTGCAACGTCATTTACTTAAGGTCTACAATAAACGAGAACATTTTAAGAGGTCTGCCGCGGTGGTTTAGTGGCTACGGTGCTCGGCTGCTGGCACGAAACACGCGCATTCGATCGCGGCCGCGGCGTTGGCATTTTCATTGGAGGCGAATATGCTTGAGGTCCTTGTACTGTGCGAGGTCACTACGCGTTAAAGAATCCCAGGCAGTTTTTCGGAGCTGTCCACTACGGCGTACCTCATAATAATATTGTGCTTCTCGCACGTAAACACCCCGCAGCTATTATCCTTACGATTAACCTTTAAAGCATACCGACTGACGAGCCCCCCTAAGGGGACTTGCTCTTCTCAGGGCCAAATAAAGCTCAGTTCAGTTCACGAAAGCGTGAATGATGCTGGCCATCAATACAGATATAATAATAATAAAGGAACCTGGGGCGTGATTGGAGATTTTTGTTCGGAACACAGAGCGTTCGCTCGATGCAACGTCACGAAGTGGGGACGCGGTTCTCGTCGTGAGCGCTATGGATTTGCCGCGACTGAGTGCGGAACTGGCTTTCATCAGGATTCCTCACTCTCCTTTGTTTGAGTTGGTACTCTTCTATGACAGGGTGACCATCAAATATGCGAGAGCGGTACGGCGACAGCAATCAGTGCGCAACTCGTTGGTGAACATCCCAAGAATTTGCGAGTGTATCGGCATATACGTTGGCAAAGTGACACCGGAACAGCTGCGGCAGAGTGAATAACGTTGTTTATTGACAGCGGTTAATATACTGTTGTAGGGAGAGGGCAAAAGTGTGTGTCTGCTTCGAGAACAACAAGGGTGGCGGCTTCTGTTAGTAGGTTGCACGCATAAAAAAGCGCACATGCGTCGATATGATACAACGAGTACTCTTTGTTGTCTTCTTTAAGACAATACACTACAAAACCAAACGTTTTTCTTCTTCAAGTGAATAAAACTCCTTTTTGAAAAAGAACAACGTTTTTTTATTCGTGAGCTTAAGCACGTGACATGCGGAGAACACATGGTCAAGCAAAATGTGGCCTAAGTCGTTTTGCTGGAAGCCTCTACCAAGTGCTTAACATTCGCAACAAATGTAACCGCAGGAGACAGATAATGTCGGCTATTGCAGCTGAAAACAATTCCTGCCTTACTGATGTCTTCATTGGTGGTGTTCCGCAACCTTCTCCTATTAAGCATTCCATGCACATCTTGCGTCGCACAGCTACAATAGGGAGTAATAGCTAAGCGGCTCAGCGGGCCAGCGGGCCCAGCTAACGAGCGCAGACGCCAACTGCGCATGCGCGGCACGCTGGGACAGCCAGCGCATTTACGGAGCGAGCCGCTCGCCCGCTCATTTCGTCTCTTCAGCGGAGCGTATGCAGCGGGCCAGCGCGCGAGCGTTTTGCAAGATGGCAGCCCCCAACACAAGCTGGCGGCGGCATGTCGTCATGTCATGCAGCAAAAACGAAGATGTGTTTCCACATAACACCTGTGATCTAATGAAGAATTACTTTTGCGATATACTTTTCGCTGTAACTTCAATTTATTCGACAGATAAAAACCTCTGCTCGATCGACAGTAACTCCAACATTGTTCAACAGGTGGCGCAGCGGTAAGTTCCGCTGAAAGAAGCGGGGCGTCGCTCAGCTATTACTCTTCTCTTCATCATGCGGTCCGCTGTCCCCTCCGCTCCATCGCTGGGCCCGCTGGCCCGCTGAGCCGCTCAACTATTACTCCCTAATAGGGAGTAACAGATAAGCGGCTCAGCGGTCCAGCGGGCCCAGCGAATGAGCGGAGAAGCCAACTGCGCATGCGCGGCAAGCGAGCCGCTCGTGCCGCTCATTTCGTCTCTTCAGCGGAGCTTATGCAGCGGCCCAGCGTGCGACCGTTATGCAAGATGGCAGCCCCGAACACAAGCGGCGGCTGCAGGTCGTCATGTAACGTAGCAAAAGCGAAGATGAATTTGCGATATCCGTTGCGCAGTAGCCTCAATTTATTCGGCAGATAAAACCTCTGCTCGATCGACAGTAACTTCAACATTGTTCAACAGGTGGCGCAGCAGTACGTTCCGCTGAAACAAGCGGGGTGTCGCTCAGCCATTATTCTTCCTTTCGTCATGCGCTCGCTGTCCCCTCCGCTCCTTCGCTGGACCCGCTGTCCTGCTGAAGCGCTTTAGCAACAACTCACTAATAAATGTCCCCGAAGAATCTGCTTTCGCTGCTTCAGGTCTGTGCTCACATGTATTTGGCAGGAACAAGTGAAAACGTCAAGTGATTTCGCTAAAACCTGCTTTGCGGGAACATGTACGTGACATTGCGTTATGTGAGTTTGGCAGAACATGTCAAGAGAATGTTCCGCTTGATGTGCGGAAACATGCGACGTGACATTGCTTCATCTGATTTTGGATGATTGCGCGACATATTTTTGCCCAGCCTCTGGCAAATATGGCATATTTCAATTTCAATTCTTTAATTGTCTCGAAAACTTCGCTCACGGTAACTTTTTTTTATGATGGTTGTACTCCGGCAGCTGTAGAGGTTCTTCATCTTTAGTAAACGTTGATAACCCCAGTTGGACGCAACAAGCCCCTAGATTTAAACAAATAAGCAGTGCAACGTCATTTACTTAAGGTCTACAATAAACGAGAACATTTTAACAGGTCTGTCGCGGTGGTTTAGTGGCTACGGTGCTCGGCTGCTGGCACGAAACACGTGCATTCGATCGCGGCCGCGGCGTTGGCATTTTCATTGGAGGCGAACATGCTTGAGGCCCTTGTACTGTGCGAGGTCACTACGCGTTAAAGAATCCCAGGCAGTTTTTAGGAGCTGTCTACTACGGCGTACCTCATAATAATATTGTGCTTCTCGCGAGTAAACCCCAGTTGGATGTAAGCCCGCACCACTGCGGGCTTACACCCTCTTTGAGCGGGGCTGGGCATTTTTTTGTTCGTGCTCTTGACCTTCTGGTGCCTTACGTCCACAATCTTTCCCACAACATGAAAAAAGTCGCGAATAGGTTCGGTGTGCCTGTTGTGTTCTCGGCGCCACGCAAGTTGGCTGGACTATGTCCGCGCATTGGGCGCGTTGACGAAAAAAGTCTGGATGCGGGAAAAAGCATACCATATCCTACGTGGCTTGCGCGAAGGGCGTCGTGTATGAAATACCGATGTCGTGTGGGAAAACCTATGTGGGCCAAACAGGCAGATGTGTCAATGTCCGAGCACGGGAGCACGAATTATCTGTAATTAACAAAGTCGTGACGCATTTGCCTGCGCACTGCAAGATATGCGGATGTGAACCAAGATTGCGTGAGACAAAGATAATTGGCAGGAGTGGTGATACGCTGGCTAGGGAACTTTTGGAGGCATATCACATAAAAAAGAGAGGCACGAGTTGTATTAGTGACACATCGGTTTGTCTGTATCAGAATGAAACACTACTGTTAAATTCTGCATTTTAATTTCGACTTTCACGGCACCCATGCACGCATGCGCACATGTTGTAAATCTTGGCTCGCCTGTTTGAATAAATTCAGTTGAAGTTTAGCGCCCAATCTGTCGTTTCTTCTCCACTTCTTCGTAAGTCTTTCGTTTCGGTTTTTTGCGCTACCATGTGTGCTCAGAATGTCAACCAACTCGCCCAGCAACAAGTTCTGCATTCGTACATATAGCTGTATTTTTACGTAACGGTATTCCAACAACCACGCTGCTCAAAAACCGACAGCTGGTATCGCTATCTACCTTTCCAGAGGCATTCCAGTACAGTGGAAAGCTAGCATGCCGTACGGCTAGGCACTATGCCTTAAACGTCCATGTGCAAGCGAGGCGGAATAACCACTGTTCATCCCAGAAAGATTTTGCAAACAATGACCATGTTGAACGCAAAATATTACTATAGGTACCGAAAAAAGCCTTCCATATGACGGAAAGGAAACGTCGTTCTACCATATTCATCGTCTGTACCAAGAATAAACAGCATCCTACAAAGTCATCAGCTATCCTCGCGGACAGAGAACACCTCGCACTAGTCTTCCAAAATCCTCCATGATTTCCTTACAGGCGCTTCAAATATTTGGCTGATGAGAAACTAGAAGAGAAGCTCAGGGGAAATGGAGGCTTGAATCGATGAACAGATCGCTAAAAACGATGGAAGAGGAAATGTCTCTGTAGCCAACATTTCTACAAGTGGACTTGTTTCGTCAGGACGGCTTCTAAGTTACCTTGTCCAAAATGTAACGGGTTGCTTCGGCCTGCCAAAAATATCGCGAACCACGCTGCAAACTGCCTATTGTAAGGTGGGGTAACATGAGACACAGGGTATAACGCGACATTTCGACCTTTCTGCCGTCCCTAGCTAAAACAAAAAGCTACCCGTCTTTGATCTTCATTGCGCCAGTAGGGACCGGCAATTACCTCTTTCTTTTCATAAAAAGCTTCGTGATTGTTCGAATATTTTGTGCGGGAAAAGTGTGCCATCATTCTTTTCAGTGATTTCATGACCCGCCAAAAGGGGTGACATTGTGATAGCGAAAATTTCCGGAGGCGCAGATGAACGTACTCTAGTCATTACCGCAAAGTAACTGTTTTCATTCTTGCTATGTATTGCCAAATAATTGCTGCAAAAAGTTATGTTGTTTAGGTTTCCTGGGATAAAAGGATTTTTTTTCTAATTTGGGGTATTAGAGAGGGGGGAAAAAACCACGAAACGGATGCCCTTTCTACGGATGCCCTTTCCCGTCAGTACCACTCGTATGCGAGCGGCATGTCCAGATCATCCCTTCCGTTCGCGCGAGTATGGCCACGTCTAAGCACACCTGCATTCTTCCTTAATAAGCCCACATTCACTGCAATCCAGATTGCCCCCGAGGCTGCCAGCCTTACTTCATATATTATACCATCCGTTGCTGTCACGTTCATTGCTTCGCCCTCTGACGAAACAGTTGCTTTTTTACTAGGCGACTCGTTTATTTATGCGCATTGCAGATTATATAGCACTCTTTAGGAAGGTGTGACCATAGTCTTGAGTATTTTCTGGATATTTTTAGATGAATCCTTGACAAGAATGCATGAGAAGCAACAATAGTACAGGGAACCACTGCCGGTGCTTGACCTGCAAGAAGATGTGGAGGAGCTAGTATCACAGGTGCTGCCGCAGTTAAGGTTCAGTACATGAAATATGTAGCACAGAGGCTGTATGGCTGAAAGTACTGAACTAGTTAATTTTTAGGCAGTCTTGCTCTGTCCCACATGGCGTAGTTTATTCCTGCTCAGTATCTTCTAACATTGTATATGCGATAACGTCTGTTGGCATATAAACCAACTACAGAAGCAAAGCACCTATTACTACAATGATTGCCAAATGGCTTTCAAAGGACAACATTGGGGAAAATATCTGGCGGATGCCACCCATTTTGGTAACAGATGTAATGCAAAGCGGTCAGCAAGAAAATTGCCTATTTTCACCAGTTTGGCATTCAGCCAAATAGTGGTAGCATGTTTGTCTGGCATTTCGAGCTTCCGTATTCGATTCCTGCCCTCTGCACAAGGTAATTAGTCCCTGTACATGCCACTGAATAAATAATTGCTGATTACCTCGTGACATAAGGCAATACCACGTGAAATTTCGTTACGGGATGTTTTGGCGGACCTTGCTAAACATGCTCAGGCACAAGGAAGTACATAACAAGCACAGGAGTAGAAAGAGGAATGAGACAGGCGAACACGCTAATAATATTGAAAATGGGGAGCATTTTCGTGCGCGCGTAAAAGCCTGCATATGTGTGCCGCACTTCACGTCAGCAAAAATCGTTGGGAAAAGCAAGGATCACATCGCAAGGCAACTGCTGGAGGCATTCCATATAAGAAATTGGCACTCGTCTTTGTCTTTTCTGTTTCTACTCATTTCTTCGTTTCTTTGCACCTGAACATATTTAGAAAGCTTAGTAACCAACTAGCCCATCAACAAGTACTTCTTGATTTTGGCGAAAATTAGCCACGCGATATTGCGTTACGTGATGACGTTGCGTTAAGTGATTTTGGCAGAAACATGTGAAGTGACATTTCGTTACGTGATGTTGGCGGAAACATATCACATGACATTGCATTACGTGATGTTAGCGGAAATATGTCAAGTTTTTACGTCCCAAAACCAGCTCTGATTATGAGAGACGCCGTAGTGAAGGTCTCCGGAAATTTCGACCACCTGGGGTTCTTTAACGTGCGCTGACATCGCACAGCACACGGGCCTCAACATTTCGCCTCCATCGAAATGCAGCCGCCGCGGCCGGGATTCGATCCCGCGACCTTCGGATCTGCAGCCGAGTGTCATAACCGCTAGACCACCGTGGCGGGGCTTGATAGATGGATGGATACAGTAATGTTACTAAAATTCTCCGAGAAATGTTTCGCATTCAGAAAGAAAAAAAAAAGCAGCAAAGCCTCACCACTGAGCTTTGTAAAACGTGAAAGAAAATGCGTCAAGTTAGGCCGAACAACCGTGTAAGTAATTGCTGTTTCCGAAGGCTATACACAATATCGCCACAAAAGGCAGAGCACGACAGAAAGAGAGAGGTTGATGCATTGGCGGCGGCTCAATCGCTGTCCTAGTTGCTTAACGAAATGGCTTAGCACTGGAGTCACTGATGGCAAAAAAAAAAACAGTAATAAGCAGCCGCCAGCATGAACACTCGACACATTCGCATACTGTCGATCATTCCCATGGCAGCTTAGCAATTACAACGTTAGTGCTTCCTCCAGCACTTTTTGCATGACTCACTTTGTGCTCGGCACGGTACATTTTAGCTTGTTGTGGGACGATACACAGCGGAATGCCATCTAGTTACACGCATGGGGCATGCGCTAATTATGTCAGGAGGAGGAAGAAATCGGCTCCATGGTAAGTGGAAATACATGGGGTATTGTGCGGCAATTAAAAATAAATAAATTAAATGGTCCAGGCCTGCGCCACAAGTGTATCGGGATTTAAATCAATCGTAAAAATAAACGAAGATGGCTGTCGCTAAATTGGCATCTTGATTTTCGAAAAATAGTTAAGGTAATATAACATAATATAAAAAAGAGGGATGGGGAGGGTAAAGGCTAACACTAGCACCCACACCGCTTGGAAGGTGCGGCGGCAGCGGCGGCGATTTTTCTTTGTTGAAAGTGGAAATACAACGATCGATGTTTTCGCTTAAATATCAGTGAAGCTTAATATTATAACTGCATAGGAGGAGTGCTAATGTGCAAACACATTTTTTAAGGCGAATGCGTTGCAAGAGCGTGCGGTGCGCGGCATGTCCCTTTAACACGCCGAGTCCTGCATTCCCTGTTTGTCTCGTCTCCCTTGTTCTCTTTTTCTGCTATTCGCATCAGAAATCTGAAACTAGTATGAGCGTTTGGGCAGAGAAAAGTTTGAACAGGACTAAATGCGAGAATTTACAAAGGACAACATTTAAACAACAAATATTTCCACCTAAAGACATACACACACCACGTACGTAAGAGGAGAGGTTCCATAAGGTCTTTTTGAGAACAAGTGTTTGGTTCCATTCTTATATATGTGTACACAACACTTGATACACTCAAGTCGCACCACACGTCGCAGATGTAAAAATTAGAATGTAGTGCTCCTTCGAATTAATGGAATACAAACATTAGAACAATGCTGAAATAATGAGTTGCTGTGTCTACATAGAGGCGACGAAATCACAAGCTAGCTAAAGGAGAGCATGCTTTCTTCGCAGCTTCTGGTTTTTATTTGCTTGAGTCGTTTTCCGCGTGTTTGATCAGGAACTCGGTTGCGAGCACTTCATAGAGCTGTACTTCTGTGCGATACCCTTTCAGACGCGTTTCCATTTGCGCTGCTTTCATTTCTCCATATTTGAGGAACTGCTGATGTATCTTGTATTTTCGTAGGAACAAACATTGGGCTACTTCGAATATTGCGTTTTGTGTTCGAATGTGATGTAAACTCCAAAGAGTCCCTGATGCGCATTCGAGATTTGAGTGTTTGCATGCGGTAAATTACAATAGGTGTGACAATCTGCAAGAATTTTTCTCAGGTAATATCTCACGCTGTCAACGACACCATAGTAAGTTTTCTTTCTTTCCTGACTGGTAAGCATTCCAATTTAGCCATACGAAGTTGCATACATGTAACAAAACTTTTTCATAAATACATCAAGCAAACAAAGTGCGTCAACTCTAATCTAAACTAACATATTATGCGCAGTGATGAGAAGCTCAATTGACGGGAGATCGTTAATGAGTATAATACAACAAGGCACCGTTTCTATGCAATATGTACGAAAATGGCTCTAAAATCTGGCTTGTAACAAGCGCAGAGCTCGAAGAAGTGCGCCGATGAAAGTACTTTCCCAATCAATTGTAGAACCAGGAAAACACCGAAAAATGAAGAAGCACCGTTGCACTTTAAAACAGTTAAATGTTGGGCTAGTTGGTGTTCAGACTTCACGTTCATCGTAATTTAGCGCAAAAGTAACACAGGCAGTAAAGAAGGACTACAAACAACGAAGCCTTTGTTGCAAAGCCTTTGTTGTTCGTGGTCCTTCTTTACTGTCCGTGTTACCTTCGCGCTAAATTACGATGAACGTGAAGTCTGAACACCGTTGCACGTTGGGCATGTTATTAGAGCGTGGTGCTTGATTGGGCTGTTGTGCGCCTAGCGCGGGGTGCGAGAGAACATGAAACAAACATTTGGCGCTAACTTTCAACCACAGTGCTAAAGTTTAACTAGAGAGCTCTGGAAAGTTAGCGCCGAATGCATCTCTGTTTTGTGTTCCATCTTTTCTCGTGCAAGGCCAGTTACGGCTTAACCCTACACTTTCAATAAAAACTTGTATTTACAATTTTTTTTCTTACTGACGCTGCGCGGCAGTTCTGCCAAGGCAGCCTGCTGGCGGGAAATTAAAGGGGAGTGAATTGTACAAAAAAAAAAGCGACATGGGGCAACGTGGTGCCGAACAATGCTGTGGTACGAAAGAGCGCTGCGGCAAGTATGCTCGCATCACGTTTCTCGTATCTCTAGTTAGCGCAAGCGCTAGGCGCAGGGTTTTGGCGTACTCGACGCTTCGTGGAATTAATAGAACGCCTGACCCAAACTGCAGCAATGTCGGACTGCAATAGTATGGAAAGTTGGGCTAGCTGGAACATATGCATAGTAGCAGCGCAAAATACTGGGACCAAGAAAACACGTAACACACAGGACGAGCGCTGATACAAATACAGAGGCTTCTTGATGCAGGGTACACATCTGCGCTAACTAGTAGCAGCGAGAGAAAAAAAAAACAACGCTCGTCCTGTGTGTTACGTGTTTCCTTGGTCACAGTCTTTTGCGCTCCTAGTATGCATAAGCAATGTCGGACACCCAGTACGTCCAGTGCACAGCCGTTTAAAGGCAGTTCCACGCTATGAAAACCGCCAAAACAGCGAAGCTCTTCTTTCGCAATTAATCGTAGCGTAACTAGCGGGGGCGTGGACTTAACGATGTTATCACGCAACAGCTTTGTTTGTCATACATTCGCACTCCGTCAAAACGTTATGTCCTTTATTAAGTGGCGGTGTCTCGAAACTCCATCCTTCATCATTATCTGCTGAGCGTATTGTTCGTCTCCCAGTCGTCAGTTGTGCAACCTACATGAACGGGACCCTAATTTAAGCTACACCTGCCATCAGGAATTTTCCACCCCGGTGCTGCGTTACTACAGTGATTATAACGCCTCCGGGTGGGGGTAACATTTGGATGGCTGACACATCAAGCTGCGATTTTCTACCGAACTGAAGAAGCAATTGAACATGTGCTGTGCATTTGCAATCATTGTGACACCCAGCGCTATTAAGTTCAAACGGCACTCAACAGACCAGACTCGAGGCCATTTTTAGCAGCCAACGTTTTTGGACCCTGAACTTAGGCTTCGATGGCTCAGAACGCAACGGAAGCGTTACTGACGAATCCGAAGCTAACAGATCTATGTGAGCGCATCTAGACAAGGTGCTCGTGATATATTGCACGAGATTGGTGTTCTCTCTCTCTCCCATCCTATTTCACCCGTTTATCCCCTTCACCAGCGCAGGGTAGCAAACCGGACGTCTGTTTGGCAAACCTCCCTGCCTCTTCTTGTTTCTCTCTCTCACACATGTCCTTTCTTTATTTCTTAACATTTCGCGCCATGAAAACGCAGCCGTAGCGGTGGGCATCGACCTCGCAAATTCGAGCGAAACCTTTACTCGTTATCGTACCGCCATGTGGTGGGCTGAGGACTAAAGGGGGTTAGTTTTTTTCCTCTTGCGTAACAACGAGCAGGTCGTCAACCTCGCAGGGTCGACAAAGAACAGCTTTGCCCTTAACAACAGCACTATGGGAGTGTAAATTAATGGTCTCTTGTGAACTTTACCCAGGACACAATGTTGTACCTTTTATTTATTTCACGCCGTAGAGAACACTGGCGCCAACAAAAAGAAAAGCACGTCATTTGGCGTCGATCTCCGTTGGTTCTCGCAACGTCCCGACACGCCAGTGTGCAATGTGTCGACGCATTTCGGAAAACAAGCAACACGTGAGGAACAAGAAATGAGGGGCGGGCGGGTGCAAGTTGGGACGGATGTCTTGAGAGGCAGCTGCTTGTGCTGCCGACGCTACATATAGGGCCATACATAAAGCTCGCACGTCACGCACACACACACGCGCGCACACACCGCCTTTCAGGGTTAAGCGTAAGTGAGGGAGTTGAGACGCTGAGAATTCGAGCAGCGGCCGCTTGTTTCTGTTCAGGGTGCTTTTAGTTATTTACGATTTTATTTGCACACTACACTTTCGTGTTACCGCTATTCTCGCGATTATATCGATCCCTCTTTACAAGTTTGTTTGTTATTTATTGAAAGGTAGACTTTCGAGCTTGATGAGGAATTTTCCTTTTCAACTTGGAGTAAACGAAGATCTTTAGCAAACTACACAGCATATGGGACACAAAGAAAGAAGGGAATAGAGACAGACGGGTTCCCCTTCTAGCGCAGTTTGCTATATGATGAATCTGTACCCCTTCGCCCAGCTTTCGATGCTAGTCATGGGCTGCGCAGATGTCGAGAAACATTTGTACACGAGCATATCGGCGTTAAATATTGAGAATGCATGTATATGAGCGCGACTGACTTTGTTTCGATTGTATTATTCTTGTATGTATGTCGTCATCCCTTGCTAATAGCGCTATGTCATGTTTTTTTTCTCTTTTTATTTCCGTGCAGAGCTTCCGCTTTCTATTGTATAATTTCTTAATGATGGTCACAACCCTGTTGAAGAGTGCTTGGGTGGTAGGGCCATTGTCAGGCAGTTAATCTGCCTTTAGCCGTACCGTCCCTTGACATGTATTATGTTAAAAAATAAACAATTCAATTCAATTCAATTTCACACGGTCTTGGCTGCACTGCAATTGACTCCGTCAGCGCAACGCCGAGGCAAGCCCACATTTAATTTGTTTCCTGGCGTCGCACAGTTTCCCTAAATATGTCAGTTTCCGCAAATTGTCCCTAAAGGTACATTCACACCGAAGGCGGGGCGGCAAAGCGGCCAAGCGGTCTTTTCATCGCGGCAAGGCGGCGAGTGCGCGCACCTGTTCAGACCGCGCGGCTCCCTCGGCTGCCCGCGCGGCCGAAGAGGTGGGGCATCACGCGCTTTTGCCTACGTGTGCCGCCATCTCGTGGCACTCGTAGGCAAAATTTCGCACTGGTCATTGAAACACACGCTACGACGCGTTAATAGAGTCACGCGCACTGCAGTTCCTTCTACGCGTTTGTGCGTAAATAGCTAGCATTCGACGGTCTGACCGGAGCGGATCGCCCAGCTACAATTTCCCAATGCTATGAACGAGGTGCTGTGCACTTATCAGTCACTCCCAAATCCGCTGTAATCTTCACCCACAGCTCTTTCTTGAACTCGAGTTCTTTGTACCGCGGATGTGATTTGTGGAATAGCACCGGTTGCTGCTTTATGGCATCTATTAGGAGCTCCGCGTTGAAAGCCGGTTGCTCAGACATGATTGCCGCCATTTCCATAATCTTGACCCGGTGTGCCGATGTCGCCGATATTTGCAGCGCGTTTATTGGCTGCGGCAAAGCGGCGAGTAGCGGCGAGCGGCAAAAAATTGGTCCGAGAGCGATCGGACCTGCCGCCTCGTTTTCCGCCCCGCTTTCGCCGCCTGGAGAGGAGGTTTTCCCGCTTTCCGCCTCCCCGCTTTGCCGCTTTGGCCGCCCCGCCTTCGGTGTGAATGAGCCTTAAGTGTGAGTGCGATGTGATGCCCCCACAACATTGCTGTATCGTGGAGGATTTCGGAGGCACTACCCTCCAGACCTGATGTCATCGATTCCCACTAGTGGCGCTTTTGCCTTCATGAAAAAAGATCCACTAAGAATTGCATTAAATACAAGTCGGAAAAGCCACCAGCCCGCTGAACGCAATTTCCTTTGCTTAATATTGCGACGGCGTGCAGGAGAGTGGCAATGTCAGACTACTTCATTCCAATACATATTCGTCACGCGAGTTGATTCCTTGAGTAGCAATAGATATCCGGCGCCAAAAAAGGCACGTCTCAGAACAGGAGGACTTCTCGTCACGCGAGAAGGCAGAGAAAAAAAATTAAGTGAAGAGATGTACCGCTCCGTCCCGAAACCTACCCTCATAGAAAAAGTCGATTACGTGTGGAGTACTTCTGTCACGCAAGAATAATCATCTGGCTTGCCATAGCGTGTCCATTTCGCCAACATGAGACGCTGGCCACTTTCCTATCACTACTGATATGCCACATCGGTGACAGCCTCACGCCGTTCGTGAAAGGAAAGTAGCGGGAGGATGGCGATAACGCAAGGAGGGCATGCCAGAAAGATGAGGATTAGAGTCTTGCAACAGAATAACTCACCAAAAACGCTTGACTTTTATCTTACAGAGTAGGACAACCTCACAG
Source organism: Hyalomma asiaticum (assembly GCA_013339685.2). Classification (NCBI taxonomy): domain Eukaryota; kingdom Metazoa; phylum Arthropoda; class Arachnida; order Ixodida; family Ixodidae; genus Hyalomma; species Hyalomma asiaticum. Next base: position 70,461,628 of record CM023481.1, on the reverse strand, counting down.
ACTCTTTAAGGACGACCACGAGCCATTGAAACAACGTAAGATTCCTTGACACGGTCTTCAGAAGTGTGACTGCCCCGCCACGGTGGTCTAGTGGCTATGGTACTCGGCTGCTGATCCGAAGGTCGCGGGATCGAATCCCGGCCGTGGCGGCTGCATTTCAATGGAGGTGATATGTTGAGGCCCGTATGCTGTGCGATGTCAGTGCACGTTAAAGAACCCCTGGTGGTCGAAATTTCCGGAGCCCTCCACTACGGCGTCTCTCATAATCAGAACTGGTTTAGGGACGTTAAAACCCCACAAAACAAACAAAAAAATGAAGTGTGACTACAGAACGCACTCCTTGTGGACCATATGCTCGAACAAACACCAGGACCTTCGCGCTTGCTTGCAATATATGGCCACTTGAGAAGTTGAGAACCGACAAATGAAGTCGAGAACCGACAAATGAGAACCGAAAAAGCGGAAACATTGAAAAAAAGAAACCGGCCTTCATTGAGTTTAATGATGATCACAAGTGCTCTGAGGGGCTCTCCATCATTAAACATAGTTATCAAGGAATCGTTCTTCGCCCACTTGAGGTGGAACGCCTTGTTGTAACGATTTACGATTTCCTTTGTCTTGAATGAGATGATTCCAATTTACCGTTGCATGATGCTCCACCACGCCCCCTAATTCGCTGTGGTTCCCGGATGCACCTGCCTTGCTTTCAAACCCATTATGAAACGCTTACTTTCTAGGAAAGCGGAGCAATTAAAGAGGAAGAGGAGAGGCGTGCAACGAGGTCAAACGTACAGCACCAACTCAATTTGCAATGGAGCTAGGCCTCGTTCGTTGATCTGTCGCTTTTCTCCTTCTTTACACAGCTTTCCCTGAAATTATGCGTGCACAACCTATCCCGGAAGCGCATTTTATTGAAGCTCTAATCAGCCACCACTTCATAGGTCCCATGCATTATATCATTTATATTACTGCGTATTTGCCACTTAATGCCCAATAGAAAATCGGCTACGTCCTTTTTTACTTCGTAAGGACACCGTTGTTATGTTAAGCCACTCACAGCGTGTCAACTTGGCTGTTTCACCGGACCTGCAATTTTTGTTTGAGAGGCGTCATCGTCTTCGACAACTGAACACGCCTCAATTGTGTAAGACATTGATACTTATCCAAGTGCCATAATATTTTATTTTTGCAAGCTCCGTTACGCTAACCAACTTGCCTGTAATATTTTAGTGCCTTTCTTTTTTATGAGATCAAGTATGGAAGCCCGCTTTTCATATTGGTAGTAAACTTTCGTGCTTTGAATCCGCCGTCTTACTCTTCTTTCACGTACGTTTAGATGAGACTCCTCGCTCCTGTAGAATACAGATACTATTGGCGAGTACTGTTACGTAGGAATCTTCGCTAACATTGCGTTGTTTACTATGTCTATTTTGGGGATATATATATAGTACAACTTTCTGTAAATGGGCTCATCACCGTAAATGTCACATCTGAGTACACCTCAGAAAGGTGTTAGCTGCTTTCAGTGTCGCTATACCACAGTATGCAACAGTACACAAACAATAGAGCGGGCTTACGTCAACGTATACAGAAAACATAGTGTTTGAGTTACAGCCCCACACGAAGAAGTGTTTTGAAATCTTAATATAATAGACAAGCAGACTAATAAAAATGTATATTAAAAGCAGAGCGCTGTCACAAAAACAAAACCGAAAACAATTCTGGCAGCTTGAGACTAGCGTGGCATTTCTGATGGAGCAGCGCAGTTGGCCCACCATGCTTAAAGGGCCACTAAACAGGCTCCTACTTTTTTTCAAAGCCGCCCAAACAAGCTAACTCAATCATAGAGAAGGTTGCGGCGATCACATTCTGTGAATATGACAGCGCTGCGCGCCACACAGACGCCGTATTTCAAAAAACAATTCGCGCGCTTCTTTCCGGCGAATGACCAGTCGCGCTCGCATCCTAGGTGTCGTCATCTTGCATCGCGAACAACTTTGCGTAGTCGTATCTCGTTGATTGGTTGAAACGTCTATTGTCAGATCCCCTGGCCATCCCACCGGCGTAAGCGCAGGAGCAACCCAACGTTTCTAGAACGGGAGCAACCGGTTCCGCAGCGCAAGCATCAATGACGTCGAATGATCACGTCAGGTCACGTGTCAAAAGTGGGCGGAGTCTCGACGGCGCGCCGCCCCTACCCTCTCCTCAGCAGAGAAGGGTGGGGAGGCCGACCGAGAAAACGAAACCGGCGCAAGCGGTCACTTAAGCCCGTGTAACTTCTTTATTATTGCACCTATTCGCAAAATTCTTGCAGGAGCGTGTTCACACCGCACAGGAGCGCAGGTATATCTTTAAAACAAATTTTACACCTCGGGGTTGTTTAGGGGCCCTTTAAGTACTAGCCAAGCCAAGCTCACTCCCCCTTCTAAACCTTCTCGGTTTCTTCTTTCTTTCTTTCTTTCTTTCTTCCTTTCTTTCTTTCTCTCTACACATTCTTCTCTCTTTCATTTTTACTTCTTGATTATGTCTTTCTACCTATTCTTCTTTATGTAATCTTTATGCATTTCTATGTTGCATTCTCTCCTACTTTCCCTCATCCTAACGCTCACTCCTCTTTCCACCTTGGATATACTATACTCTACATGACTGGGCTATGGTTTGTCCTCTCACCTGCTCCGTTCCCTCTTCGACAGCTTTGCAACAGTCCTCCTCATCCTCACCTCAAACGAAGGATAGGAACGAAAGCTTTCATTACACATTTATAATGTTGGGCTACTTAGTAGATGAGGCAGTTGTTTTGAGTAGAATGAAAGTCGCATCTTTTTTAGCGGTAAACTTCCTAAGTATTTAATAATGAACGACAGCGTCTCACAGATATGCGGAGGAAACGCTTTCATATTGGCGAGATGCTGCGGCGCTTATACGTAATACTGTGCAACGTGCACCGCGTGATTACATGCCCATCCAGGAAGGCCGTATAATGATGAGGCAACAGCCAAAGAAAAGGACCTGCTGATCGTGCACAAAACGCCGAAAGTAGATGTAGAAGAAACTGGATGGCACACACCCACTCAGGGGGATTGGCCAGGAGCCAGGTAGTAAGAAGAAGTGAAAGGCCCTTCAAACGCTCAATAATCTTCAGCAAATTAAAATAAGTTAAAGAAGTTTCAGATTGTCAAGTACATTAAAAAAACACAAAGCAGGTAAATTTTGGGGGGAACGAATTAGGTGAAGTATGGAGTAAATATTGTAAAATAAGTAAAATAAATGAAACAAAAATTATGAAACAGCGACTTCTGTTTCTCTAAACTAAATCTTTTCGAACCCTTAGTATACTTGTGCAAAGCATTACCAACCCTTCTGTCACTGTGCCCTAGGGCCAAGGCTCCCAATAAACGCGAAGATTGACGGCTAATGTCTACTCTGATGAGGCGCAAGACAGTCTGTATAGTCATTTTACGCAAGTGTGCGCGAAAAGTAATAGCAAGTCGATTTCAAACCCAGTGTTTTTCTTGCAGTGTTGACTTTTTAAGAGCAATAGGCATAAAAACAACAAGCTTTCTTGAAATGTTTGGCCGCGCTTCCGGCAAAACAATAAGCTTCAGGTCAGCGGAGTGTTTGTGGCATGCAGTCCAAGGTATACATGGCATAAAGAGAATTGCGGTGAATCCTACGCATTTTATTTTGGGCCACTACGAGGAAATAACACGTTATTATGCGCAATGCTTGAGACTCGAAAGATTTCATTTTAGCACTGCCTGCGGTATGACGCTTTGATGCTTGTATTCGAGCGCCGTCGCGTGGTCGAGACTGGCACACGGCGAAGCAAACCAAGATCATTATAGGAGTGATCAGAGGCAGACGCTGATGTACACGGTTAGTGCTAACAGTTAAGTAACCCTCGTCGCCATTGCAAGGGAAGCTTACGAAATGAAAATGCTGATGACGCAAATGCAAAGTAGCCTTTATTCTTCTGTAACACGACCACGCACCTATTGGGCTCCACTCTGCAGAATACAAGTAAAGCGACAATAAACACTGCACTCACGGCGCTTCGTAGTTAAAGAAAGCACATGCACGTATACTGTGTGTATTGCGAGCATCAAACCACTGTCGAATTTATATGACTTTCAAGGTCGGATGGTGCTAGGAAACTTCATGTGATTGCGCTGTCGCTGCGGAGTAGCCAGTGTAGCCAAAACATTCAGACCAATCGGTAACACAACTTGTCTCTGCTGCATTTTGGAAAGCTAACTGGACCGCGCCTAGCAAAGGCCACCCTGCTTTACCGTTTGCGGCTAAGAGTGGCTTTTACGCAGTCCTATTATTTTATGCGTGCTATTGCGTACTATTTATGCGTACTATTGGTAGTACGCATAAACGCGCTGTAGTTGAAGTCACGCGGCTTGCTAAAACACTCTACTAGACTGAACGGCCTTCCTGATCAGCCAGCATATTTCGCCAGCGACCATACATCATTTCAGTAACAGATTGCGGGCGACAGCGATGAAGAAGGACGTTGTCCCTAGTAAAGGAGGATGCACATAAACGGTCGTATTACTACTACTTTTTCTGGAAACTTGTCATTTAAAATTATGTCATTTCTGCCCCGCTATGTATATTGGTGTATATGGCGCTGCCCTGGGAAATAAGAAAGCGTGGGTCTGATTCCCGGTCGAGGCAGCCGCATTTTGTTCGAGCGAAACACGTTACAGCCCTGTACTTAGATGCAGTCGTGATGAAACATGGTTAAATCAGCGCTTATAAGATGGGACAAAGAAAAATATCACATAGGACAAGAAAGAATAACCGTCCTATGTGTTTTTTCTCCCTTCAGTGTAAGCACCGATTTCATAATGTTTCATGAACACGGTGACCACCTTACCCATCCTAGTATCATAGGTTCAGGTGCACGTCGAAGAAACTTAGATTATCTATATCAATCCGGAGTCTTACACGCTGCGTCCATTATAATGGAATTCTCGTTTTGGCATTAAAAGCACTATAATTTCATAAAATTTCATTCGTAAAGCATGAGTCTTATGTGAGGCTGTAAACTGATCGCCATACAACGCTTTGAATAAAACAAATACGATTACGAAATCGCCTGGGTGAACTACCTAAAGAACGCAATTCCCATATAGTATTGAGATAACAGACAAATCAGCTCGCTGTATGATTTTTCACGTGTGTGTCCCAGTGACGTTCTTAGAAGACGAATGACAGCGGTGCGAGGTATACTTGCCAGAGCTTGTTGCATGTTGAAGATAAGCATGCCTAGCAAGCATAAGTTTTTGCCTTATCAGAATGCGATTTTTTTAGTCCTCTCTATCTTCCCGTATTCATATAGCTTTTCTTTAGTGTCTTCGTGAATAACGTAATAAAACTCGTGTAAATAATAGTCACCACTCCCTGTACTATATGAGTTTCATGAAACACTAGCCATTATTCGTTCTGTTTAACACTTTTGCCGAAAACGAAGCACTAACACCTCCTATGTTTTGTTCACTTCGCCTGTTTGAAAGTGCGCTATTTTCTGGTTAGCAGCCTGCATTTCATTTCGCGCTTATAATAATTTCACTAGTGCTGATATACTTGCTGTCGCATTGTAACTATGAATTTCTGTACGCCTCCATTTACATATTTGCTTCCTGGGTGTCTACAGCGTAGTTGAAAGATCGATATTCGCGACTACTATACGGGTTTTATGTTCCACTCACTGTTCCAAGTGTTCTAGTCACTGTTCCAAGTGTTCCAGTCACTGTTCCAAGTGACTAAGCGGCCCCCTAAAAAATAGCCAGAGCATTGCAGCCACAGTACTTTAGGCGTCACTAGCTTTCTACCAGAGTTTAGGATGCAGGAAAATTCCTTAAGATAATAGAGACACACGATACACCTTGAGTTTCTCTCTTTCCTCTCATTTCATTTTTACATTAGTAGAATATTCAAGTCAGGTACAACTACGATGTTTTTCTTGCTTGGTTCGTGTAATGTGAGAATGATTTCGAACGGCTCTCGTGTTTATTTTCATGCTTAAACCGTCCTTCAGCACCTCACAACCAAGAGTCCCATATGCTCCTCTCGGATTATCATTCGCGTTATGACTTTGTTATTTCTTTCTCACGTTTCATTTGTGCATGACGGCACATGGAACTCGTCTACACCGCGATTCTGCAACAACACCGCTTACTTTGCGGTATTGGTGGACTAGAGTCTATGGGTATGCGAACAGTAGAAGAAACATATATGGTACTACTCATGTACTCGCTCTTATTAATTACTAACAGCAATTTCGTAGCTACTTATATCTGCTTGGATGCAACACTCGTACATTTACGAGGCGACTGTGGTTCCCTTTGAGACATCGATCTGTACTGCGGCTGGAGCCCGTTTAGGCAACACAGCCGAAGCAAATGAGATTTTCGTTTGCACGACGTGCGTTGACACGAGCAAGCGCACACACCTAATCTGTGCGTCAATAGAACCTACGAAGACGAGGAAACAACAAACGCACGGGCTGCGGCCTCTCGGGGGAACCACCAGCCGACATTGCGAATAAAACATGAGGTCTGCCATGTCGAACCGCGTTAGGTAGGCTTGGAGTAACCTGATGCTGATGGCTGTACATGAGCCTCAAGGAGGCTATCGTCCGGGGTGATATTTTCCTTTTGTTATTTCTGTTTCTCTGTTTACTTGTGTTTTGTTGCTCCGCGTTCAGAAAAAATGGCGCGTCCGGCTTTCTCTCTCTCTCTCTTTTATTTCTCTTTTACCCAAGATACCAATGTAGAATGCAACCGTCCCACTATACTATCACTTTCCTCTCTACACAAATAATGAATTTATTTTTGAGGACGATATCTACTCGCACTCTTCCATCCACAATTCGTAACTGGGCACGTCTGACTTATGACAGACATATACAACGAAAATATGAAAGCAACAAAATAGCAATAATAAATCAAATAACTGAGAAAAATTCATAATAGCGATAATACAAACAATAAACAATTGAAAACTTAAAAAATTAGGCCCGAACGCTAATAATGTATCATCGAATAAAGGAATGCAACTCTCCCTTTATACATCCTCAATCAGAGCTTGAGAAGTCGAATTTTTCTGACCGCCCTCGAAAATGCAAATAACAAAATAAGCCTATTTTGTTGTAGGAGTTTAACGCCATTGTAGTGTTTAAGAATAACTCCATTATCCATGAAGTCGAGGGGCTAAGCGAGTAACTGTCGTTTGGATTGAAGCAACGCGATGCATGATTTTGGAAGAGGGTTGTTACTGCGCGGCCGATAACTTTGGGTATCCCCTTCCCCACTTTGTGTTTCCGCAGTTGTGACAAAGTAAATATGTATCTTAGCGAAAACAACGATGCCTCACAAGAACCATGATGACATGCCATTCAAGCGCCTACGTACGCCGTCAGACTTCGCTCTGTCGATGTGCAGCTGACTATCGCGAGGTATTACAAGAGCGTCCCTTTTCATCCCATCTTTCACTCCCCTCCAAAAAATAACTGGCAGGTGAACACCTACCTTCAAAAGAAAGGTAGCGGCCGACGCGGAAACCATGTCTTGGCGTCATAGCGCATTTAATAACACGGCCATTGTCTCCGGAGTTCGAGGTCGTCTCACTGCCATGGGTACGTTTTTATCCCACTGCAAACTAAATCGGATCTCACCTCGGATGAATGCTTGACCTTTTGTTGCGCAACTTAAAGTTCAGGAAAAGATGGAGGCTTGGGATGGTGGACAAATTGTTCAAAACGCTGTAAAAACAAACAGGGAACGCCGCTATACAATCAACGTTTCGACAACTGGACTTGTTGCAACGTTGGCACTAAAGACGTCGCCTGTATTTCATCGCTTCTTTCATCAAGTCAAAGTTGGGGCACATACGATGTGGGGACATGTCCCCCATACTTGCACAGACATATATGCCACAATTTAACCAAACGCACATGACACTCTTGTTCCAGTTCGGGTGAATTCATGTAAACAAACAGGCCCCGCCACGGTGGTCTAGTGGCTATGGTACTCGGCTGCTGATCCGAGGGTCGCGGGATCGATGCTGCGGGGGCTGCATTTCGATAGAGGCGAAATGTTGAGGCCCATGTGCTGTGCGATGTCAGTGCAGGTTAAAGAACCCCAGGTGGTCAAAATTTCCGGAGACCCCCACTGCGGCGTCTCTCATAATCAGAGCTGGCTTTGGGACGTTAAACCCCACATAACAACAATCATGTAAACAAACAGGGCTTGTTTATAATGCGGGCTTGTTTTGTAGAAGTTCGTCGTTTTCCAGTAGGCTCGATGATTCTCGGAATGCTCAACGAAATTGTAAAGCTTCTGGTGCTTCGTTACTGATTGCTTAACAAATGACACGTTTTGAAGAAGCACTCTCCAACCTTATAGAACAGTGTAACAGCACGTCAGGAGACGTTATATTTAGTGTTACTTAATGACTCGCGGCACTTCCTTCACATTCAGATATTTCAGTAAAATGGACCGTTTTTTATATTGTATATGTCTATATTTACATGTCATCATTACTCCATCCATTTCTATGACGGGCCTCACATGAAGTGCGTCCCGTCAAAGAGCAACAATATTCTCTGCGCCTAACGGTGGAGGCGAGCAAACATAGAACACATGGTGCATTGACAAACTTCTTATTACAACGAAGACACAGTAGTTCAAGGTAAAATGCTCCAGATCAACGAGAAAAGAAGAGTCGAGAAGTCATTTTGTGCGCGCCACAACAACGGAATTGTAATAACAGAGAAAGTCCACTGCCATACGCGCAGGTTTACATATGGATGGCTAGCGCGCAACGCCGGAAGCAGTCCCTTCTAGGCGTAGTGACGATTGAGAATTCACTCCATTGAGCATGTAATACCCCTTGAACATTCCGTACACAATGGCCTGCGTAGCTTTTCGAACGCATTTTGAATACTCGAGCGTAGCACGTTGGCCAACCGATTCCAGTTGTCCTCACGTAGTGAGTGCAGGCACAGCATGGCAGTAAGGTCCCTCTATCCCCTACCCCCTAACCCCTCTTTGTGAAGTTACACGCGAAGGGCTGTGGGGCCGCGTCCCGCTCGACGCCACGTTTTTGCACGGAATGTCGCCGCATCCCCCTTTCCCGGCTGGACGGAGCGGGGGCCCACCCGCTTCGCCCATGTGGTTTTAACATAGGCTGCCATTGGGCAGCGAGAAATTCCCAGAATGTTTGCGCGTTCTGGTGTTTCTGGTTTTTGAGATGCTCGGGAGAACACACTGGGACTTGGAGAAGTGCGCACGTACTTTTGGGACCCTCCGGCCGACCAGGCCATCGGTCGGATGGCGTGCTTCTGCGAGCCCCAGCGACCACGGCGGCGACCTGCGACCGACGCTCCTGTCTGTATGTTCTTCTTCTATTTTCCTTTTCCGAGGGCTCGCGGTCGCGGGTGCGCTAGCCGGGGTTAGGCTCTCCTTCCTTGCATGGTTATTTTTGTGTGTTATTGTATGTTCGCGTGCTGTTATCGTATTTGTCCTTCGTTTATATTCGACTTATTCGGCCTTGTATTATTTGTTTTGTTTTAACGTGTGTTTATTAAATTACCATGCTCGGAGAGATGCGCCTAATGTTCTCCTCTTTAGCCGCGTGCGACGGTTCGCGCTGCCCTGCCTCGAGTCGGGCCGCGGGCCGAAGCGCGCGGCAGCGCGGCGATGGCATGGCTGAGATAGCTAGCGCGCGAGCGCGACTCCCTCATTCTCTGCTCGTTGAGTGCTCGAACCCACGGCAGGGGGTTGCTAGCGGCGATGCCGCTGCTAGCAGTAGTTATTAGTAGAAGTAAACCCCTACATTTTGGCGCCCAACTAAGTGGGGCCAGGGGCCTTGCCCTTGGTCGCTCAAACGACGAGCAGGTGTCGGCAGAGTGGGGAAGTTGCGTTCGGTTCCCAGCGTAAAATGCGCTTTGGTTGAGGTTGGCTGTCTCTGCCGTGTATCGCGCGTATCTCTTTCTTTGTCTGTCCTTCCTTTTTCTCTGTCGATGTATCGTGGTGTGAGGAGAGGCAAATGTCACTTCTCAAACGAATTGGTAACCCGCTTCGAAGTTGTGTGAGGCGAAGCGTGGGCGAGGAAAGGCGTGATGCAAGTTGCCACCGAGATTCAGCAGTTCGTTCTTGGTGGCGGAAACTCGTTGGATTTACCAAGGCTTCCATCATGCCATGGCCGGGAGATTGACCATCTTGTCTCCCGTGCGACTTTCAAGTCGGTGAGTCCAACGGTTTTCTTTAGACTTCGCGTCGTGCGCGTCTTTCTTCACTAAATTCAGAACCAGTGAAAGAGTAGCTGACGCACTATTTCTTGCCCGGGTCGCCGAAAGTCTCTTTTCTTTAAAAGTTGACGGCGCTGTTCGGTTGCACATGGCCGACTTGCACCGAGGGAGGCAAAGATGGCGGAAAGGCCGCTGAGGCGAACAAAGAAAGTAGAAGGAAGGCCATCTTCCTTGAATAGCCCTTTGGGCACCTGTCTATCTTCGCGCACGCAGAAGGGGAGAGCGTTCCAGCGTCCCCGCGGCGGGAGAGAAGGAGGCCATTGTGGCGTTAATCAGCCGGCCGGTCGGGGGGAAAGGATGAAAGAGGGGGTCCATCCTCACTGGGCTCTCCTCAGGAATCTGGTTTTTTCTTGGTTGTTGTTCTTTTGCTTTTTTTCGTTTGGCCCGAAGAGCGACGTAGTTGACGGCAGAGTGACCCATGTGTACATAATGTAAATAGTTTCTTTCGCGGTTTTGTTTTTCGCCTCCGGGAGGCGAGGCGCCTGAATGTGCTGGTACTGCACATGGCGCGCGCGCTGTATCGTTGTCTGGTATTGCGACGAGCGCGAGTTGTGGGCCCGAAGCGGCTTGTGTAGCCGTGGCCTGGGAGAGAAAGGGGTTCACTCTGCGCGGTCTGTACGAGCTCGGCCACAGTATCATGCCACCTTCGCGGTTAGCGCCGTGTTTACGCGCGTCGACAGTGGCACCCCCCCCCCCCCCCCCCCGACAGCAGAGGAGAGCGATTGCGCGCCCCTGTAGTAATTCTGGCCAGTCGTCAGAGCGGAAGGCTTTAGTTGAAGTTACTGTGCTCTGCGATTTGGCACGGTGCAGTGTGAATGCTCAGCTGTTGCCGTCCCTTCCGCGTCTGTTCACTCCGTAGGCAACACGTTGTGGATGTCCCGTTTCGTTTGGTGTCACGGATGGGCAGTGTGCGTTCGCGGAAGGATTATCCGCTAGTGTAAGGTCATGCGGCATCGCACTAGTGAAGACCACGTTTACATTGGTTACTGCCCGACTGATTTCAGACGGAGAGATAACCTGACAGAGAGTTCTTTCTCTTTTTTTCTCTCTCTACTCTTTCGCTAGCTTATCTTCGCTATTCTAGGTTCATTACTAAGTGTTCGTTTCTTTTTACGTACCGTTTCGCTCTTGCTGTTTCGTTTTCACTACCCGAGAATTCTAGCCTCGCGTTGTTTTATTCTTCGTTAGTTCAATTGATTTTGGGTTTCTGGGACTGTGCCACTGTTCTTTTGTTTGTTTGTTTTTGTTGTTTTTCTGCCGCGCTGATTTGGCGGCCGAAGTCTGCGTGTCTGGAGCGGGGCGGCGTCGACGGCGAGTCTGCGGACGGAGCCGTGGTCGCGGCACTTGGGGCGGCCAGGAAGTCGACAGGGTCGACGGCACGTGAGACCTGCCGCGGCCGGCGTCCGGGGTCCGGGTGAAGATGCCGTGGCGTGCGTCAGCTTCATGGGACATTTGAGAGACTTGTCGCGTTGTATTGTCGCGTTTGTTTTCTTGTTTTGTTTTGGTTTGGAGTTCTCGGATTTTATCGCGTATTGGCACCGTCGGTATTGTTTTTTTTTAGGGGGGCTTTTAAGGAGGGAGGGATGTGGGGCCGCGTCCCGCTCGACGCCACGTTTTTGCACGGAATGTCGCCGCATCCCCCTTTCCCGGCTGGACGGAGCGGGGGCCCACCCGCTTCGCCCATGTGGTTTTAACATAGGCTGCCATTGGGCAGCGAGAAATTCCCAGAATGTTTGCGCGTTCTGGCGTTTCTGGTTTTTGAGATGCTCGGGAGAACACACTGGGACTTGGAGAAGTGCGCACGTACTTTTGGGACCCTCCGGCCGACCAGGCCATCGGTCGGATGGCGTGCTTCTGCGAGCCCCAGCGACCACGGCGGCGACCTGCGACCGACGCTCCTGTCTGTATGTTCTTCTTCTATTTTCCTTTTCCGAGGGCTCGCGGTCGCGGGTGCGCTAGCCGGGGTTAGGCTCTCCTTCCTTGCATGGTTATTTTTGTGTGTTATTGTATGTTCGCGTGCTGTTATCGTATTTGTCCTTCGTTTATATTCGACTTATTCGGCCTTGTATTATTTGTTTTGTTTTAACGTGTGTTTATTAAATTACCATGCTCGGAGAGATGCGCCTAATGTTCTCCTCTTTAGCCGCGTGCGACGGTTCGCGCTGCCCTGCCTCGAGTCGGGCCGCGGGCCGAAGCGCGCGGCAGCGCGGCGATGGCATGGCTGAGATAGCTAGCGCGCGAGCGCGACTCCCTCATTCTCTGCTCGTTGAGTGCTCGAACCCACGGCAGGGGGTTGCTAGCGGCGATGCCGCTGCTAGCAGTAGTTATTAGTAGAAGTAAACCCCTACAGGGCATAGCTCGAAAATTCCGGGAACTATCAAAGCGTTTTTCAAACTCTCCTGATTTTAACTTCTTAGTAATGTATCCAGGTTGCAAGACGTGATATCGACGGTTACAGATAATTAAAGGGGTCGTGACAACATATGGAAGTGCCCGGTTGTAATTTTCACTGCTTCAAAAAGCCTTCCACGTGCCGATTCGGTAGCTTTCCGGCGAAAAGTTCAGTGTAAGTTTAATAACGCCCGTTTGAAATCGTAGCGTTTTTGGGGTCCCGAAACGAACATGTGTCACCACAGGCCAGCACAGGCACTATTCATTTATGTCACCTCAAGATATTCTGAAAACGTAAAATATCATCAATGTTCCTTTGCTCCAAAATTATTATAGACTTGTATGAAATCTAGAAAGCCCCGTAAGGTGGCGCAGTACGGGAGGACGATTGTAGCACAGTTTGTTTTCTCGCGGCCTCCGACGCCACGCCATTTCCAGAGGCCATGTGGCTGACGAGGTTGATTTAACGGCTGAGTCCATGGGAATGCGCGCTGGCAAATTGATATCGAGTTCTCATCGCTCTAAATCGACCCTACACGATGCAAAGAAACAATGTATATTATAGATTGGAGGGCCAGGATTCCGAATACATACATCGTAGGAAGTTTGTAGAAAACGTTTCACGACTCCTTTATATTACAGGAGCTCCTTTCATGTTAGCAACGCGCAAGAACACGAATTACAGGGACTTCGATACCGACTCAACGTTGGAATATTAGTGTTTCCCTCGGCAGGGACGGACCCCTAGGCATATGCATGGATATTTAGGCAGCTGAGGCGAACAAAGAAAGTAGAAGGAAGGCATCTTCCTTGAATAGCCCTTGGGCACCTGTCTATCTTCGCGCACGCAGAAGGGGAGAGCGTTCCAGCGTCCCCGCGGCCGGGAGAGAAGGAGGCCATTGTGGCGTTAATCAGCCGGCCGGTCGGGGGGAAAGGATGAAAGAGGGGGTCCATCCTCACTGGGCTCTCCTCAGGAATCTGGTTTTTTCTTGGTTGTTGTTCTTTTGCTTTTTTCGTTTGGCCCGAAGAGCGACGTAGTTGACGGCCAGAGTGACCATGTGTTTACATAATGTAACTAGTTTCTTTCGCGGTTTTGTTTTCGCCTCCGGGAGGCGAGGCGCCTGAATGTGCTGGTATGCACATGGCGCGCGCGCTGTATATCGTTGTCTGGTATTGCGACGAGCGCGAGTTGTGGGCCCGAAGCGGCTTGTGTAGCCGTGGCCTGGGAGAGAAAGGGGTTCACTCTGCGCGGTCTGTACGAGCTCGGCCACAGTATCATGCCACCTTCGCGGTTAGCGCCGTGTTTACGCGCGTCGGCAGTGGCACCCCCCCCCCCCCCCCCCCCCCCCCCCCCCCCCCCGACAGCAGAGGAGAGCGATTGCGCGCCCCTGTAGTAATTCTGGCCAGTCGTCAGAGCGGAAGGCTTTAGTTGAAGTTACTGTGCTCTGCGATTTGGCACGGTGCAGTGTGAATGCTCAGCTGTTGCCGTCCCTTCCGCGTCTGTTCACTCCGTAGGCAACACGTTGTGGATGTCCCGTTTCGTTTGGTGTCACGGATGGGCAGTGTGCGTTCGCGGAAGGATTATCCGCTAGTGTAAGGTCATGCGGCATCGCACTAGTGAAGACCACGTTTACATTGGTTACTGCCCGACTGATTTCAGACGGAGAGATAACCTGACAGAGAGTTCTTTCTCTTTTTTTCTCTCTCTACTCTTTCGCTAGCTTATCTTCGCTATTCTAGGTTCATTACTAAGTGTTCGTTTCTTTTTACGTACCGTTTCGCTCTTGCTGTTTCGTTTTCACTACCCGAGAATTCTAGCCTCGCGTTGTTTTATTCTTCGTTAGTTCAATTGATTTTGGGTTTCTGGGACTGTGCCACTGTTCTTTTTGTTTGTTTGTTTTTGTTGTTTTTCTGCCGCGCTGATTTGGCGGCCGAAGTCTGCGTGTCTGGAGCGGGGCGGCGTCGACGGCGAGTCTGCGGACGGAGCCGTGGTCGCGGCACTTGGGGCGGCCAGGAAGTCGACAGGGTCGACGGCACGTGAGACCTGCCGCGGCCGGCGTCCGGGGTCCGGGTGAAGATGCCGTGGCGTGCGTCAGCTTCATGGGACATTTGAGAGACTTGTCGCGTTGTATTGTCGCGTTTGTTTTCTTGTTTTGTTTTGGTTTGGAGTTCTCGGATTTTATCGCGTATTGGCACCGTCGGTATTGTTTTTTTTTAGGGGGGCTTTTAAGGAGGGAGGGATGTGGGGCCGCGTCCCGCTCGACGCCACGTTTTTGCACGGAATGTCGCCGCATCCCCCTTTCCCGGCTGGACGGAGCGGGGGCCCACCCGCTTCGCCCATGTGGTTTTAACATAGGCTGCCATTGGGCAGCGAGAAATTCCCAGAATGTTTGCGCGTTCTGGCGTTTCTGGTTTTTGAGATGCTCGGGAGAACACACTGGGACTTGGAGAAGTGCGCACGTACTTTTGGGACCCTCCGGCCGACCAGGCCATCGGTCGGATGGCGTGCTTCTGCGAGCCCCAGCGACCACGGCGGCGACCTGCGACCGACGCTCCTGTCTGTATGTTCTTCTTCTATTTTCCTTTTCCGAGGGCTCGCGGTCGCGGGTGCGCTAGCCGGGGTTAGGCTCTCCTTCCTTGCATGGTTATTTTTGTGTGTTATTGTATGTTCGCGTGCTGTTATCGTATTTGTCCTTCGTTTATATTCGACTTATTCGGCCTTGTATTATTTGTTTTGTTTTAACGTGTGTTTATTAAATTACCATGCTCGGAGAGATGCGCCTAATGTTCTCCTCTTTAGCCGCGTGCGACGGTTCGCGCTGCCCTGCCTCGAGTCGGGCCGCGGGCCGAAGCGCGCGGCAGCGCGGCGATGGCATGGCTGAGATAGCTAGCGCGCGAGCGCGACTCCCTCATTCTCTGCTCGTTGAGTGCTCGAACCCACGGCAGGGGGTTGCTAGCGGCGATGCCGCTGCTAGCAGTAGTTATTAGTAGAAGTAAACCCCTACAGGGCATAGCTCGAAAATTCCGGGAACTATCAAAGCGTTTTTCAAACTCTCCTGATTTTAACTTCTTAGTAATGTATCCAGGTTGCAAGACGTGATATCGACGGTTACAGATAATTAAAGGGGTCGTGACAACATATGGAAGTGCCCGGTTGTAATTTTCACTGCTTCAAAAAGCCTTCCACGTGCCGATTCGGTAGCTTTCCGGCGAAAAGTTCAGTGTAAGTTTAATAACGCCCGTTTGAAATCGTAGCGTTTTTGGGGTCCCGAAACGAACATGTGTCACCACAGGCCAGCACAGGCACTATTCATTTATGTCACCTCAAGATATTCTGAAAACGTAAAATATCATCAATGTTCCTTTGCTCCAAAATTATTATAGACTTGTATGAAATCTAGAAAGCCCCGTAAGGTGGCGCAGTACGGGAGGACGATTGTAGCACAGTTTGTTTTCTCGCGGCCTCCGACGCCACGCCATTTCCAGAGGCCATGTGGCTGACGAGGTTGATTTAACGGCTGAGTCCATGGGAATGCGCGCTGGCAAATTGATATCGAGTTCTCATCGCTCTAAATCGACCCTACACGATGCAAAGAAACAATGTATATTATAGATTGGAGGGCCAGGATTCCGAATACATACATCGTAGGAAGTTTGTAGAAAACGTTTCACGACTCCTTTATATTACAGGAGCTCCTTTCATGTTAGCAACGCGCAAGAACACGAATTACAGGGACTTCGATACCGACTCAACGTTGGAATATTAGTGTTTCCCTCGGCAGGGACGGACCCCTAGGCATATGCATGGATATTTAGGCAGGTGCAGCTTCCTTTGTAATAATTAAATCAAGAGGGAACAAAAGTTCTATACATAGAGGCGTCAATAGCTGTCTGCTACGAGGGAAGGCTGTCGAAAAGAAAAACTGATATCAGCATACAAGCAGGGCATAAGAGCACGGAAAGCATATATTGCTGAAAGACGTGTAATAACGTTTATTTATTTATTTACTTAATTTTGATACCTTATAGGGCCCAATGGGGCATTGCGTAAGGGGGACAAGTCAACGTAAATAATAGAAATAACATCAATAAATAAAGAGAAATACATATACAAATGTAGGAAAATAAACAAAAGGAAATTAATGAAAAAAAGGCACATTTTAGTTATTCAGATACGCTTACGCAGGGCAAAACAAACAGCAAAAATACGTTGCAAAGCATTTTAAAATATAGCAACAGCATTCTTTCCTTAATGAGGAAACAGCAGAAGCGCAAGTACACTCACAAAAGAAAAAAATGCATGAGGACCTCGCGGAAAAGAAAAAAAGAATGATAATAACATCATACTAGTTTAGAAAATGTTCCCGCAGTTGATTTAGAAATGATTTATGGTTTGTCATGGATGCAAGATTGTCTGGAAGATCATTCCATTGAGCAATGGCGCGGGGGAGTGCTGATGAATTCAAAGCGACGGTTCGTCCATTTATGCGTTTATTGCTCTTCTGATTACGTAGGCGACGTGAAATGAGTGAAGGCGTTTCCTGTGGTAGGGTCGACGGCCTGATGTTGTCGGCATATTTATGAAACATGGATAAAGTAGCGAAGAACGGCGTATATTTAATGGTACAAGTGCCAGGTCATGTTTGATCTGCGTTATGATGGAATGTGGGCTGTAGTTACACGCAATGTAGCGAGCGGCTCTGTTTTGCACAGATTCTAGCATGTTAGTCAGGTAGATATGTGTGACGGGACTACAATGATGATGCATATTGTGGCTGTGGACGAACAATGGTTTCAAAAGCGCGTTTTATAACGTTGCTCGGGAAGTTCCGCAAATTCCGGCGCAGATATCCAAGTGACCCGGAAGCGTTGACAGATATAGTGTTAATATGAACCTCCCACGAAACATTGTGAGTGAGATGAATGCGTAAGCATTTGTGCGATGACTCCTGGGACACGACGTTATGTTCAAACACAACAAATAACAGACGAAGTAAACCTTGCAAAAGTGCTAGGAAAATGAATATCACGAATGTACACCTGGGAGTTTACGTACAAAACACGCCTTTTCAAGTGCTGAGTGAAAGAGGAAAGTGACTGCCTAATAGTTAATGCGAGAAAGACATTGCTTAGACGGGATAATTTTATTACATGGCATGCGAACGGTATTAACGACAAAATGTAAATATGTCTCTGATGATATTGTCGCGATGCACCAGAAACAAGGCTTTATTGATGGGAGGTACTCCGGTGGTCCGTCGTACGAGGATGAAAGGGCCGAACGTTCCAAGAGCTCCGAGACGATGCTGGTGACGATGATGAACGTCTTTTATGGCGCTCACCCACTGAGGCCGGGAGGCCAAGAATCGGGTAGTAGTAAGTGAAACTGGGGTTACGTTAAGGGACCAAGTCAGGAGCATTTTTTTCTGCGTCGCTGGATCAAGCTCGCAGTCTCGAGCGTGTTAGTCGTCGTCTTCGTCGGTGAACGCGTACAGGCGGGCACGGGTAGGGACGCGGCATTATCCTCCCTCCACCGGAGCATCGTCCCGATGCTTGCCGAGTAGTAGTCGATTCGCGTCTACCGAGGCGATGTCCGCATCACTACGATTTATACGGTTTTATGGTAAAGACGTCCACATTTTCGGGGGAATGTGGTCAGCGTCTTGACCTCTACGTTCTGTCAGCAACGACCTCGTAGCTGACGTCACTAGGACGTCAGCTACGAGGTCGTTGCTTGTGAAGTTTGAAGTAGCGACGCAAAAGTTTCTCGACGTACAGCAGTCCAAACCCAGACCCTGTCGCCTGGTTGACCGACAACAAAGTGATGAGTGAGATTGTAGCGTCGGCTGTCACGCCCTTGTTGGCTCGCTGTTCTGACATGCGCTAGCTGCCGTGCTTCCTCGGTGTGCTTCGTCGGAAGAGCGTGGCAGAATCTGCAAGAGAATCTATGCAGCGACCATTTCATGGTGGCTGTTATCCTGGTAGTCAATGTGGCTAGTCTCAGGGAATTTCAAGCTACGGACTGGGATGTCTTTTGGAAATCGCGAAAGGAGGACCAGGGTGAATACGGCAACTTGCAAGGCTCAAGGAGGATGCTACTGCTGCGACCAAAGTCGGAAAATGGACCTGAGAGTTGATAGGATTGATGCGCTTCTCGCGCATCTCTTAGAGGCCAAAAATTCCTTCCTAGGCCGGTGGAGGACACAAAGGCTCAAAACTGACTTGCGAGAAAATTGCGGAACGCAATCGCGAGATCGAACTCTATTCTCTTGAAGTCTCCAAACACCAGCGGAATGAAATATGTCCTTCGGTTGACGGACAGATGAGAGTAGGGGGCAAGTAGAACCTCCTCAAACAACTACTTGATGAGTTACAGTCCAAAAGTAATCGGCTATTGGCCATTGACAGAATTGTACTTAGACAAAAAACGAAGAGGGTGTCTGAAACAGCCCTCCTGCAAGGGTTAGCGGATACCTGTCTTCTGCTGGGCGCTTGCGGAGAGCCGGACTATTCTCCTTAGCTGAAGAGAACGGTGGAGGAGCTGGAGGCACATTTCGCTGAACGCGAAATTTGGGAGGTTATGCTGTTGCTCAACGGACGCTCTGCTCTGGGCCCGGATGAAATATCAAATAAGCTCGTACATAACTTGGACGGTAAATCCATCAATAAGCTAACTGACGCAGTCAAGAAATTCTGGAAGACGGGGCTTGCCCCCGAATTCTGGAAGACTCCTCGGTGGTGCTTATCTCAAAGCCAGGAAACCTCTAGCGACTTAGAACAGGCGATCCATCTCGCTTATGCCCTGTGTGGCAAAGGTGGCCGAACATGCGAGTCACAATCGGGTGACCCGGTACATAGAAAGTAAAAAGGTATTCCCGCACAACATGGTAGAATTTGGACCTACGCTATCTACACAGGATGTCATGCTCCTCATCAAGCGACAAATTATTGACGACTACACCAGGGATACTACAGGCGTACTAGCATTAGACCTGGCCAAAGCTTTTTACAGTTTCTCACAAGTTTGTGCTTGAGATGTTTTGTTTTGTTTTGTGGGGTTTAACGTCCCAAAACCAGTTCTGATTATGAGAGACGCCGTAGTGGAGGGCTCCGGAAATTTAGACCACCTGGGGTTCTTTAACCTGCACTGACATCGCACAGCACACGGGCCTCACCATTTCGCCTCCATCGAAATGCAGCCGCCGCGGCCGGGATTCGATCCCGCGACCCTCGGATCAGCAGCCGAGTACCTTAGCCACTAGACCACCGTGGCGGGGCTGTGCTTGAGATGGTCTCGGATATTGGTCTGGGACAATGCTTCCATGCATACGTTAGCTCCCTTTTTCAGGGTGCACACGGCTGCCATTAAGATATGTTAACTCAAATTTACGGAATTTACCTTGGGTGTGAGATGCGCTCCACAGTGGGCCGTCATCCCTACTCTGCTCTTCGACATTGCCATGAAAGGCCCCTCCGAGCGACTTTCCACCGTGCGCGGGGTTACCCAAGCTCTCTACGCGGACATCACTGTGTGGTGCACGGGAGTATCCGATGCCGAGGGAGAGCAGGCACTTCCACAAGCACTATATCTCACAGAGGACTTCCTCGTCGGTTCACGATTGAGTCTGTCCCCTTCCATGTCCGAGTTGTTGCTGTACCGACCCACTCGACAAGGGTGAGAAACCTTACTAGTTTAGAGCAGACCAATATCTCTATACGCACTGGAAGGGCAGAAAATCCCACAGGGTAGACTCCAACAAGGCTCTTGGACTCCTGCTGGAGTCCAAGAGGGGCAACTCGCAGGAAAGACCTATTCGGCAGAATCCGTACCGTGTGGCCCAGAGAGAACACGAAGTCATGCAGCAACAGGTCAAGAAGGTGCTAGAGGATAAGTCATCTAGTCTTCTAACAGCCCTTGGGCTTCACCGGCCATGCTCGAAAAGAAGAAAGACGACACATTGCGAGACTGCATTGACTATCGGAAGCCCAACCGTGTGACGAAAAAAGATGTTCATCCGTTGCCACGAATTGATGACACTTTAGATAGGCTACGGCATGCGCGTTAATTCTCGTCTATGGACTTAAAGAGTCGATATTGGCAAATCAAGGTGGATGGGCGTGACCGAGAGAAGACTGCATTAGTTAAGCGTATTGGCTTTACGAATTCGAGGTCCTACCCTTCGGTGTATGCTCAGCCACAGGCACGTTCCAAAGTCTTATGGACACCATTCTCTCCGGCCTTAAGTTGGAGACTTGACCACCTTATTCTTTTTTCTGCCACGTTTTAGGAGCAGCTCATTCGTGGAGCTGGAATCAAAGTATTTCAGCGAATAGACGCAGACAGGGGCCGGTATGCAACTATGACTGTGCACCGCGCTCGCCCCGCCGTTTGCCGGTACCAAATATGGGCTCCTCGCTGGCTGCGAAACGGTGCGAAAGCGCGAAAAAGTGAGAACAAATTCGGAAGCAGTGCACCAAGGATGTGCGGAGCTCGTTATCTATCCTGGGCGAGGCACCATCTTGGCTACGCTCCTAGATGCGTGCGGTTTGTCGTCCCTTCGGCTGTGCGCCGAAGACCCCATCGCAGACCTCGCGTCGTTCCGACTGCTTCTAAGCCTTTTCACATTACAAGTATTTTCTGGATTTTCTTATTCTCAAATTTATTACACTGAATTATCTGGCAGATTGCACTTTAGAGAAGAAATGATTTGGTGGTTCTTGCCCCACTTTATTTTCTTTGCTTGTATATGTTACTACCATCTTGCGGATTATTTAGTTTTGTGCTTTCGAATACGAATATTAGAAGTGTTTGTGCGCATTGAACGGTTGTGCACCTCTCTGGCCTAATTTAGGTTAATCGAAAGTATTAGAAGGTGACAGATGCCTTCCCCTGCTTTTTCTTGTTTTTTTTTTCTTTCTTTTTGTTTTCAGCACTGTCACTTATTAGACGCATCATCGCGCGGTTCACACTGCTCCTCCAGTAGATGGGATACTAGGCCCCCTTCCTAAAACACTGGCTACTGGTCCAGGCGGTGTGCTCCGCACGCGAATCCCCAGAGTTAGTTTTCGGGAGCAGGGCTGAGCAGCAACGTGTCCTACTGCTCTACATTAGAGATATAACTGCCCTGTCGCCTGGCTGGAGTGCGAGAGTATGTGGGGCAGATCCACCCTCTCATTACACAGCGTACGACTGGGTAGGTGTTCGTCCGAGTACAAACCCTAAAAATGACCGCGTTCGAGTGCGTGTCTGCCTGTAGGAGGCGACAGGTGACCGCTTGCTTCTTGGGTAAGGAGGCACGGGTAGGCTGCCGACCACTACAAAGTGTTTTCGTTTCCTTATAGCCCACCAAGTTGCCACTTATCAGCCCACCTGAGGCAGCCTCATGGCACGGCAAGTACATCCCCTAGCTGCGGTATAGGAGCGCCCTCCCTACTTACGAGACAGGAGTGCGCAGATACCTGTAGGACTTACCCATCCTATAGATGCCTATATCGTTCAGATGTTTTCGTACTGCAGGTGACATACGTCGCCTAGAAAAACTGCTGATGACTGCCCTTGGAGTCGCTGGCCCCATAGCAGGCACGAGTGCAAGCGAGTGGCGGCGAAATGAACACCTCCTCGGCCACTTCTGCACTGCTAGTCTTGACACCGACAGCGGCCACATTTTTCGGTCTTTGAAACCGACCTCCGAAGTTACTATACTACAGGATTCTCCGTACGGCTGGCAGCGGTGGAAATGCCGCCCACCGATTCGTTTCGGCTGCCACCGCTCTAACTTACCGCCCACCGCTTTCGATTGGCCCACCACTGCCACGATCAACCCCAGTGAAAGTTCATATGTGCGCCTGGGGAGCTAAAACTGGTAACAGAGCGCGGGCGACGCCAGCGAGCCAAAAGAGGTGGTTTTTATGTGCTCAAAAATGGAACTTTAGTGCGAGCGCTCGACCATAAGTGCCTTTGCTTTCATGTGCGAATATCCGTTCGGGGTCAATGCAGGTGACGAATGTGCATCGTGGCTGCCGGAAATGCAAAAACAGAAACGATCATCGTTAGTGTATTTTGTGTAGGAGCTTCCACGTGTTTGTGACGTCACGGCTTTTGGATACAGCGTATTCATTTTTCTGTAGAAACCTTGCGCAGAATTTTTCTGGAGAAACCTTGCGCAACAGACAATTTGAAATTCTCAAAACAAACATCCCGACTCCATCTCCGCCCCCCCCCCCCCCTTACGGTCTCCTCCGCTTTCGAAATGTCCACCGCTCAGATATTCTCGGGAGATCCCGTTTTGATCCCTCCACTCGGCAGCGTAGACCTATACCAAATCTTTTGGGCCATTCTTTAGTGTTTAGTGGTCTGATATTCTTTCGGAGGAGACATACCCGAACATTTTTGTGGTCGATCTTAGAATGCCAACCCTGGTGCCGTGTGTAGATTTGTATAGTTACCTAATTTAAGACAAAATGTAAACCGCCGGCTACCGAACGTGAAGTCGAAACGCTATTGGACGGGTTCAATAATGCGATGAAGCCCAAATATAATGCACCAAATCCCAGTCAATAGCCAAATCCGCTGTTTAGACATTTGGTTTCAGTTGAAAGGCGTTGCCGTCCGCAGCTGCTGGTGCTACCAACCGCGCTCTAACAAAGTGCGCGCCTACTGCGAGCTTCCCAATGATTCCCAATAAAAGTAATTTGGAGTTGAGCTCTCGTCCTTGTCCTCTCACGCCGTCCGTGTCTACACTTCGCAATGCATTATTTCATGTGCCCGACATCAACCACCAACTCGTCACTTTACTCAGAGGCAGCCCTAGATTTCCCCCTGTGCACCTGTGATTTCTAACGTAAATTATCATACATGCTGTTCAGTTACGAAAGACTTGAGTTACAACAAAAAAGGAAATTCTGCGTAGAATAAGCATGCGCTGGAGTGCATTCGGAAGGCATTGCGAAACAATGACTACATGCTTGCCGCGTCACTAAAGTGAAAAATATTTAATCATTGCGCTCTCCCGTAGTAACGTACGGTGCAGAAACATGCAGGATAACGAAAAAAAAGTAGAGATCACATTAAGGAGCATGCAGCTTGCAATGGAAAAAAAAGAATCTTAGGTGTAACTCTAAGCGAAAAAACAAAGGAGCGGAATGGATCAGGGAACAGACAGGAGTAGCCGATATTATTATATCAATTAAAAAAACAAGTGGACCTGCGCAGGACACGTCATGAGGAGGACAAATGACAGATGGGCAGTAAGAGCGACGGAATGGATACCAAGAGAGGGAAAACGCAACGGAGGCAGGGAAAAGGTTAGATGGAGAGATCAAATTAAGAAATTCGGGGCCACGAAGTGGAACCAGCTCGCTCCGGATAGGGCGCATTGAAAATCGTTGGGAGTGGCCTTCGTCCTGCAGTAACTTACTATAGGATTATTATTATTATTATTATTATTATTATTATTATTATTAGTAGTAGTAGTAGTAGTAGTAGTAGTAGTAGTAGTAGTAGTAGTAGTAGTAGTAGTAGTTGTAGTAGTAGTAGTAGTATAAGAAAATACGAACTTGCGTGGTAATCGCCCTGATGACATCGGTGCCATTGCTATATACAGGTTATTTGGACAGAACTATCTTACGTTTTCAACGCGTCTATTTTAACTCTATCGGATTAAAATGACGGTGCTTTTATTCTGAGAGAAGTTATCTGCATTTCCTTTTGCTGTTGCCCTAGTCGTTAGCGACATATTTTTAGTCCGCCGGGTTAGATCACTACACCGACATGTTTTCCCCATCAGCCACTCCAATACAGTAAACAGGATAGCATGCCCACACATATCGTCATAAAAATAATTGCCAGACATGCAACATGCACCAATAAATTTATATACTGCCTCTGTATAGGCGTAGTGTATTAGGTTCCTTTTACCTGTGGCCGCTTCAGCGAGAAGGTATAGTGGCCGTCTTATCGGTCACAGGTTTATTGGTAATAAAATCGCATTAATCAGAGCATCATCGTCCATATTTTTTCGTTATGTGAATATGATTTCAAATCCACCCTAGAATTCAATTACTCATGCGTTTTATATAGATAATACCAGGATAAATCCGTCTCACGATCGAGAATTCGCCAGATATCAACAGCGGCAGAAATGCATGCGTGAGACAGTCTTCGACTAACTTGCACAAAGTTTGCATGCAATATTTAGAGTTGTAACTCTCGCTCAGATCCGCCTGTACCGCTGATTCACAGTTGGCGGTACCATTCTTGAGCAAGCCCTGAGAAGCTGTGTGGGTACATTTTTGTTTTTATTTTTTGGTATAGTATGGCTTTACCCGAGTAGGAATTTGTTTTGGCTGATTCTCTACAATCGTATATCCGTGTTTACGTCGCTTGCTCTCTTCAATGACCGTGGAAGCTGAGAAGCAGAGGAATCAGTGGACCGTCAAGGTGGATTTTTGAGTGCAGCGCCATGATATGAGGAAGCGATACCACGTCTGACTTTGCGTCCTAAACCCGCACTTGCACGTTCAGGCAGATCGCTGTTTCTAAGACGGTCATTCTTGCGTAGAGCTAATAACCTTTGAAAGTGAGGGAAGAGATTTTGGTCAAGTAGAATCTCAGCTATTGCTTAAGTCGCATTCGGTACAATGAAAGTATTTCATGATGCATTCGGCAAACCGTGACTTATACTTTGACTGCAGGATAATCCCTCAGTTCAACTTTTTTTCTTGTCATCAATATGAAAAGTTGGTGTCGTAAAAACCAAACAAGAGGGAGAAGTAGTTGATTTCCTGCCTCGGCGATAGTTACTGAGCGCAGTTACTGTCCTCCATAGCAAAAAAAAATATATGCAAACGGCGCAATTATGTGTCATCGCGTCCCATTCCATAAACGCCCTTCCTGAAGTCACAGTGACTCATAGTTACTGTACTAATGCCGAGTATAATCTGTAATGTCACTAGTGGCAGACATATTGCAGCCGTTAATTGCATATTGTATATGCAACCGTTAAGCCCCGCTGAAAGTTTTATCAATGGTCGCACAGAGGATTATATTTCCCCAAACGGCGAGACGCTAAGACTATCTGCGCATGGTGCAGCTTACCTCAAACGAGACCGCTCATAGACAGCCATGTTAGTCTCAGTTCCCTATATTGTCGAGACAATATGCAGCAAATAATAGCGGGAACTGTCTTCATATAATGCATCATAGTGATTATATGTCAGTGAAACGAGGTGAAAACATATGAAGCCGTATCTTTGGCTCAAGGCAGTAATAAATTGCGTTGGATACTTGAGTGGGACCGGGCAGCGGCGTATCCTTTGATGCTTAGCCCAGCGGGAAAACTTGTTGAAGTGGATCACGGCCGAAACGCAGCTCCAGAGCACCGCTCTATGCGCCTTTGTCGCGACAACCCAGACAAGTTTGCTTCGCTTGTATTGTGATACTTGCTTGCCTTTAACGCGCAACGGTTCCTCGGTGGGTTTATACATAATTAACAGGAAGATTTAGAGCGCCAAAAAAGGAAAATAGGACACGCCAGACAAGAACAGGCACAGGCAGGAGATTTTTCTCTTTGCGTTTTGTTCAGCGTTATTTTCCCGTTCAGGTGGGCCACGTGCGCGTTTTGCATGCGCGTATTTGTTTGTGCCTACGTGTGTTTTTGTAGGGAGTCTGCATTGCTGTTGCGTCTCGTAGTGTGTACAAGTTACACCGATCGAAAGGGTTCATTTGTCAATAGTCACCTATATAGCAAACATCACCTTGTAGTTGCTCTAGGTATGAAGACCTGGCTTGTTTAAGTCTAACCAGACAGAACATGGCCACATCGTTTATGCATTTCGGCATACGTTATACGCCTTTTCCACAAGCATTCTTAATGAAGTTCAAAGCGCTTCCGTTCACATAGGTTTGAATGTTACACGTTTGCTGGGGGAGACGTAACATCACTTTTTAATTAAGCGCACCTACCTAACTCCGAGGCAACTCAGGCGTCTTGCTTCCGCTTAATCAACTAATCAATTAATGAGCGTTTATTCTGTTAAATAATAACGAATATTGGCTACTAATATATTTGGACTGTTAGCCTCTGTGGCTAGTTATCGGTCCATCTGATTTATTTGTGGGGTTTTACGTCCCAAAACCAGCTGTGATTATAAGAGACGCCGTAGTGGAGGATTCCAGAAATTTCGACCACGTGGGGTTCTTTAACGTGCACTGACATCGCACAGCACACGGGCCTCAACATTTCGCCTCCATCGAAATGCAGCCGCCGCGGCCGGGATTTGATCCCGCGACCCTCGGATCTGCAGCCGAGTACCATAGCCACTAGACCACCATGGCGGGGCAATTATCGGTCCATCTAGTAGTGGTGTATGTTATGTACATGTTAAGAGCAGAGGTGCGGTTAATATTAATATGAATGTGTACACGAATGTATAACAAGGCGACTTAAATGCCATATTTTATCCAATTAAGTACACATCTTGATAGAAAATAACTGGAATATTTTAAATACACAAACAACACAAGAACAATGAAAAGCTTCAACCTTACAGTACCAGTAACAGTGCACGTTAAAGAACCCCAGGTGGTCGAAATTTCCGGAGACCTCCACTACGGCGTCTCTCATAATCAGAGCTGGTTTTGGGACGTTAAACTCCACAAATCAATCAATTCAGTACCAGTAAAGGGTTTTGGGTGACTTTAACAGCCCACAATTTTTTTCATCGCTCAACATTAAAGTGGTGCGCGCCTTTCGCTATAGGTCAACTTCTCCAAATGCGGTTTTACATTTCGTAGCATTTCGTAAAATCATTAGCTCGCTACGGAGGATGCAAGTGTGCTAAAGATACTCAAGGGAATATGTAACGAGACCGCACCCGCGGTGCCTCACAACTATACTGTGTTTTTGCATGATGAGGAGAGGGCAAAATCTGCTTCCAAGCTCTGCAACTCTTGCCTATTTCTGTTTCAAGACGACCTACAGCTAAATTGCGTTGGTTGCTCAAATGATCATGGCTAGATAATGTCCTTTAAAGTTTGCCCGTGTACAAAACCGAAACATGACCAGTGTTCGCTCGCGGTGTAAATCGGTCCTGTTTCTATCTGAGAATGCTTCTACGACCTTCATCGCGCAGTAGTTCACATTCAAATTTGCATGTGTAGAGCTAGTGAGCGCGAGATTAGCAAAGGTACCTTTTTGAATATTCAGGTATGCGGGAACTTGGTATAGCTGAGAACCTACTGGCGCCTACATTGAAATGGCGTTTATGCGTATTTCGAAACAATATGTACTTACTGCTTGTTTAATGATAAAAAAGTCCATTGTGTGCACCGATAAAGCCAACAAAATGAATGGTACGCAGCGCTGATAAGTGGTCTGAACCACTCGACACCGTTTGCTCGCGTGATGCCTAAGAAAAGAAACTTTCAATGCTGGTAACAGCTCCTCGAAGGTGTACCAGAAAGAGTGTGCTTACCTGTCACCAGAAGGTTCTGAGGATGACGTTTACTAAGTGCATGAATGTAATGTTTTCTTTATTAATTTATGCTAGTGACCAAATGAAAAGAAGTAGTTATTGTCAGTAAGTGGAGACAATTTGTCTATTGAAAAAGAGGAAGCTAGTCCAGTCCTACATACCAAGGCAGATTTTAAAGGACATTCTTGTCAAGTAGCCGCTTTGAAACAGATGCCGTAGAGGCAACGCTTCGGTGATTTCGCATGTTGAAATATCTTCTTGTCTGGAAAAAATACATGTTGATGGGATGCAGCTCACATAACCGTGTCATCCACTTCCTAAGAAGCACTTATCCTGACACGGTTTTGGAGGTACACGCTTCCAACATTTAGTCTTAAAAGACACTAAGCGGACTGGGTTCTTTTTTTATTCGTTTATGACCTGGTATTCTGTGCACTCATACATATGAAACATAAATGCATGCAAGAGCTTTGTGAATAAAGTCCCGAAGAAGCTGTCGGATTCTACAGAATTCTGCATTATTATGAGGTACACGAAAAGCCTTGCGACATTCTTCTCTGGCTGAAGTTCGCTGTAGCGCCCGTTTATTACACTTTCAAGACGTCTGTGAAAAAGAATTGCATGGTTGCCGAAGTTTTATCGGAGCACAAGAACCGCATGGAACGGTCACCGCGGGATCACTAAGAACCCGCATAACGAGAGTGAGCACTCCGTCTACAAAAGACGTACTTCGATATATGCAAAAGCTACTGTACATTCAACACCGGATGAAATCTTATTCGATGTTCGCTCCTAACACTGTTACTCGGAGCCGACAAAACGAAAAAAAAATACTCCCCGTAGACGCTAGGTATGAGTACCCGCCTCATACTGAAGCATCCAACAAAAGCATTTTTCGAGCAAATCAGGTAATCAAGAGATCAAGTTCGGTCGGTGCAGCCGGGGAAAGGCGCGTTCGAAGTTGATGGAATTATTATTATTATTATGATTAGGTACGGTAACCTAAAACACACAAGGACAGAAAGGGAAGAAGAAAGGAGCAAGCTGGCAACTGCCACCGAGTGGGCCATAACGCGTGCTTACTCTTTCAGGAGGAGGGAATAGATAGAACTGAAAGATGGGACATACTTCTCTGGTGGAAAATTGTGCAAACAGAAGCCACCATTGAAATTGTATGGCCCTTGCAGCCTTCTCGGCTGGGTTTGAGTGCTTCAAATGTGGGATTCCATGAAACGTTATAATGTAGAGTCGCTTCGGGTTATACTAAAGGCGAATGTGAAAGAACCAGAGTTGCCCCAAATACGGTCCACTGCGCTTGTCACGTTTAGGTAGCGTCTGGAGAGTCTTTAATGGTTTCCATCTTGTAGGTAACCATTACCAGCCTTGGCAAGCGCGTCGAAAGAGGTAGACTGAAAAATATATCTGAAACGAAGGGAGAATTCTCCGAGTTATGCTAACGATATCATTCTCTTGCAGAGTGCAATTTCAAGGAAAAGTCAAATAACGGTTTTTCGAGTGCCCTTTCGGCGCTCGGTGACGTTTTCAACGTTCCTGCGCCGCGCTCTCGATGAAATTCGGCGTATGCATATAACGGTGCTTAACCACCACTCAAAGTCCAGACGCATCGAAAATAAGAGCAATCCTGTCTGCCGCGGCGCTGTTGCCTTTCACGCTCGCATTCATCGTCCTCTAGGAGCTTAAGCGCCTTGGGTTTGCTCCTAAGCCACGGCGAGCGCTTTTTCATGGTCGCGAAAAAAGAAACGGTAATGTACCTAGATTAAGGTGCCCTACCTATTCGTAGGTGGTCGAAAACAACCTGGTATGCTCTGTTACCCAAAGCGGCGCGCCGCGCAAAGATGTCGTTGTGCCACGTGGACTGAGCGCCACGTGGACTGAGCGCCACGCTTAATTTCTTCTTTTTATTTCAATACTACGGTGGTTTCACAACCGACATCAAGCTACTACGCAAGGGTCTCTGAGACACACTCGTAAGAGAAGTCCGTAGACTCGGAGAGCATACGCTTGCAGGACCGCATGCAGGTCACTCCAGTTTTATCACTGTAGAGCATAGGAATGGCTGATGGTGTATTAAAAAATAAGTGTCTCAGAATGAAAAAGGAGGTTTATCGGCCATATAGATGACCGGGAGTTGTAGCGGCCCTCTTCGGCAGATTCTGTTATTTTGAGCCCGTAGATCTGTAGTTAGTATTTTGTGTGTTGCTTCCCACGGGGGCATCCGTAGAGCTGTCCTTTTGGAAAAAATCAAAGGTTGTTGTTGTTGTTGTTGTTATGTGGGGTCTAACGTCCCAAAACCAGCTCTGATTATGAGAGACGCCGTAGTGGAGGGCTCCGGAAATTTAGACTACTTGGGGTTCTTTAACGTGCACTGAAATCGCACAGCACACGGGCCTCAACATTTCGCCTCCATCGAAGTGCAGCCGCCGCAGCCGGGAAAAATCAAAGGTTAGTTGTTGGTTAACCGGTCTCAATATCCGCTGTTGTTCTTCGCTGCCTATAGCTAAGGAGACGTCATATTTGAAATAACATGAACTAAGTCGCCGAATGCGCCGTACTCGAGCTTTACAGCAGTATTTATATGCTAAAATCACTTATCTATTCGGCTGCTAAATGTTCTCGTTGCTGTGAGGAGTGTATAAGGGATGAAAAAAAAAGTGTGGAGGTAATGTGTACGGAATTTGAAGAACACGACGAGGAAATGGGCGTTGAATTGAAATGCGGGTTTGTTGATAACGTAGCCCTCAAAATTATGAACTGCACAAATCAACCTCGATGCATCATATCCTCCCTTTTTAACACTGTATAAGTCGAAGAGAAATTAAGCTACACGTTTAGAATTCCTATTTCGCTGTGCTGTCTTTGTTGATAAATTATACACTCTACCGTCGCTTTTATTTATTTATTTATTTGCTGTTAGAACCGCTGCTCCAAAGGCAAGCTTTCAGGTTGCGCACGTCCTCCTATGAAATAAGATCACTAATCATTAACCCTCGTGATCACAGAAGAACTAGAAAGATGCAGCCAAATTTGATTTATAATGTACGCTTGATTTATAAGCATCATCAGGAATTTTATATATAAAAAAGGGAGTACAAGACAACGAACAGACGTTAGCGTGCAAATAATGAACGAAAGTTTGTAATTACAAAAGGCTGAGTTAATTTAATGCCACACTATAGAATAGTGCACTTAATCTCCTACAATGACGCAAGCATACCGCCACAGACTAGCCATAAATTTTTTTGTTTTCAGTATATTACAATCATGCGCCGGCGAAACAGGGACACTGTTTCCTCATTTAGCTAAGTTTCACGGGAAAAATAGGTTTCGAAGCCACGGGGAAAATTTTTCATATTTTATTTTCCGCCTAATTAATTCCTAATATTACCATTTTGATAGCTGAGCAGGGAATACCTCAATTCGGGGATTTTTTCAAAGCAGCAGCACATGTATCTGCGTAATACTTCCAGAGTAAACTAATAGATAGCCTGGCACGATAATTAACCTCAAAAGACATTTTTAATGCCATCGCGGGCAGAAACTCGATAACAGTATTTGTTTCTTCTTTCAACCATTGTACGCAAGACTTCCAGAATCATTAGAGCGAGACTAGTTCGGAAGTTTTGCAGTTTGGGAACTCGTTAAAAACTAAGAGCATTGCAAGGCAAGCGGTGAGAAGAGTTGCACGCATAAAACGAGACAATGCCTAGCGCCGCTGGAATGCGAGACGTCAGGCTCGTTAGAAGGCGACCCCCATGGATACCTGTTGCGAAGATTGTGACATTCAAAGCAAGTCTGACGCCGGGTTTGAGCAGGCTTTCTTTTTCATTTTTTTTTCAGAAATGCACAAATAGGCAAGAGAGCTCCTGTGACATACCATGCACTATTCGTGTGAAATTGCTCTGTGGAATGGAAGAATGTCGGCAATAAGACAGCGCATCAGTTACACTGTAAAGCATCGTCTAATGATGCGCGCTTTGCCCCATTCGAGGCATAGAGGTATGGCATAGCCTTCATGAAATGGCAGATCAGATTGAGGAGAGCAATATGGCGGCCTGTTATTTGTAAGCTGTGTGAAAGCCGCACATCCGCAAATAAATACATGCATGCACACACACACACACACATACACACAACACAGGGTGATTTCGTCTTCCATTATAGCTGCCAGCAGATAGCGACTTTATATTTTAACAATACCAGGGCTGGTGCTAACACTGCGGTCATCTGGGCCCGTATTCACAAAAACAACTTACGACAAAAATGTTCCTAAGAGAAAATTTCAGCCAATCCTGATGCTGGACATATCATTAGCGAAGCCCATTGGCCAATAGCATAAAGCACTTACGAAAGAGAAGTTTTGTGAATTCGGCCCCTGGTCATTTATGTGAATGGACAATTTACATTATTAGAGGGATTCCAGCCGTCTTTGTCAGGGAGTGATGTTAGCTGTGAACGAATAACCACCATAACTGAACTAATCTTGGTAAGAACTTGATAGCGGCCTTATTCTGAGATGTCGCAAAAGACGATAGCATCGCTTTGGTGACGTAAATGTCGCCTTTTATGCCTCCTGCGGTTGTGACTGGCCGATTGAACAAACCGGAAAAGTGAGGGCGGGTCTTCGGTTGGTCCAACAGGCCACTCACACCACAGGAGACACCGAAGGCGACACTTACGTCAACAAAGCGATACTATCGCCGTTTGCGACACATCTCAGAATGCGGCCCTACTGGATGTCATCTAGACCGAGAATGCTCTAGACAATCTTATCTATACCGCACAATCTAGATGAGAGGATCGAGATAGGGGAGTGAGCTAGGCATTTCTACTAGCTAAGGATGGTAGCTCTGCTCCATTGTCCTTTGAGACATGGCACCGCTAATGCCAAGCTGACACAGGTTTTTGTGTGCGTTTGAGGTTTTCCACTTCTTCAATTTTTCTTTTTCTCTTCGTCTTCTTGGCGATAAAAAAGAAGGGGAAGAACAGGGAGGCGACGACAACGACGACAAGGAGCAAGCGGACGACAACGAAAAATTACAAGAGGAAGCAGACAATGTAAACATTGAAAGGGGAAGAAGAAAGGGGGTGGGGAGAGAAGAAAGAACAGAATAATACTGAAAACGAAGAGTGAGTGCGATCGCGGCCAAATTTAGCTTGAGCTTTCATCGTGCTGCGTCCTCTTCGCAGTCTTAAAAGGATTTTTTTTGCTAAGCATTCAATGCCCGCGTAATTAAGGTATCTGCATAAAAAAGCGTCTTCTTGTTTTATCTAAGAATTGTATGCCCAATAAAGTATATAGGGGAAGGACCGCCGTCGTAGGTCAGTTCGCATAGCCTCGACAGCGTTATCCGAAGGTCGAACGTAGGTTCCCTCGCCACCGAAAGCAGCTTCTTTCTCTTTAAATTTGTTTCCTTCCCATTTATATCATAACTACAACACTTCAGCCAAATGCCACAGTTAATGCCTACAACAACTAACGCGGCTTTTTTGTCTGTTGGCTTCATTAGATTGCAACTAACGAGGGAACGAGCACTATATCCATTCCATTTCTTTTCGTATAGCACTAAAGCATCATACAAGCGCCATGCAAACAAACACAGAGGGACGATCTCTTGTCTTGGTGTCAAGTGCAGAACTTGTTAAAATGGGTGCAGGAAATAGAAGGGACACGCACAAGCACCGAGAATATGTCGCACCAGCAAAGCCAGAAGTCTACCCTTGCGATATCCTCTGTCGCTCAAAAACGACGTTAGGTTATCACTAGCACTTTTAATTTATTTCTATCATTCTATACAGTGTACCTCAATCCCTATCGAGAACGGCTGGAGAAACACACTTTTGATCTAACTCTCGTGGATGTTTGGCGCACCGGTGTGTCATTGCAAGTAAGCATTCTTAATAGTCCAATATATTGAGAATAAAACAATATGCAAGAGAAATTTAATTGCCTGTCGTGGCATGCCTAAGATGCGGTCGATTGCCGCCTTTTGAAGTCTTTAGAGATGTTTCCAGGGATCGTGAGAGCCTGACTTTTGAAACCAGCCAGATATTATGACTGGATCCAGACGGTGCGACAACACAGTCAAGGCTTTTCACTGATATAGATAGTCGTTTCCTTATTCAGCACATGAACGCCACGCGCTGTCATGAAAAGGTATGCCAGTTCCTGTCTGCAGGAATATGATGTCATCAAAAATTACACGCTTATCACTTTGTTAGCTCCATTCAAATTTTTTACGATTATTTAGCTTGTACCAGCAATACGTACAGTGCGGCTGAGCACTTCGACTGCGGTCGTGAACGTCATCTGCATCCAAGAGCTGTTTGAGGGTGTTGTAAGCGGACAACTGATGACAGCACTGTAAAGAAAACACTAAACAAGCTCTAGATGCTTCGCTCGCGCAACCATTCTTGTTCGCAGTCTGCGGCAGCCAGCATTCTTCTTCAGTATATTGGCACAAAGCGCAAACGGGAAAAGGCGCACGATGTTTCAGACTGCACGGACGGGGCAGCACAGTATCAACCACAGAGCTTTCTTCACGAACGAACAGCACACGCTGAGCACAAGCTTCAGGGGCGAACTTGGATGGAAACAGTTCTAGGAGGCGGCGTCACGCGATTCAGCTAGCCTCAGCGAGCCAACCCCCTCTGACACCTCGTGCGCTGTCGTTCTTGGGCCGACATAGTTGCCAGATTGTTCCGGATTGTTTTGACGCGGTTACCTTTAGCGGCACTTGGCCGTACATTAATCTACCTGTTGCTTATCACGTGAGCGGTGCCTACTTCTCATGATGCTATATTCTTTAAATTCTTTCAGACTACGCTTCACGATTGTCACGTAACGCCCTTTGCAAGTTTAAAAAGCAAAGCTATTTAAGAGCTCGGTTGAGTTGTCAAACAATCATCATCAGGAAATAAGAGCGTGTGCACATTTCTTCTTCTTCTTTTTCTCTGTAAGTTGGCACACACCCAATGCAGGGGATTGGCGAAGACTGTTTTTACTAATAGAGTACTTTTATACCAGTGCTCTGGCGAAGCACAAATGATGAAAATTAAGGTAAACTTCTTTTGATTTCAATTAGAAATTTTATTATTGCTAAACAAACATCCCTGCGACTGTACCACAAAGCGGACGCTCCAAACGAAAGAATACTCATTTCAGTATATTCCAAGCCTAGTTGGCGAACAATTGGGTTGCGAATTTTCTTTCGCTGGATGTTGAAGTGGCGACAAGATATAAAAACGTGGTGAATCGTTTCCTCCTCAATAAAGAAGGGGCACAGTGAGGAAACAACCAGACCGGACTTGCGGAAATAAAAATTCAAGGAGTACATTTGGCAACGTCGTTTTGTAATGGCAGCCTCCATCTCCCGTGTGCTGCATAATCCGCTACGCCTGGTGCACAAAAGATGTGTGTAGTTTGGAGAAGCCTTCAATGCTGGCTCTGACGATTGTTTTACAAGGTAAACGTGCGAAATCTGGCCGCCGTTAAGCAGTTGGTGGTAGGACCCGAATTATAGGCGCATGAAGCGGCGCCTTTGCTAGCGAATCGGCAATGTCATTTAAAAACAAACCTTTATGGCCAGGTACCCAGATTAAGTGAACAGATTTCAGGTGATCAGGAGCAAGAAGACAGAAGAGCTTTATTGCAGGAGACTCCCTAGGCGCAAAGAAAAGCACAGAGATAAAGATTAAGTAAGCATACCAACCACATTAATTGTAGGATTTAATTTTCGCAAAGCTAATATTACGGCCATTAATTCGGCGAGGAATATAGGAATAAAATGAGGTAGCGGTAGTGGGAAAGACCAGTCGATTTCTGAAGAAAAGACTAGTGCTCCAGCGCGCTCTTTACTTCGCGATGCATCCGTTGCAGTCACCACTTTGGTCGGTAGAGTACTGATGTGATCTTCAAACAATCAATTCAGGATGCGGTAAGCTAATAAGTTCGCGTAATTTGGAAAGATGTGATCATACACAATCTCCGGACAACGCCTAGATATTTTATTCATTCCACTTGACGTATGTCTTGAGGCTTATATTTGATCGAAATGGGCACGGAGTCTTTCCCTTTTAATGCCAAAATGGCAGATTTACTGGTGATTAACTTCAACTTCAATCTATCCAGCCACATTTCAAGTTCCCTTAAATATGTCTGCAGTATACAGTAAAGGCAGTGAATGTCGCTGTGTATAGAAAAAAAAGCAATGTCATCAGCGTATACATAAGTTTTCCCCCCTTGGTGAACAGGAACAGGGCTCATCAAGACGTTAAATAATACTTGTGAAATACTGAACCCTGTGGCAAACCTCGTGATTGCTTGTGTTTACAAGGAGAGTGGCCACGTTGAAAATAATAAAGCTCTCTATCTCTTAAAAATTCCCTAACCCATGCTATAATGTAGCGTGGAAACCCGTGGTACCAAAGTGGCTCTATTAGAATAGTGTGTTCAACACTATCTTATGCTTTACATATGTTTAGCGTAACCAAAGCCGCATACTGCCTGTTGTGCCGGGCAATGTTAATTCGACTTTCCAGATCCAGATGCGCGTTACAAATTGAGTAACCACATCGAAATCAAATTGGACAGGTACTCAGCAATTGCTTTTCGCTAGTGAATTCTGATATATGGGCATGACGAACCCTTTCGCTAACCTTCACTACATTTTATGTTAACGCAACCGGTCTTATGTTGTGCAGAGTGCAGCGCGCCCTTTGCTTTTTAAATAATGAAATAATTTTTGATATTTTCCATTCCAATAGGAGCCAGGAATTCCGAACAACATAACTAACAAGCTCTAAAGAATCATTTGGAGACTCCTCGTATAATGTCCCTAGCATACTATTCGTATTTGTGCACTCTGACGAAATGCACAACACTTGCGATCGCACTGCTTCCTCCTCTTGTCCTCAGGCCTTCACCCATTACGACATAAAGACGGAGGCGTTTCGTGGCGTAACGTAGCCTTGTATAGTGTAGCGAGGGGCTGCGAAAGAGAAGGGAGGGTGCGAACGAGGGGAAAGAGTAAAGCGTATAATAGCGTGGGATAGTTTAAAATAGGAAAAGGTGGAAATAGAATTGAGGGTGAAGAGGAAACAAGGGATGAGGGAGTGAGAAGCATAGCGTAGACGTGTACAGTGTAGTTTAGAAAGGGGAGGGAGAGATGGTGACGGTGAGGAAGAGGGCAGAGGGGGATAAATAGCACAGCCTTGTACGGTATTGTATAACAAGGGGGCGGGAAAGCAAGTGAGGTTGAAAGGATTGGATAGGTTGAAGCTTAGCGGCGTAAGCATGTACAGTACGGTATAGACAGGGTTGAGAAAGGGAGGCGAGCGTGAGGGCGAGTGGCTTGAGGGTGAGGAAGGAAAGAAGGAGGACATCACAACCGCATATTGGCCGCCAAGCCCATATAAACACATGACCCAAATCACGTAACATGGTATATTAAGACGCGTAAGAGCTAGTCGCGTGACAAATCACACGACTTAGTTGAGCTTGGAAAGCCTGAAGAAACTACGTTGGACACAAGCTTCGCTCTTCGTCCTTCCTTGAACCAATAGTACAAGCTAACCACTGTTCTTTTTCTTTCCCCCGTGGCGGCCAGGTTCGGCCGCCCCTCCGTTGCTTTCCCATAGTGCCTTGAGCCTCTCCACTAGGTGCTCATCGTAGACCGAAACGGGAGCACACGGTGGAGCGCAATGCAGTAGTGAGTCAAGCGCTGTGTATCATGAAACCTCGTACTCCGTTCCCGTGCTCTCGTCAGTGCTGCTCGAACAACGCCTGCGCCAGGTACCGTACGGCGCCGGTTGTATCGTGAGAAGCGCGAGTCGAGACAGGAAACGGCGCTTGGATATCAGACTACACACAGAGAGATGCGCTAGCGGCCAACGGTCCAGTCGCCAAAGCGCATCGCATAAGAATGAAGCCAGGTAAGCACCTGTTGGAGATCAAACTAGCGCAACAGTGTGAAGTTCTATGTACGAATTGCGCATTGAGTATATGAAAATTATGAGTCTCACTGTTGGAGGATATAATAATAATAATAATAATAATAATAACAAACAAGTAGAACCTTAATATTAACCTGTGGATGGCGATAAAGACCCGATCGGTCCGCACGCGCTTGTCGTAAGGAAACTGGTTTTGAATGCGTTCAAATGCAGATACTTTAGCCAATAATTTACTACTAAAGAAGAATTATTTGGCATTCGAATCCAGACATTATATAAACCAGGTATGCTTCAAGGAACATGTCTGCATAACAGTCAGTGAAACACTCCACGTCACACTGGTAACCCATCGGTGCTTATGATGGGGAAGGAAATAAATTCCAATCTATCATTTCTATTACATTCGTTTCTGCGACTGACACCCTTCCCAATTATTTGTAAGCACCCAGTTCCAGAGAAATTATAGACGTTCATGGAGGGACGTAATATTTATTTTTTTAGATTTGCTGTAAATGGGCTGTGGTGGATCAGTTGCTTTTAGCTAGGTTGTTCAGAGCAATCTTTCCGTTCCAATCCGCAGGAGCTGCATTGTTTTATTTTTATTATTTTTTGCACAAAATGATGATGCGATCCTCGTGCCTCACTTTCGAGCAAGAATGAAGTGATGTGGCGGCTTCATAACAATCAAGCTCACTTGATGAGCAAGCAAAACCATTCACGTCACTTACTAGTGTCAATTAAGCTGGATTCACAGTCGAGGAGCCCTGTATAGCGTACCAGAATTGTACGCGTCCCAATTAGTTCCTGTCGACCAATCACATCACCAACAATGAAGACGGAGATGAGGAGACGGCAAGGCAATCATCTACGATTGGTGTGGGTGCCAGGCCATCGTGGGATATTTCTAAACGAGATGGCTGATGTTCTGGCGAGGTAGTCCCTAGATGGTCCGGTAATGTCCGTACTGGCTACCACTTCCTTTGTTATTCTATGTAGATTCCGTAAATACTCCTTACTTCAAGATTCATTGAAAATGAAGCTACTTTTTGAAGAATATTGGCATCTTTCTTTTGTTACGGATAATAAGTGGCGTCCGACTCGTAAATTGAAAGTGGCCATTACAAAATTTTGCTGTTTTACCTTCCACTGAATTTCTATTTACACAAGTCTGGTCTGGTGCCATCTCCAGGATGTCATCTATGCTGCTATTGTGAACAGCCTGGAATCATTGATTATTATTTAATTAACTGTCAGCCTTATATTAGCCAGAAAAAAAGGCAATTTTAAATTTCGTTCAGG
Source organism: Hyalomma asiaticum (assembly GCA_013339685.2). Taxonomy (NCBI): domain Eukaryota; kingdom Metazoa; phylum Arthropoda; class Arachnida; order Ixodida; family Ixodidae; genus Hyalomma; species Hyalomma asiaticum. The sequence continues at coordinate 70,422,168 of CM023481.1, read as the reverse complement.
AACGTAAAAATGCCCCTGAATTCTCAGAATATTCTTTCTTTGGCGCGTCCTCACTAGACTACAGCAACGGGAACGTCTGCATAGCCATATGCAAGTTCCTTCGTGAAACAAGAGAATTCATTGCTAATCATCATTGAAATCAAAACTTCGTACTTCGATGTTGCTCCCACTATTTGATTGAGCTTCAAATTATTTTATTATAGTTCATTTGTATTGCAAAATAGTCTATCATTTTTTAACATTTGCTTCTTCCTTACGTTGCCGATTTTTCCCTCTTGCTTTTTTTAGCTCAAAATCCCCCCCCCCCCTTCATTTCATTTCATTTTATTACCTTAAAAGCCCAAGATGGGCATTACATAAGGGGTGGGATTACATATGTTCATTATACAATAGTTGGAAATAACACGTATATAAGCATTATTAAACACGGTATGAGTAATATGGGTACATGATTCTGCAATGTATACAAGCAGCCGGAATGATGAAAATGACATCCAGTAGTTTTTATTCTGCAAAATGATCGGATATTCTTTGTATGAATGTGGGTGCGCTGGTTAGGGCGGCGATTTCGTGGGGCAGGCTGTTCCAATCTGTGGCTGTGCGGAAAAAGAAAGAACCTGAGAAAGTAGCAGTATGAGTACGGGGGCGGCCCACTTGGTTCATGTGCCGAGTTCGATGTGACGTTCGGCCAGCGGCAATAATGTACGGTTGTTGATTAAGCGAACAATGATATAACTTGATTGATTGATTGATTTGTGGGGTTTAACGTCCCAAAACCAGTTCTGATTATGAGAGACGCCGTAGTGGAGGTCTCCGGAGATAGGGATGATACACGGCGACGCGTAGCAAGTGTCGGTAGTCCTAATTCATTTCGCAAAGACGACACGCTGATATGATATGAATATTGAGAATGTATGAACCTTGTAGCACGGTTTTGTACGGATTCGAGAGCGTTGATTAAATATGTTTGGTGGGGGCTCCATACTGCGCATGCATATTCGAGCTTAGGGCGGATTATGGTTTGGTAGGCTAGTAATTTTACATGCTTTGGAGCTTGTTTTAAGTGGCGTTTAAAGAAACCGAGTGCCTTATTAGAAGATGAGATGACGTTAGTAATATGAGCGTTCCAAGACAAATCATTAGTTATGGTAACACCAAGATATTTGTAAGAGGACGCAGCTTCTAATGGTATGTTATTGATTGCGTATGAATAAGCCAGAGGGTTACGTCGGCGGGAGAAGGTCACAGCTTTGCATTTATTTGGGTTTAGTGTCATTAGCCAGCAATCACACCATTGTTGCAGACGGTTAATGTTTTCCTGAAGAGAATTTTGGTGAGATGTATTATTAATTGTTTTGTAAATGACACAATCATCCGCAAACATGCGAATATTACAGGTTACATGAGCAGGCAGATCGTTAATATATATTAAAAAGAGAAGAGGCCCGAGAACAGATCCTTGTGGAACTCCGGAAGTTACTTGCAGGGAATCAGATGAGCTCTTGTTAATAAAGACAAACTGTGAGCGGCTATTCAGGAATGCTTCGATCCATCGTAAGATGTCGGGGTGTACATTAGCCAAAGACAGTTTTAGTAGCAATCGTTGATGTGGTACCTTATCGAATGCTTTCGCGAAGTCTAAAAATATGGCGTCTGTCTGTAGGTTAGTGTCTAGATTAGTGTGAAGATCATGTAGAAACGTTGCCAATTGGGTTTCGCAGGAAAACCCTTTCCGAAATCCATGCTGTGAAGGATGAAAAAAGTTATTCGAGTCTAAGAATTTCATGATTTCTGTATAAATGACATGTTCCATGATTTTGCAGGGTACGCTTGTTAATGAGATGGGGCGATAGTTAAGTGGGGAGTTCTTATTTCCTGATTTATAGATTGGAACAACCTTTCCGACCGTCCAATCATGGGGTATGATGCCAGTGGAAAGTGACTGGGAGAATAGTAGGCACAAATAAACAGCACTGATATCTTTAGTATTTTTTAACACTTTTGAGTTTATGTTATCGACTCCGGCTGAAGATGACAGTTTAAGATTGTCAATTAAGGACAAAATACCATCGACATGGAAATTTATCGCTGGCATGGCACTAGATTTGCTCGTAGCTGTAGAGGGAAACGATAAGTTAGCTTCTTTGGAGAAGACTGACGCAAAAGCTGCATTGAAAATGTTAGCGCATTCCACATCATCGACCGTTTCACCGTTATCGTTAACTAGGGTGTTGCTGTTTATATCTCGAGGGTTAACCACCTGCCAGAATTTTCTTGGATTGTTTACCAGCATCTTGGGTAGATCTTCGTGAAAGAATGATTCTTTCTATATCTCGAGGGTTAACCACCTGCCAGAATTTTCTTGCATTGTTTACCAGCATCTTGGGTAGATCTTCGTGAAAGAATGATTCTTATCTTAACCGCCGGCTTCAAGGCCATCCCGTAGTGCGCCATGTGCCACATATCAAGGAACAAACAAACCAACAATTCGCTGCTGCTCAGAACAACGTAGCGTTAATCGGCGCAAGCTGTTCGTCGGGTAAATCGAGATTAAAGCATCAATGGTATGGTTCTATTTGCCATGAAAACGATGTAATTATGAGGCAAGCCGTAGTGGAGGTCTTCCGGAAAATTCGACCACCTGGTCTTTATTAATGTGGGCTAAAAACGCACAGTACACAGGCCTCTTGTATTTCTTGACTCTTGGAGCAAGCAGGCTTCAAGTATTAGCAGAACAATCGCTTGTATTCTTGTAAATCGAATGTATCCTTGCAAGGTGCGTTTCAAGTCTCACTGGATTCAGTCGCCTCGCTATTGAAGTTGCACATATGCTAGTTTAATTACCAGTTCGAGATGGCCTCAAATGTATACCTCTGTGGTGAGAAAAATATGAAAGAAATTATACAAATACCTAGTCTTTTTAGAACCCTCGGGCGCCTATAAGATGCAACTGCTATGGTTTTTCTGTTGTGGACACGTTCGAAGCAATTTACGATAGGAGATTTGTGCCAAACTGTCTTACGCCCTTCGTAAGTGCAAAAAAAAGGAAAATAAGGTAGGACATCGTCGAATCTTTAAATTTTTCTTTACACTCTCATTCACTGTCCACGATTTCCTTTACTCAGCGACTACATCGCACCCGCCAAAGCCACTTCCGCCAGACATCATCATGAGTTGAACATGTCTCCTTTTAATCACCGAACAAACTCATATAAATACAGTTTCTTTTCTCCGCACTCTTGAAATATGGGATGCGTTGCCCGGCCATGTTAAATCTTTATCACGTGATGAATTCATTTTGTACATTAATAACCACTGATCTTCATGCTCTGCACATTTTGCGTTGTATTGTTGTATAGCAATTTTTTTTGTATTCTGTACCCACTCCTGCGATAGCCTATCAAGGCTGCAGTATGTTAAGGTTAATAAATAAATAAATAAATGAGGACCAACGTCTTTTTCTTTATAGTAACACCTCAAGGGCCGTCATCTTCAATAGAGGAGCGTTCTACGAATTAGGTTCCTTTGGGGGATTCGGCGTTATGAGACGACCTAAGTTCTTATGATTACACACGTTGAGCTCTTGAACCTATAAGATAGCCATGCACCTTTTTGAAAAGAAAATTCGTTATACGTTCAACCGCGTACTGTCGAAATCGCGCGCATTCTGGCGCCCATTCATCAATACTCCTTTTTGGGCGAGTATGTTCTTGAAAAATGTGGAAACCAGTGTAAAGAGACAGCCACACGAAGGGAGATACGAACACGCAAGTGCTAACACATATATGTATTGCAAGCATAGCGAGCCTTATAAATGGCCGAGTGCAGCATGGCAATCAAGGGGGACGACATATGAATGCGTACCAACAACGAAAGCGTAACACAGCCAAGGAATCTCAACAGAACGCAATCGGGGGTGGGTGGTGTGGGGGTGGTTCTGTTTGCAAACAAAGATAACCGACTACTCGGTGAACTAACTGGTATTATTTTAGAAGCGAAGTTGCCGACGCTAAGCATAAAAGCTCTGTCGTGCCAGTTGTAGCAGCCAAGCTCTTTAAGCCAGCCGCAATTTGTCAAGCATCATGCAATACCACGCAACACTGCGTTAAGCGATCATAGGGGAAACATGTCACGTGATATTGCGTTGCGTTATTTTGAGGGGAACATGCCAGGGAAAATTGCGTTACGGGATCTTGGCGGGAACATGTCACGTGACATTGCGTTACGTTACTTTGGGTGATCACTAGACATGTTCCCCCAAGAATCACATAACAAAGTGCCACGTGACACGTTTCCGTCGAAACCACTTAGCGAAATGTCATGTGACAAGATCCCACCAAAATATCCCATGACCATCAAGTGGCCTGTTTCAGTAAACTATCGGCCAGCTTCGCTGTGATGTGACCTTGCGCGACCAAGCGGAAGTTGCGTATTTTTTGTTTAGGTTGGAAAAAGAATATAGTATATATATTAACAAATATAATAACGTTGGCCCTCCTTACAACGCTTCACTTACTGTAGAACAATTAAGTATATGGAATTTATTTGCTGCTTTGCATCACACCGATTCCCACAACGCGCTGGATCCTCTTTTTCTTTCTGTTGAAACACTTGTTTGTTTACTGCTGCACATGCCAGCTGTCTTGCTGTGTTTCCCGGAAGTGAATTCAAACGGCGCTGGGAGGGCCTTCGATTCATCAGCCAACGCCTTTTTTCTACCGTTTACTTCGACACTGTGAATTGAGAACTAATGCAAACAAAGGGCAGCTAGCGGACAGATGTACACTAAAAGGCTTCCAAGTTAAGCCTCTTCGTATGTTTTCATTGCGAGTAGAAACGCTGAGCCACGGCACCAGAGATGTGGAACTCACTTGATACTGACTGACTTTTATATGCGTTTATGTTTGCTCGTACAAATATATCTAGTTCCTGGAAGTAGGAGCAACAAAAATTGATGGAGAAATCAAGCAGAGCCCGTGCCTTCCAACGAGTCCATGACTGTGCGACACTCATTTGCGAATTAATCTTTTCTGAGAGTTCGCGTGACGGACGGTGCAATTACGCTTGAAGCCCCAATGACGTTATCAAAGCAGACTGGGATTACAAGAACAATGTGGCATTAGATTGCGCTCAGTTCCGGAGCCATCCAAAGCTTGAACAGACACGAATTGTGCGCAGGTACCGTGATTGCCGCGTGCGACAAATCTACGAAACTTTGGCTATTCATACCGCGAGGCCTTTATCTGTAAGAGCGGCGTACATCACACGAACTGATGAAGGGATTAATTGTCTTCCCAAATGAGTGTCTCGCAGTCATAGATTGGTCCGGACAATTGTACCTGGCATCGATTTGTTTTCTCCGCCTTTCGTTATTCGTCTCTCTAGCAAGCGTAACTCGCAAGAACCAACTCACATGTTGCTAGTCGGCACAAAGTCCAGTCTGCGTGCACCGCGTGTTAGCTCTGTTCCGTGAAACAGAGGGACCCTTTTTTTTAAACTGCTGCTGCTGCTCCGAAGCATGGGGCTGTCTGCCGCTGATTCATGAAAGTAATGCATTATATGCATTTGGTTACTTGTGTCCATTCCGCTTCTTTATTTATTTATATAACCGATTACCGCGTGTACTTGGCGAAGGCCGCTATAATTTAACTCGTTTTTTGCTCTTATCAATTACATATCGCCGTTACGTTACTCGTGATGAAAGCTTGTACATTTTTGTTTTTGCTCTTTGGCGCGAGCAGTGGTAACATTGCCGCAGCCGTCGAACGAAGCAGTGAGAAATACGCGTCTGCTAGACCGAGCTTCCAAGTGTGGTGATCCCCGGGTGTGATCTTGACCTGATTCTTACAAGAGAAAGGAGTGAGAAATATCGGCTAAAGGCCGCTATGCTGGAGCAGCCCTTATGGTTCTGAGCTGCTGATCTAGGAGCCGCGGGTTCGGTATCGTCCTTGACGGTCATATTTTCTATGGGAATAGAAGTGATAGAAGCCCGTGTATTGCACGTTATCAGGGGTCGTTAAAGGTCCCCAGGTGTTCGAAATTTGTGGAACCTTCCACTAGGGCATGCTGCCTAACCATATCGTGGTTTTGGCACGTCGAAGCCGTAACTTAATTCTTGGACATTCCCTACTGGCCATTCAGGTTTGAGCGCTTACTGGGTGCATATGTGTCCATGGCCGCTGTTTGCCTTTGCCATGTTTATTCGTGTATGTTTTTCAAAAGAACTAACGGACTTCCAATATACAGACTTGTTAAAGACTAAATGAGAATAAAAATGGCGTCATATCAAATTAGCCACGTAATGAAAAAATACAAAGCTATTGTCGAGAACATTACACGTGAAATGCATTATCCTACATTTACACGTAAGGACGCTTCTTATTTTACTTGAATTCAGCCGTCATAAGTCGCGCTGCAAACCTTCCAGAATAAAACGAGATCCCACATTTCGTTAGTCGCGGTTCGGTGAGATGCACCGTGGTGCGCGTTATCATTTATGCCTATTCAATGCGAGCAATTCACGGTATCATTTCCTTGGCTCACATTGTCACAAAAAACGGGGACTCTCATCTTGCCTTATTTCCTCGAAATAAATTTAAAGCTGTCAGAGTGGTGAGTCTAGGTGTATGCATCATCAACAGTCACGACTTCATACATCGAGCCACGACTCTGGCAGCTTTGTTGCCTTGGCCTGCAGCATGCGAGAGTTTCTGAGGTACTCTCCTTCATCCAGATATAGCGTACAACGTGCAGCCTCCATGCAGTGCACAGCTTATTCTGCATCCATCTGCATGACCATGCGCTATGGCTCTGGCTGCCTGTGCGCTGACGAGATTTAATAGTAAGAACACCCGAGAAATTGGATGAAAAACCGGCGTGACCGTAGGCGCGCCGTTCAAGTCTTTTTTCTTCCATGTATCGTTTTTTTCCCACGCCTGCCTTTCTTCAAACAATTCGATTTTCTTTGCGAAAAGGAATAGCTGACGTCATAATATAGAGGTGCCTAGAACTTCCAAGAAGAACGCACATTTTTAAGAGGGTGCTGCCCCTGTAATGCGCAGACATGCAGGAAACATCTTCAACTTAACCATTACAGCATTTCGATTAATGAATTATGATAATAGATACGACTGTATTTGAAATTAAACAATCGGCGCACCTCTAGGCAATATCCTCGACAGCACGTCGTCTCAATTTACTTAAAAACAAGCTGTTCTCTGTAAAAATGAATGTTGAATGAATTGTTATATCGAGTTCATGGCCACTATACACCGTACCTTATTTTCTACTTTGCGGCTCAAAGGCAAAAACAGCTAATTTCAGGCGTTCCATGAAATGCTGTATTTTTAACATATTTTGCAGCTGAGCTCCTGCGCAGCAGCGACATGCCACTGCCGTTCTTGCCACACCATCCAAGATATGCTTATGTCCTTGGCGCTATTGGAGTAGGGCTATTTGCCGATGTCTGTGTCTTCTTTAAGGAAATTGTTACCGCGAACGATCGACCGCTCTTAAATACCTGCCTTAGTAACCGTTTACATGAACATAACAAGGAAGAACAGTTATTTTTCTTTTCCATATGCGCTTCAAAGTGGCACACTTGAAGACTTCAGCGAATAAAAATACCCTGGCGTAACAATAACAAAGCATCTAAGCTGTAACATATATGCATCAAACATTTGCACATCCGCCTTCCATAAATTATGCTCCCTCAGGTGCTAATTTCAGGCATTCCCTGAAATGCTGTATTTTTAACATATTTTGCTGCTGAGCTCCTGCGCAGCAGCGACATGCCACTGCCGTTCTTGCCACACCATCCAAGATATGCTTATGGGTTTCTTCGGAACGCGTACTGTCATTACTTGTACTCGGGATATATATATATATATATATATATATATATATATATATATATATATATTCGGCACATTGCAGCAGCGGTGGTGCGGAAATTGCCCGTGCGGCGTACACGAAAGGAGTTACGGTAGGCCCCATCCATCACTCTCGCGGCGATCACTTTCAGAGCTCCTCGTTTCGTTTGAGCTCCAGGGAATAAGCAGGAGGAGTGAATGACACATCAACGTGTTTCTCGCCGCACACCAGCGAAAGGCACCGGCACCATGCTCAAGCGAGGCGTTGGGTTTCATTTTTCCTATGGCAAAAGAGCAGGGTATACTTGTAACTGATCGACCGTGAAAGCGATTCTTCATCTTGGGCGCATTCTCTTCTGGCATGCAACGGCAACAATATAAAGAAACGTATGTGGTTTTTATCATTCGAGGTTTACCAGCGTGTAGCAGGTGGCAAAAAAAATCGCTTGAACAAGCAAAGTAAGTGATTATTTATTTATTTATTTATTTATGTATTATTTACAGAATAATGCTGGCTCACGACCGAACCCAAGCAGGAGTGGTGTCAAAAGATTCATAATCAAAACAAGTAGTATACGCACATGTGTAGTCGCAGATAAAACCAATACACTCAAACACATACTTGTGCATTTGGTAACTCATAATGAATAGTGTAATAAACGCATAATTTAATACAATTTATAATCAAAATAAGTAAATGCTCATACATAAAAATATACACCTATACATAGATGCATACAGATGCTACATGACAAAGAAAAAAGTTTAGCACGCTAACACACTAACACATCCGTGTAAGCGACTTGGAAGTCCTAAAAAAAGTTTTACGTTATGATGTCATTCAGTTGAATGAGCGAATGGTTGGTAGTGACTCCACCGCAGAGCGTTATATTCTGCAATGGTTGGAGGAAAAAAGGAGAACTTCAATGTGTTAGTACGTGTCTGAATTAGCGTTATCGGTTCAGTATGGCGATTTCTAGTTGGTCGTGACGTCAGAGCTTGGATGAACGGGGACGCATCTAGTGCAAGATGTTTGCTTTTGAAATGAAGAAGAAACGTTAACCTCAGAAGTTTCTTAAGAAGCTGAAGATCTTGTATATTATTCTCTTGCAGCATAGCTGTTGGGGAGTCTATGACGCGGTACTTAGAGAGGATAAATGCGATGCACTTACGTTCCACCATTTCGATCGCATGAATTTTTTTAGTTTTTTTTGGCCTATGGTTCACAAATAAGGCGTGCGTACTCTAGAGCAGGTCTAATAATGGTGTAATAGGCTAACAATTTCACAGACGGCGGGGCAAGACGAAGCTTCCACCTGAGGGAGCATAATTTATGGAAGGCGGATGTGCAGATGTTTGATGCATATATGTTCCAACTTAGATGCTTTGTTATTGTTACGCCAGGGTATTTGTATTCGCTGAAGTCTTCAAGTGTGCCCCTTTGAAGCGCATATGGAAAAGAAAAATAACTGTTCTTCTTTGTTATGTTCATGTAAACGGTTTTGTCTAAATTCAGTTTCACATCTCATTGGTTACAACGTAGAAAAACGTTACTAAGGCAGGTATTTAAGAGCGGTCGATCGTTCGCGGTAACAATTTCCTTAAACAAGACACAGACATCGGCAAATAGCCCTACTCCAATAGCGCCAAGGACAACTTCAACAATATCGTTAATATAAATTAGAAAAAGAAAGGGTCTTAAACACTACCCTGACGACCGTCTGATAAAACCTGGAGTTTTGAACAGTGACCGTTTATTTCAACAAACTGTGTTCAATATGACAGGTATGCAGAGACCCAATTTAATGTCAGGATGGCCGCTATCTTTAAGCTTGAAAATTCGTTTATTGTGGGGAAGTAAGACAAAAGCTTTCGTGAAGTCTAGAAAAATAACATAGATTTGCCCGTAATTATCAAGAATAGATGCGAACATATGTATAACTGCAACCAATTGAGTGACAGCGGGCAAACCCTTCCTTAATCCATGTTGAAATGGGGTAAGTATGTTGTTGTCGTTAAGAAGATTAGTGACAAAATTTAGCTATGATATGCTCAAGAACCTTACAACAGGAACAGGTGATGAATATGGAGCGTTGATTCCACCACGAAAGACCACACGAAACGACACCGCAAATATAAGTGGTGAAGGTGTTTCAGAAGGTTAGTCCGCAATTCGTATAAGTGTAGAAAACTGGATATTTGCGCAAATATTTGCGGGAATTGCTTACATCAAGGAGGCACACACTCTAATATGAGTGTAAGAGAAAGATTTCACAGTATTTAACAAAAATAGACTAATTAACTTCCAACAATCACAGTCAGGCGCTCAAATATAATGCGAAAATGGAGGCTATTTGGATAGCGGATCCGTGTAGGTTTACTATTTGCAAAATCTCGACAGTGCTAAGCGCAACAAATTGCTGAAATCCGGATCATCTCGATCAGTAAACCGACACAAAATGGTGAATGGTGCGCTGTCGCCGCGCGCTTCGATAGCGTCCAGCGTGACACAATTCTTTCCCTGTCGCACCTGAGTGACCATGTCGTTGTCAAGCAGCTATTCTGCAAAGTTTCTTCAGGAGCAGTAAATGAAAGAGAAAGGTCGCCGCTTGACACAAACGCTTGCTTATCCTCGCTGGCAACGCGAGGGCAACAGCTGCTCCACAAGGAAAGCTACAAAGGTAGCGGCAACAGCGCGCTCTTTCACCGTTCACTTTCGCTTTCTTGAGTGGGGGCAGCCGGACACGACCGATTTCTTGAAAATAGCAGCATGGCCATTTTGCTAATCTCTCAACTAATATGAATTCCTCGTGAAATATAGCTTCCATTCTCCGTTTAGGTTGGAAAGCGTCGCTGCGCTGGGTTTAGCGTTAAGTACCGATAAACTTTTTATCTCTGCTATGTAAGAGCGCCTGCCGTCATCAACGAAGTATGCATACGTTGAAAGTGCTCCAATATCTGGTTTTCTGCATGTGTGTGATCTTTGAACACATTCTGTGAACACAGGATCCCGGACACGGCGCCGCATCTCCATGGGGGCGAAATGACACACACACACACACACACACACACACACACACACACACACACATATGTATATATATATATATGTATATATATATATTGACGATGCGCCTCTTGGAGATCGACGGTACGTTTCGGTCGGAGCCCGACTTTTTTCAAGACCTATATATATATATACAGGGTGTTCCACGTAACTTGAGCCAAGAATTTGAAAATGAAAGGCACTTCAGATGAGAACTGAACCAAACGTATACTATTCGTACTGGTCTATAGATACTCAGGTTATTTTTATTTCCCCCTAAAGTAATTAGTTAATTATTTTTAATTAGCTAACTCCTTAATTATGGGCTGAAAACCCAAAATATGAACACTGAGCTGTAGAGCACCTTCATAAACCACCGAATGAATTGTTTCCTGTACGATATGTCTTACGGTGTTAATTTTTCCGCATTCTAAAGAAAGCCCGCGAAATTTGAAAATGAGCCACGTGACGGACCGCGATCGCACTGCTATAGTGCTGGTCTCAAGCGTGCAACCGGTGAACAAGGTCGCCTGCGGCTGCCACGGGGAAGCGACATGATGCTTTGAAGGTGTTCGATGTTTGGGCGTCCGTCTTTGGTTCAATGACGGTGCAAATTCACACTGCTGGCCGAGCGCTGCCGCGGTGGTAAAGCGCTCAATACTGCGAGGAAAAAAAAAAACAGCAGTTTGATTCTGATTCACGAAGATCAAGAAAACAGAAGATCAAGAAGATCAAGAAAACAAGAAAATAAAGCTATTTTCTTGTTTTATTTATCCGTCTTGGACGCTTATCTCGGCAGCGCTCGTCAGCAGCGTGAATGTGCACCGTCATTGAACCAAAGACGGACGCCCAAACATCGACCACCTTCAAAGCATCATGTCGCTTCCCCGTGGCAGCCGCAGGCGACCTTGTTCACCGGTTGCACGCTTGAGACCAGCACTATAGCAGTGCGCTCGCGGTCCGTCACGTGGCTCATTTTCAAATTTCGCGGGCTTTCTTTAGAATGCGGAAAAATTAACACCGTAAGACATATCGTACAGGAAACAATTCAGTCGGTGGTTTATGAAGGTGCTCTACAGCTCAGTGTTCATATTTTGGGTTTTCAGCCCATAATTAAGGAGTTAGCTAATTAAAAATAATTAACTAATTACTTTAGGGGGAAATAAAAAATAACCTGAGTATCTATAGACCAGTACGAATAGTATACGTTTGGTTCAGTTCTCCTCTGAAGTGCCTTTCATTTTCAAATTCTTGGCTCAAGTTACGTGGGACACCCTGTATACAACGGGTGTTCAGATTTGTTTAAAATTAGGCGCTGGAGACCACTTGTGCAAATAAGTTACGTGGCCAGGGGACACAAAGTGATATGATAATTAGCGCTGTCAGCAGCCCAATTAACTAAACTTTAATAATGAACTTTTTATTTAGTGAAGCGAGTTGGTATATTTGTATTCAAAAAATAGAGGCAGTCGTGTTTCTACCCAGTTTCACTTAGGATATTTCTTCTAGGATACCTGTGCTCCGAGATATCCGATTCCAAATTTTCAATTTCGTTCCCGCTACTACGCATGCAAGAGAGTAAGGGTCAGTGCTATAATCGCTGTTGCGTGCGGCGTTCAGTCTGACAACGGGGTGGAGGCGTAGGCAAAGATAACATTTCCCCTTGACTTCTCGGCTGGCGAAATCAAATATCCAAGAACCCGGAACGAATGTCCTAACACTCCATCGCGCAGCCTGTAACGATGGCGGCAGCGGTCATGCCGAGATAATGGCGGGAGCGGGGAAGCCAGAGGCTAGTGCGCTTTCGCAATGGTCACTAGACGAGCGTGAGTGGTCCTTCACTGGGCAACGCAAGTATGGTGGCTGATAATGTCCAAGTATTGCAACTTTTATTCAAATCAAGAGCAACAACTGCACCATCAACAACCGAAACTGTTTTGTCGAGGCTAACAAATACAGGGTGCTTTTTTTAGTTGCAACACATTTTGAAAATTAGAAAACATAAATCGCGGGAATGTCTTGTGTACCATTCGAGTATGCGGACTGGCGGCCTCTGGATACAGAACAATTTTCGCAATTGTATGCATATTTAGAGAAATTACGCTAATTAACTTTTTAATTATCAGTAATTGGTGGCTACAAAAAATGAGTACTTTGGAGCCCGTCCTCGACACTACCTATCCCAATGATCAAATTTTGAATGGCAGAGTGCATGTCGGAGCTACGCGAACAATTAGTTCCCCGTGGCAGGCTCCTTGATACCGAAACTGGACGGAAAAAGAGCGTCTGTGACGTCAATGTCACCGCCCCCACGGCTTTCGTCACTCTCCCGCGGCGCCCCACGCCGCAGATAACAAGGAGATAACGCAAGCTGCTTGCGCGGCCGAAGCGGCCGGAGCAGCGGTGACCAAGGGCGAGTGGCGAGTGACGAAAGCCGTGGAGGCGGCGACATTTACGTCAGAGACGCTCTTTTTCCGTCCAGTTTCGGTATCAAGGAGCCTGCCACGGGGAAATAATTGTTCGCGTAGCTCCGACATGCACTCCGCTGTTCAAGATTTGATCATTGGGATAGGTAGTGTCGAGGACCGGCTCCAAAGTACTCATTTGCTGTAGCCACCAATTACTGTTAATTAAAAAGTTAATTAGCGTAATTTCTCTAATTATGCATACAAGTGCGAAAATTGTTCTGTATCTAGAGGCCGCCAGCCCGTGTGCTCGAATGGTACACAAGACATTCCCGCGATTTATGTTTTTCTAATTTTCAAAATGTGTTGCAACTAAAAAAACACCCTGTATTTTATGCCGCTGGATAAGCTTACTATGGCCATGCAGAAATTGCATGGAAACTGAGGTGCAAAGTGGCTGAGATAAATCGCAACGCTGCTTTGGTAATGCGGCTGTACGAGGCTCGTCACCAGCACCGTCCCCTTCCAAATAGGCCTACCTTCATAAATGTGTTTCGGCGCTTTCGCACAGCAGGGGCCGTCCATCATCCGGCACAGGCAAGGAAGACAATCGTCGACAAAGACTACGAAATCGACGTTGTCGCGTGCGGAACGTCGATGCCAAAACTGAGCATCCGACAGATTGCCAATCCGTGCGGTAGCAGTGTGGGAACAACGGCAAATGCGCTAAGAAAGCAAAAGCTCCATCCGTATCACGTTTACCTTGATCAGGAGCTAAGTGAGGAAGACTTTGAAAGGCGGGTTGATTTCTGTAAAGAGGGGGAGGGGGGGGGGTGGCGGGCTGATCAATCTTGATGAAAAAAAAGGACTTCTTAATTGCACAGAATAATTTGGACTAATGACTAATTTGGGCACAATTGAACCGTTAATATTCACAATGCCCATTATTGGTCCCAAAGAAACCTACACTGCCTGCGACAGCACAAGCATCAAGTGCGCTGGCGCCTGAATGTGCACTGCGGCATGCTCGGGGACATGATAATTGGACCTTACTTTTTTGAGGATAACCTAAAAGGAAAGATGTATACGGAAGAAATATTGGGTGTTCTCGTCGATTACTTTGTGTGCAATCTTTCCCTAAATGACCTGCGCCAAGTATGGTTTTAGCACGATGGAGCACCACCACATTTCTCCACTACGGCAGAGAACTGTCTGGACACACGTTTTTCACAACAGTGGATCGGGCGCGCAGGAGCGATGTCTTGGCCACCAAGATCACCTCACCTTTCTCCTACGCTTGACTTCTTCCTTTGGGTCTACGTTAAAAATCGAGTTTGTGTAACGGCGCCCAGTGATGTTAATGATCCGAAGGAGAGCATTACATCTACCAGAGCGAGTATTCGTGCAGGAGTACAGCGCCGAGTTATTGAGTCGACACGAGAGTGGTTTATGCTTTGCGTAGCTATGGAAGGCAGGCATTTCGAACACTTCTTAGGGAAGTAGTCAAGAGTTCGACGAAAGTTCGTCTGGTCAGGCATTGGTTGAGATGAATTACGGTCACTGAACAAGTCGGATGACCCATCCGACTTGGTCAGTGACCGTAATTCATCTCACTTCTTAGGGAACTGGCATCGCAATTGATGGGTGAAGTGCTTCCATGAGATTTGTGCATGACTATAATAAGCGCATATAGCAGCATGAAATATTCTTTAGCATGACTAAAACTTCTTCGGCAGTTGATGGTTAAGTCGCTGCTCTTGATTTCAATAAAAGTTATAATACTATATACATCAGCGGTCACCTTATTGGCACTGCCCAGGCAAGGACCATGCACTCTCCTCGACAGGCTTTCCCGCTGACTTTAATCCAAATGCCAGTTAACGAATCCGAGGGTCACTGAAACAATATGAATGCGAAAGTATTTAATGTAGGCGCCGAACACTTAATTGGAGCGCCAATACTTTTAATCCACGCGCTAACTGAAAGAGGCAGCATGTCAGTAAGTTCAATCCAAGTGCCACCATGTTTAATCTAGACACCAGCAGCTTTAATCCAAGTGCCAGTCAATTTATTCCTTACACAAAAAATTGCCCTCCAATCCACCCTGTGAAGGTGGTTGGAAAGCGAAGCTTTTTACGCCACCCTCACGGTGACAGCGAGAGCTGCTGGGTTTTGCCTACGACGCTGTTGAGCGAGACGATTTTGTTCTTTCCGCTGAGCCTTATATTCACGCTCTTCTTCTGCCGTCTTCACTTTCCGTGGTCTACCCATAGTGGGGTAGTCTAGAAATGAACCGAAGCAGTTACTAGGCTGGAAGGGTTTCGAATGACGTCAACCCTCTTTCAAGCAGCTGCATAAGCTTTGCAACAGCTGCAATCTAATCTTACGGACCACGCCGAGCCTGTTTCCGTTGTTTTCCCGCAGCCCTTATCATCCATCATGTTGGCTCATCACTTTGAAGCCCGTTTTGAAGCTCGCTAGAAGACGCTGCCTGCGTCTCTCGCTGGTAAGGGCGCGTTCTCCTTCTTTGCGAGCTCGTCGAGCGTTCATCGAAGAAAGAGCGTTTCCATAGGCAACGCGCACCTTTCGCTCTCTCTCTCTCTCTCTCTGTCTCTCTCTCTCTCTCTCACAAGACAGCAGATGGAAGAGTGTGAGAGGTAGTGCGCCGGGAGGCACGCGCCGAGCGCGAGCGCGAGATCGTGGGGATCGTTTTTTGATTACAACGACGGACCCGACAGAACCCTTGGCTGGTAGAGGTACAAAGCTTCGCTTTAAAAACGGCAAGTTGGGTCTGAAACTGCCCGTATAGAGTTGGAATACACTTGACAGAATATGAGATATAATATTGTTAGGTGACGCTCCAGTATGCTGAGTGTCTACTTCAGTGGAATGTTCAGTTACAGGTATCTTTGCCGCAAGGAAAGAACAAAAAGATGATGCACTTGTGAGAGTGTTGACCTGACTGCTAGGTAAGCGCGAAATTGATTGATTTGTGGTGTTTAACGTCCCAAAACCAGCTCTGATTATGAGAGACGCCGTAGTGGAGGTCTCCGGAAATTTCGACCACCTGGGGTTCTTTAACGTGCACTGACATCGCACAGCACACGAGCCTCAACATTTCGCCTCCATCGAAATGCAGCCGCCGCGGCCGGGATTCGATCCCGCGACCCTCGGATCAGCAGCCGAGTACCATAGCCACTAGACCACCGTGGCGGGGCGTAAGCGCGAAATACACACGCACTAAATAATTGGCCGTCTGGTATGTTTCGTAGCAATATAACCGGAAAATAGGCGAGACAGTACTATTTCTTGCAGTCAGTAATCTATCGTTTAAGAACTCTATTCTTGTTGTACTTGTCTTGAGACGTGTTTTGGGTACCCATATTCCAACGAGCACAAAATGTGGGGAATGTCGTCTGCAAGTCATCACCACTCATCAGGCCGAAATGACGCCTGCTAATAGATCTTTTGCGAGAAAGTATACTTACTGTCTTCTGCTAGCAGACGAAAGTGAATATCTGTGAGATGAAGTGGTTCTATGAGCATGAACTGACTCGGTGCTTAAAGGGGCCCTAAACCACATTTTAATCGCCCATATTTGCATCGAAATGGGTTCTTTGTATTGTTCTGAGGTAAACGCAAAAAGAATTTTCGAGATCATTACAGGCGAACGCAAGTTATACAGCTTACAAAATTAAAATAAAAGCAGACGATAGATATCGGCATCCCGGGACGTGCACGCTGCTTCCAGTCCAAACACGGCTTACATCTTGCAGAACCGGAACCGTGCTACCCTCTGTGGCTTTCCTACCATAACAGCCACATTGGCCACACAGCGCTCCTTGTGTCAGTTAGAAGCAAAATGAAATTGTAATGCCCAAATTTGTACCTTTTAGTAGCTTTAGCAAGCATAAAACATGTTCTCAATTTAAAATTTCTGATATTCGATGCATTGTAAGCATGTGTAATGCATATTTTTTTTCCTACTGTTCCCGGCCAATCAGAACTTGCACCAAATCCAGCATGGTGATGACATATCCGCTCGGAAAAACTGTTGATGTATGGCGCTGCAGTCAGCGCGGAAACCGATTTCAGGTATAAATTAAAATATAATACGGTTTGATTTCGCCGCTTTCACTGGTGTTTCGGTCATCATCAAGTCGCACACAAAGCAAAGGTACAATGAAATAAGTGTGCGTAAGTTGCGTTTAAGGGCCTCTTTAACTAACTTACACACTTACAACGGGCTCTGTGGTCGTATACATTTAGCGTTAGGACATGTAAATAACATGCATTTCAATTCTAAGGCTTCACACCCAAAACGTTTCTGCTAAATACCGCAGTATACCTTATTTCATAAGCGCTATCAAGCAATGGCAGAAAAATTACTTCTGTGGTCTAATGTTATGGCTCTTCAAACATTTAGGCCATCCAACCTTGCAAAACACCTGTTTGTTTTGTAAGGACTAAAATTGACCGGCAATTGGATTAAGGCGGTTGGCGTTTGAATTAAGCGCGGTGTCACGTGGATTAAACGCGCGGGAAAGAGGCGTGTTTAATCCACGCTAATCCACGTTAAGCTGGCGCTTCGATTAAATCTGGCCCCGCCACGGTGGTCTAGTGGTTATGGCACTCGGCTGCTGATCCGAAGGTGGCGGGATCGAATCCCGGCCGCGGCGGCTGCATTTCGATGGAGGCGAAATGTTGAGGCCCGTGTGCTGTGCGATGTCAGTGCACGTTAAAGAACCACAGGTGGTCGAAATTTCCGGAGCCCTCCACTACGGCGTCTCTCATAATCAGAACTGGTTTTGGGACGTTAAACCCTACAAATCAATCAAATCGATTAAATCTGTTGGCGCTGAGATTAAGTGTTCGGCGGCTAGATTAAATAGATTGGCGCTCAGATTATTCATATGGCGTACGGATGTTTTAGCTGGAACTTGAATGAAAGTGAGCGGGAAAACCTATAGTCATTACTACGCACGCGCACTGGCCTCCGGTGCAATTATCCCGTGATGGCAGCTGCCGCCATCGTTACAAATTGGGCGATTGCGTGTTAGGGCAGTCGTTCCGGGTTCTTAGATATTTGATTTCACCAGCGGAGAGGTCAAGGGGAAATGCGATCATCTTTGCCTGCGCCTTGGCCCTCCAGTCAGACTAAACGCCGCTCGCAACAACCACGTCCCTTTAGGAAGATATTTGCGCTGACACTTACTCTCTTGCATGCGCAATGACGCTAACGAGATATAATATCTGGAGTCATATCTCGGAGCACAGACATGCTAGAGGAAATTTTACAAGAGAAACTCTGTAGAAACACGACTGCCTCTATGTTTTTTCAATACAAATATGCCAACTTAATTCAGCCAATAAAAAGATAATTATGAAAGCTTTGGTTAACTGGGCTGCTGACAGCGAAAATTATCATATAACCTAATGTTCCCCTGGCCACTTATCTGCACAAGTGGTCTTAGCGCGCCTCCCAGCGCCTAATTGTAGAAGAGCGTTAATTTTGACAACCGGTTTCAACCACGTTCGTGCCTTCTGACGAAGGCGAGACAGTGATCGAAACGCCGAATTTCACCCAGAGTCGATCCTGCTGCTTGCTTTATTCACCGGATCCATACGAACTTCCATTTCCGTTTATATATATATTCGTCATTCTGACGAAGGCCGTGCCACGGCGGAAACGTTGAACAATAAACGTGCGATTTTCGCAAGTGCGCAATTCGTTTCTAATATATATATATATATATATATATATATATATATATATATCATCAGCCCGTTTAGGTCCACTGCAGGACGAAGGCCTCTCCCAACGATTTCCAATCCACCCTATCCTGAGCCAGTTGGTTTCACTTTATGCCTGCAAACTTTTTAATTTCATCCCTCCATCTAACCCCTTGCCTGCCTCTGTTGCGTTTTCCCTCTCTTGGTATCCATTCCGTCGCTCTTACTGTCCAACTGTTATCTTTCCTCCTCATGACATGTACTGCCCAGGTCCACTTCTTTCTTTTAATTGATATAATAATATCGGCTCCTCCTCTCTGTTCTCTGATCCAATCCGTTCGTTTTTTTATCTCTTAGCGTTATCCCATGATGTTTCTTTCCATTGTACCTTGCGTGCTCCTTAGTTTCATATATATATATCTATATATATATATATATATATATATATATATATATATATATATATATATATATATATATTTTTTTCAGTTTATAGCTTTGGAATCTATAATTAACAAGAAAAGTTCAGTATATCACAAATACTTTAATGTGATGAGAACTAAGTAAAAGCAATATATCCAAAATTGCCAAATAGTTTATTAAAATGCTACAAGGGCCACCAATTTTGAGCAAAATCGTTTAGGATCGGGAAGGCTCACGACAATGAGGAATCTTGTTATATAAGAATAGAATGTTGACGTAGGAACGAAAAGATTCCCATAGCTATAAGCTGCCGACACGCCATCTCTTATTTTACGCGGAAAGGTAAATTGATTTGTATTCCCCGACAACATACTGTTAGGAGATATCAAACTGCGGAGCGAAAAAAAACAACCAGTTTGGAAATGTGTTTCTTAATAAAAACACAAACTGCGTTGATAAAAGCTACTGCTTTGAAAGTTCTTATGCTTCGCAAGTACATACGCTTTACTGTTCATTATTTCTCAATGTCAGAGCAGCACGCAAAAGGTACCGTTGTTTGTTATGGAGACACAGTGGTTGTTACCGTGTTTGTTATGGAGCCAAGCGTACAGTTAAATGTGTCCCTGTGTTGTAATCGCTTTTTATATAGGAAACGGAAGTAGAGGTAGGAACGAAAAGATAGAAAAACAACAAGCTGCTCACGCGCTACCTTTTATTTTACGCGGCCAGGCAAGGTGGTTTGTGTTTCCCGCCAGCAAGCCATAACGAGAAGACGAATCACGGAGCAGTAGAAGGACAATAGTGGGACTCAACTTCACAAACTTTTTTCTCAAAGAATACGAAAATTACCTCAATGAAACTTGCTTTTTCGAAAGCGCTTACATAGCTCCACAACATGCCCTTGTTATGATTATTTTTTCATGGACCACCTTAGGGTGCAATTGACGCCTAAACGTAGGAGAAAATGGTGTTTTTGTCAAGTTTACACATTTATTTCAGAGCCATTGCACAGCACATAGACAAATATTATTTTTTATACTATTGTACCTTTCATAGAAAGTTGCATAAAAATATTTGAAGGTTTTCTTGCAAAACCGTTTTTCCGGAAAAAATTCCCAAATACGCTGCAATTTTACCATTTTCACCTCGGTCCTAAGCAGTGTGGAACAAGAACATAATTTGTGAAACATTTTTATAAGTGAAGATAAATGCTATGAGAATGCAAAAATGCATATTTGAAAACGATTGGAACATTGGTTGATTTAGAGGAATTTTCTTTCTGGCGCCTTGTTTTTCGCCGTTTTGAGAAATTGAAATGACCCTCACGAGCTTAAAAAATTTTTCCTGCTCAAAATATTTCCGGAAAGTGCTATAGGAGTAATGCTGACTCCTCTGCAATTTTTTGGAATTTTTCGCAAGAAATTAATTTTTGTCGAGCGCCACGCTGGGGCAGTTGGCGTGGAATGACCCATATATATATATATATATATATATATATATATATATATATATATATCACAGCAAGGTTGGAGGCAAGGGCTTGTTTATTTGTTAGAAACAACTTAATGGACCACCAGACAATGAAGCCTAGCAAAGCACAGGGGAATTTATTGAAGTTCGTAATTGGGGAATTCGGAGTTATATATAGTGTATGTGTGTGCAAGGAACTTCAATAAAAATTTTGTTTGGCTTAATTGGTAGACGTTTCCTTACGTTGCAAGCAATTCCGCGCAATTACTCAGGACGACCAGGGGGACAACACACGAAACAGCACACCTTGTTTTATACATCCGCTAAATTTTTTGGTACGTATGGAAGAGTGTAACGCACATATGAGGCACGTATTAGCAATGCCCTCATTGTAATGTCCCTTGCGGGACCTTTGAGGTAGAAAGAATAACACGAGAAATAAAATTATTACGCTCATACCGCATTGTAAAGCAGCCCCACTTGAAAACGAAGATGCAAGAAGGAACAAACAGACACGACACTTGCTGCCTTGCAAGTATCCTGTCTGTCTGTGACTTCTTGTGTCCTTGCTGAAGTGCAGCTGCTTCACAATACGGTATTATTGTAAATCACCTACTCGCACAACTGCCTACCTCAGCGAACTTCAACATTATTATGATTGTTAACAGCGCAAGAGACAAGAGGGGACAGAGGAAAGAGAGCGCTCATAATCACTTCTGTCCCCTCGTGTGTCGTGCGTTGCTAAGAGATCGTAGTGATGTTATGCCAACGCGCCCAATACTACATGTTGTGAAAGTAAAACGCTATGCAGCTAAATAGTTTGCGTTGAGATGTATTCAGTAGTGTCGCATGCAACGTGAGTTATGGAATATTTATGTGTTTTCGTCATGGATGTTAGTAAAAGGGACCAATAAAAATGTTTCAATTGAGAGAGAAATATAATGTGGAATTAAGCACCGGCTGCCTACGAGGCAGAGAAAGCTTTTCTTTAAAAGGCAAGCATCGTATAAAGTTGTTGCGCTTCAATGTTCATAACATTTGTTTTGCCCTTTTATCTTCTCCTCTTCTTTTCGTTTTGTTTAGCTTTTGTGTACTTTTCTGTTTTGTAAATACAGATGCCCCCCGTACTCAACGCCCTCCAATGGGCCTGTAAGGAATTTTGAATAAATAAATAAGTTTGCCCAGCTTTCATCGGGACGCTTGTTCATCCTGACCACTAGCTCACCATAAACCGTGTGCCTTACCAATAAAAGTGTAAAAATGATTTGGCAATAGCAAAATGATTTGAATATAGGAACAACTAGTAAAATTATAAAAATCTTTCAGTGAGGAGAGACTCTGCCAGCGAATCGTATGGCTAACGAACTGAAGAATGCGTAAAAACTGGCTACCTTGAACTTTTAGAAAAACACTATACACGGGCGTCAATGCTGCCTTTCAGTCCGTAAAGATTTTTACGCTTTCAAAGTATGTTGCGGGGCTGTAGCTGGGACCGGTCATCATTGAAAAGCTGTTAATCACAACTGCTCAAAAAAAAGCTTTGCTTAGCAGAACGGAGCCAAGCGGGCCTTTGGAGAAACATGGACAGCTTCCAGAGTAAGCTGCTTCAGCAGCAGGCAAAAAAAAAGAACATAGGTGTCGTATTTGTAATCCCTGTTCTTGGGATTTAGCTGCGACAATGCAGGTTGCACGTGCATTGTGGCTGCCAAAAGCTAGCGTAACAATTCCCAACGTGGAGCGCAAGCATTTCCTTGCCAGGATACGAAGCCTGGGCCACAACCTAGCTCCGTAAGAATTCATCTCTTGCCCTAGCGGTACGAGTATGGACAAGCAGTAATGCGGAGTCTACCACACGGCCAAAAAATGGGGAAAAACGCGATTGACACACCCAATAGAGGCTATATCTTGCGGACACCGCAACGACAAGAGCCAACGCCCTTTCTCAATATGGCATGTGGGACGCTCGTAACCGTATCTCTCCGTCACGATTCCTAAGCGTGAGAAAGGCTTCGATGAAGCCCTGCCCAGGCTTGTGAGAGACGGAAAAGCATGAGAAAAAAATGTTTAATTTTTTTACCTCTATCTACACGTGCCGAAGAGCGGAAACAGTTTCGCCGTTAAACGTGGCCGCTTACCTGCCGCAGCCGTTGACGGAGCGGGCAGTACTCCAAGACCCGTCAGCGCGGTGACGAGGAACCATGACAATGAAGGCACGGTGCGTCCGGGCGCCATGGCGTCGTCAAACCTTTCTCTCAGTCGTCCGCTTGTCGCTCACGATCACCGTCAACAGGCACGCACTGTACGCACTACACACGCCGTTGACGGTGCGAAGCCTCCAGAGAGCGAGTGTCCCCGCTAGAGCGATGCAGGCCGCGAGTACACGTTGGAAACCGCTGAGCAGCGTGCACGGTACGCGGCCGAAACGAGACACGCGGCGGTTTCTGTTATCGGGCTCCTCTTTGCTGCGCGCTTGTCTCTGTTTCTTTTGTTTGCGCACTTGTGTTATGCCTGTGCACACTCCGAAGCACCTTACTCAGAGCGCAGGATTGCCGGCTAACTTTTCACCCTCTCAGCTTCGAGGCCTCTCCTCCCGACTCGCTCACTTTTGTCTTCGGCCGCCGTCGCTGGACCCTGAACCGTGGCGGGCCAGCTCGAGCTATCAGCGGCGCAGAGTATATTTGCGCGCGACCGTCGTGCGCGCTTGAGCCCCTGTTCCGGTCTCGACCTCGCCCTGTGGTGTAGTGACGCATTTTTCGGCGGGCTGTCGCGAGTAGGTGCGATGGAGAGCGCGCGTTCGTGATGACCAACTCTAAAGAATGCGCTCATGGCGGTCGTCTCACAACGTGCAGTCATGTCGGTTCATATAATACAAGCGAGCAACGGGTCGAAATGCCGAATGACAGTGTTCCTAATGATGTCATGACCATACTCGATTGATTGATTTATCCGGTTTGCCGTACCTAAACAAGGCAGTGATTTTCGAAAGGCGCCGTAGAGGAGGGCTCGAGAAATTTGGACCACCTGTGGTCCTTTAACGTGCACTGACGTCGCGCAGCACATGGGCCTCAACATTTCACACCTCCACTCAAATGCAGCCGCCGCGAATGGGATTCGATCCCGCGGCCTCCGGATCAGCAGCCGAGTGTCATAACCATTAGATCATTGTGGGAAGGCATGCCATGACCATGCACTTCCATTTTGTATCGCACTTAGTGGGCAGCGCAACGTGCCTTGGGGTGTTTTTAAATGCGAAGCATTTCTTAGCGAACTTCGGTGACCTTGAGCGTATCTATCTATCTATCTATCTATCTATCTATCTATCTATCTATCTATCTATCTATCTATCTAGCCGCCTACGACTTTGTGCTCTCCTGGCCGTTTCGTTAATGGGATGTATACGAAAATTGGTATGCCACAACATGACTGTATGACGAACATAAATGACAGGTCATAACGTGAAAATCATGATATGCATGTCATGAGCGGCACGGTTTACATTCCACGGTATTGGTGCTCTCCTGGCCTTTTCGTTAATGGGATGTATACGAAAATTGGTATGCCACAACATGACTGCATGGCGAACATAAATGACAGGTGGTAACAATATGAAGATCATGACATACATGTCATGATCAGCATGTTTGACATGCCACAGTATGGGTGCTCTCCTGGCCGTTTCGTTAATGGGATGTACACGAAAATTGGTATGCGACAATATGACTGCATGACGAACATAAATGAGTGATCATAACATGAAAAGCATGGTATGCATGACATGAGCGGCATTATTTACATGCCACTACTTTGGTGCTCTCCTGGCCAATCCGTTAACGAAATGTATGCGAAAATTGGCATGCCACAACATGAAAATCATGACATGCATATCATGAGTGGCATGATTTACGTGGCACGCTCTTGGTGCTTTCCTGGACTTTTTGTTAATAGGAGGTACACGAAAATTGGTATGCCACAACATGACTGCATGACAAAGATAAATGACGGGTCGTAACGTGAAAATCATGACATGGATGTCATGAGCGGCACAGTTTACATGCCATAGTCTTGGTGCTCTAGCAGCCGTTTCGTTAACCTTATATGCACCAAACTCTCTATAGCGAGACAATAATGCAAATCCATTTTACGTTCCTGATGCGTGCTTCGCATTTCCTTGATTCCCACTGCACGTGGGATCTGCCAGTTTTTTGGGTATGTGATAGCTTTCTTTTTATCCCAAGTGCGAAATTATCCAGCTTGATAATGGCAGTTTGTATGCTGTAGTTTCGTCGTTTTGCAAATATACGTATTGTTTCAGCACGCATGATGATCTGTCAGCTGTTCGAAAGAAATTATTCGAAATCAGAGTCGGTAGTCGCTGGTTTCCGCTTCATATCGTGAAAAGATGAAGAGTATTGGTGGCGGAAAGGAACAGGGGGAGGGGGAGGGGCAAGAGTGCGATGAAACACGCCACGAGGCCCCGTAGCAACAGCGATTGGTGACGTGGTCCTAAAAATAGAATACTGGTGTTGCCTTTAACATGAAGTTGAATGTCGAGTGAATATAGTGCTTGTGGCAGCTTCAAGGGTCTGTAGGCGGAGAGATAGACGTAGACATTTTCAGGTGCGACCTCTCTCCCTCTCGGAATAAAAAGTTTGAGGAGGCGGGTTATGGAGGGTTATAAAAAGTTGGTAGTTCGTTTTGCAGAAAAGAAAACTAACAATGTGAAAGTCAGTTGGCCGACAGCAACACTTCCACCGTAGCAGGGCTTTGAGGTGGTCGATGAGGGTTAGGTCTAGAAGCGGAAGGATTCAGCACGGGCCGAAGCAGTGTGTTTTGTGAAGAGCTTAGTGTAGCAGCGAACGCTTACAGGGAAGCTCGAAAAAGTCGTCAAGCGATTCTAAGATATAGAAATACAATTTTTATTGGAAACAGGAAAGATAAAGATTAATAGATGTAATCGGGGAGATAAGGGCATCGTGATAGCACGTCACACTACGCTGGGGAAGTTTCTTCTCCAGTGTAGTGTGAAGTGTGAGATTATGCAAAAACATGGCCACGTCCCGCTGCTTACGATGTATGCATGGCCCAGGCCAATGACATGCAGTGACAAGCTAAAACCGACAGCGTTCACAAACAACGACCTCCTATCGCGTTGTGTAATAGGCTTTCTGGTACAGGTCGGATGAGTGTTGCATAACGTATACCTTTGGCACAACGTGGTGCAAGTTCGGGATATCTTTAGTATATGAGTAGATCGTCATTGAATGGTTGTTGTGCTATTGACGCGAGCCTCCTTTTTCATATCGTTTAGAAATTATTATTCCCAAATGCTCGGAGATTTACCAATAGCCAATCTTACTTTGCAGTACTGTTATACACCGCCTACTTGACTTTCTCGTCGAATGTAGATGCCTCAACGAGCTTTTTCTGCGGGTGTACAGCCCAGAAACGAATTTTGAATTTTGCGCAAACTGTTGACATTTAGGTCAGGTTTAAGATTTTTTTTTTTGTGACCCTGTCCGTGCATATAGCTCTCAACTTTTAGTTGCACGAGCACCCACTCCTATCTTTAGCGTTATAGGGCTGCAGAAAATAAATAAATAAATAAATAAATAAATAAATAAATAAATAAATAAATAAATCATGGATACATGAAATCTTTCGCGCAAGGATGTAGCAAACTAATGAAACATAGGAGAAATCACAATGATTTTTCTTCTATTACGTCCCGTGGGGCAGGAGCAACTGCAGGACGTGGAAGGGTGTGGTATTATTCTTCAGTTTGAACTTTCTCTGAAGTTCACTTGCCTTCGAAGTCTTGGGCGCACATAAGGCGTGAGGCAAAAGCTCTGGTCTCCAAACAGTAGTATCGTGTTTTGGTTGTCACTGAAGCAGAAGCTGCGGTGGTTGTATCACAAGTAAACTGATTGAATCAATGAACATATCGCAAAATACGATTTATAAGAGGGAATGTCGCAGGAGACAACGTTTCGACAAGTGGACTTGTCTTCGTCAGGGCGGCGACTGCCTTCTCCAGCGTTCGTTTTTGTACGCTATTGCACACTCTCCTCCGTCCTCAGAAAGAGAGGAGAAGAGCAGCACGTGGGAACAATAACACAAAAAAAAGGGGGGGGGGGGCGTAGGGTGCAGGGGAGGTTGGGTGACAGGTGTTAGCCTGTCAAATATAAATGGCAAGAGCGAAAGCTTCCAAAAAATCCGCTCGTTGTACATATCTTGGAAATACATTGTGTGAGCAGGGCTAGAAAGCAGGATGAAAAAAGGAACAAATGCTTGGAACAGGAGTTGCTCCTATGTCATGTGTCCCACTCTCCACCCCGCACCACCTGCCCCGCACCCGTAGTGCATATCACCGAAAGCTTGTTGCTAAAAATATAACTACACTGCTTAACGCCGTTCTTCTCGTCGAACTGGATTGGGGATCTGCACCTGAAAGTAGACTTTCTGGAAGAAACATTGTTAGCTTGTGCATGCCTTAAATTTTTGTCGTCTTTGTTAACCCCCCACCGTCTCTAATGGACTCAAGGGTTCCCTTGGAAAGGTTTATGCCTGTAGGCTGGACAGTATTGAACTTGTATATGAGATACGAGTCCCTGTATTTTCCCGGAAGTATGTAGAGTTTCACTTCCTCGAAATTATGACCTCTCCTATTAAAATGCTCTGCCACTGCCTTCGGCAGGTTATTCGCGGTGTCCGCGCGGTGCAAGTTTAATCTAACATTGATTGCTTGGCCAGTTCCGCCAATGTATTGCTTGTGACAGAGTGAACATCCCAACATGTAACTAACATGTAAATAAACTGCTTGATACATACAGAATGTCCCAGCTATCTTTAGCCAGGGTTTAAAAATATGCCGATGCACCCGAAGACAACGAGACCGAATGCATTTTTCTTACTATTGTATGGAGTGAGTCAGACTATTTTGTGTGTTCCACTTAATTGGTTAATTAGGTGGGATTAATAAATAACTTCGGAAGAAACAAAGTTAGGTAAGCAATTCCTATGGAAAACTTGTAGAGTGGTCTGTCAAATGCCCAGTTAAAAGGTTTCCAACTTTCTATCAATTCATAATTAGTGTTTTCCAGCTTTCTGCAGATGCCCGCGAAATACAAAAAATACCACGTGACATAGCGGCTTGCGCGCCGTGATTGCAGTGCTCTCAAACTTTCCGCGTACGAACTAACACCGCGTTTGGCCGGGCGTACCGCCGATTAAAAGCGATAGGGCTGTGAAAAAGGCGGTGGTCGTCCGATCTAAATCAGCAACCGTCATCGCTAGCGCTGCGTAAAGCGATTGACGGGACGCGTGCAGCGCTAGCGATGACGGTTGCTGATTTCGATCGGACGACCACCGCCTTTTTCACAGCCCTGTGGCTTTTAGTCGGCGGTACGCCCGGCCAAACGCGGTGTTAGTTCGTACGCGGAAAGTTTGAGAGCACTGCAATCACGGCGCGCAAGCCGCTATGTCACGTGGTATTATTTTTGCATTTCGCGGGCATCTGCAGCAAGCTGGAAAACACTAATTATGAATAGATAGAAAGTTGGAAACCGTTTAACTGGGCATTTGACAGACCACTCTACAAGTTTTCCATAGGAATTGCTTACCTAACTTTGTTGCTTCCGAAGTTATTTATTAATCTCACCTAATTAACCAATTAAGTGGAACACAAAAAAAAATAGTCTGACTCACTCATACAATAGTAAGAAAAATGCATTCGGTCTCGTTGTCTTCGGGTGCATCGGCATATTTTTAAACCCTGGCTAAAGATAGCTGGGACACCCCGTATAACCACTACACGCGAAAAAACATTCAGTCGAGTACCACGTCGTGAAAGCCGTCGCCTAGCGAAGGTGTACTTTGGCCGTTCGATGTGATTGATGTAAGTGGCAAGGGTATCAACTTACGGACATCATGGCGTGTCAGTTTCGTTAGTCACAGCAAACTTCATCCTTATCTAGTGAGCGTACGTGATGCTTTACCATGCACTTATGCACTTCTCTCTATCTCTCTTCCTTTCTTTTGCAGCGGCTGCGCCGATTTAACCACCAACTTCGAGCTCAACTTTCCCTGCACTTTATCGCACAGTCCAGTTTCTCCGTCAATGCGACAATGACATTGTTAAACGCACAGCACAGTCTCAACCTATAACTGCTCCGATGTTAAAACAGATATCTTTGCTGGGCGGAAAGAAACAATTTAAGCTGAGAATTGCATAAATTGGATGGAGTCGGTAGGTATTCATCATGAAAGAGAGATAAGCCATGCAGATACGGACAACAAGAGAAAGACATGGAAGTCATCGGGAATCAGCGCAACATACCACGCACAA
Source organism: Hyalomma asiaticum (assembly GCA_013339685.2). Lineage (NCBI taxonomy): Eukaryota > Metazoa > Arthropoda > Arachnida > Ixodida > Ixodidae > Hyalomma > Hyalomma asiaticum. The sequence goes on along the minus strand of CM023481.1, from coordinate 70,392,876 downwards.
GAAGAGACACAGGAGAACACATGCGCCTGTGTTGCCGTGCCTCCTTTCTTGTGTGTCGTCTCGTAGCGCTGATTCCCTAGGATTTTCATCTCTAGACGCCAGCTAGCCAGACATACAACACTTCTAAAGAGAAAGACACACCATTTTGGGGCGAACTGCCTAAACACTGACTCTTTCCAAGCACTCGGAAGATGCTGGCACAATTTCCTCCATGGACGCTATCACCTCCTCGCACTGGGAAAGGCATCTCCTGAAGAGACGATAAAAAGAACATGCCTCAAGCAGCCATTTTATAGACTATATTTGCCTACATTAGCCTGAAGTACCCTGTTGCAGAACACGCATTTACTGCGGCTCGTCATCTCCTCAGAGTCTTGTTCACGGCGTTTAGAGCGAGCAACGTCATTGCTATCAGCTGACATGTATTCCATGAAGGATGTCGTGACGTATGTACTGCGACAACCTCAACATCATTGGGCGATTTTCCCTCGCTCAAAGCAGCGTTGCAGAGCCTTTGCACGAAGAGTAGTAAATCAAGAATTTATAACTTGGTCATTGATATTACGTGCCTAAAACACTTCTCATCCAAAGCAGCAAATGAACTGCAGTGGCTTTCAGGGCACTGAGGTATAATGGGTAATGAAAGAGCGGATGACGAAGCTCACAAATGCCATACATAATGCCGCTTTATAAAAGTGTTTTTTTTTTACGAAGAATAAACCACAGCTATAGCAAAGAACTGACTCTCTTTGAGCGAAAGAGATCTTGGCCTTCAGCACCATGAAACTCCCTTTTTTTTATTCGAAATCGACCCTTCTATTAGTTCGATCTCGGAGACACTCTATTACTCGGCTACAGGCTGACAATATCTACCGAAGGCTGTCACAATATCTACCGGGCCGCCTCGAAACACTCTGCCACCAGCTTAGTCTAAGCGTCACTTACACGAACAATCAGCATCACCGCAACCGTCTTTCTGCAAGTCCATGTTGTGAAGACTGAGGTGCCGTGGAGTCCGCACAGCACATCCGACTTGATGCCCAGCATATACAGGGTGTCCCACATAGCTTTAGCCAAGACCTCGAAAATGAAAGGCACTTCAGACCGAACGTATACTATTCGCACTACACTATACATACTCAGGTTATTTTTTATTTCCCCCTAAAGTAATTGAGTTAGTCTTAATTACCTAACTTTTAATATTGGCTGAAAACCCAAAATATGAAACTGAGCTGTAGGGCGCTTTCAGAAACCACCGAGTGAATTGTTTCCTGGGCAACATGTCTTACGCTGTTAATTTTTCCGCGTTTTAAAGAAAGGCGGGAAATTTGAAAAGAAGCCACGTGACGGACCGCGATCGCACTGCTATAGTGCTGCCCTCAAGCATGCCACTGGTGAACATGGTCGCCTGCAGCCGCCACGGAGAAGCGACAGGGTGCTTTGAAGGTGGTCGATGTTTGGGCCTCCGTCTTTGATTGAACGAAGGTGCAAATGCACGCGGGTGACCGAGCGCTACCGCGATGGTAAAGCGCTCACGACTGCGAAGAAAAAAAACAGCTGTCTGATTGCGATTCACACAGATAGGGCGAAACGAGAGAGGATGAGGAAAGGCCTCGACGGTTGCTGCAACTTCGCAGCTTCAACTAAAACAGTCCCCACAAAGCGTCTGCGTCGTGAAAACCAGTCCTGACGAGTTTTCTTTCTTCAGGTGCTCCTCAGACACCCGTAACCCTTCGTGTTCTGGACGGCAACGTTACATTGTTTTAATCTGTGTAAGCAGCTGATATGCCGTACTCTAATGAGGAACGAGCGGCTATGGTTTTGGCCCTAGGTGCATCACTCGGAAACGGAAGGTTAAGCAGTTTCAACGCTGGCATCCAGGTACGCGGCCAAGCTCAATGAACATTGTTGGTACATATCAAATGCCGAAAGAAAGTGGGACATTTACCACGAAACAGCACAAATCTTCAGTTTTGGGCGAGGAAGTGGAGAGGGATATCCTGTCCAAGTTTTCTGCAGACCCCAGGCAAGTGTCCGTAGTGTGGGTGCTGAAGCTGGTGTCTCGAAATCTTCGGTGTGGAGAATACTAAAGAAGAGACAACTTCACCCTTACCACGTGTAGCTGCACCAAGCATTGGAGCCTTACGACTTCCAGAATCGCACGGACTCTGCAAACTGGATGCTGATCAAGACAGAACAGGACCCAGGCTTCGTTAACAAGGTACTTTCGACCGACGAAGCTAACTTCTCGCGCGGTGCTCAAGTCAACATCCGCAACGCTCACTGTTGGAGTGACATTGAAAGACCACTGATATTGGTGACGCACCTGCCAAGCCCAGTCAGGCGCGTCACCAATATCAGTGGACTTTCAATGTACGGTGTGGCATTTACGGTGGTACACTAATCAAAGCTGTCTTCTTCGACAGCGCACTTACAGGTGAACGATACGTGAACGATATCTTGAATGGGCCACTTCAAGATATTCTGTTCGAAATTCTACTGTCTAGGATTAAGGATATCTAGTATCAGCTTGATGGAGCTCCTGCGCACGGTAGCAGCAAAGCGTGCAATTGGCTGGATGAACTTTTCCCGCCGCAGTGGATAGGGCGGGAACGGGCCCATTGATTGGCCAGCAAGGTCTCAAGATTCAAACCTCCTTGATTTTTTTTCTTTGGAGGTACGTCAAAAGTCAGGTATACCAGGCACAAACCACAACATTAGGTAATCTTAAAGAAAAAATAAGACAAGTATGCAACTCCATTCCTAAAACCATGGTCATCAGTGTCATGGAAAATCTGATAAAGAGATGCCAGAGTTGTACAGCAGAAGTTGGCGACCTGTTTGAACATATTTTGTAATCGTGGCCTAATTTTACGAGCACCGATAACTCAAAAAAAAAAAACTCCACTCATACCCTTCGTCTACACCCCGCACCAGCGACTAGCTTCGTTCTTCGTCCTTCCTTAAACGAATAATGCAAGCTGACGCCCCTTTTTTTCCTTTACCTCATGGCGGCTAGTTTCGGCCGCCCTCCGATGTTGTTTTCCAATAGTGCTTTGAGCCTCTACACTAGGTGCTCATCGCAGACCGAAAAGGGAGCACACGGTGGAGCGCAATGCAGTAGTAGGGCAAGCGCTGTGTATCATGAAACCTCGTACTTGGTTCACATGCTCTCGTCAGTGCTGCTCGAACAACGCCTGCGCCAGGCACCGTACGGCGCCAGTTGTACCGTGAGAAGCGCGAGTCTAGACAGGAAATGGCGCTTCCATATCAGACTTCATACAAAGAGATGAGCTAGCGGCCAACGTTCAGTCGTCAAAGCGCCTGGCATAAGAATGAAGCCAGGTACGCACCTCTTGGAGATCAAACTAGCGGAACAGTGTGAAGTTCTATGTACGAATTCCCCGTTGTGTATATAAAAATTATGAGTCTCGCTATTGGAGGATAGATGTAATAATAATAATCATGAACACGATAACAGACATGTAGGAACTTAATACTCAACTGTGGATGGCGATGAAAGCAGGATCAGTTCGCGCGCGCTCGTCGTGAGGTCACATGTTAGAGGTCACAAAGAGGTCACAACGTTATTAAGCAGATACTAAAGTTCATAATTTATTACTAAAGAGCTCTTATTTGGTAACCGAATCGAGACACTAACTAAACGAGGTGCGCTTCGAGGGACATGTCTGTACAACAGTCAGTGAAACACCTCACGTCAGGCTGGTCACCTAGTGGTGCTTTAATGTGTGAAATGAAACAAGAAATTCCAAACTCTAACCTCTATTACATACCTTTCTGCGAATGAAGCCCTTCCCTAAAATTTGTAAGCGTGCAGTTCCAGAGAAATTATAGACTTTCATGAAGGGACGCAATATTGTTTTAGTTTTGCTGTAAATGGGCTGTGGTGGATGAGTGGCTTTTAGCTGGGTTGTTGAAAGCGATCTTTCCGTTCCAATCCGCAGGAGCTGCATTGTTTTATCTTTCATTTTAAATTTTTTGCACAAAATTGTGATGCGAAACTCATGGCTCACTTTCGAGCAAGAATGAAGTGATGTGGTGGCTTCATAACAATCAAGCTCACTTGATGAGCAAGCAAAACCATTCACGTCACTTACTAGTGTCAATTAAGCTGGATTCACAGTCGAGAAGCGATATATAGCACACCAGAATTGTACGCGTCGGAATTAGCTCCTCTCATCCAATCACACCACCAATAATGAAGACGAAGATGAGGGGATGGCATGGCAATTCACTTCGATTGGTGTGTGTGCCAGGCCATCATGGCATATTTCTAAACGAGATGGCTGATGTTCTGGCGAGGTGGTCCCTAGATGGTCCGGTAATGTCCGTAGTGGCTACCAGTGCCTTTGTTATTCTATCTAGAGACGGTAAATACTCCTTACTTCAAGATTCCTTCAAAATGAAGCTACCTTTTGAAGAATATGAGCCTCTTTCTTTTGTTTCAGGTAATAAGTGGCGTCCCACTCGTAAATTAGAAGTGGCCATTACAATATTTCGCTGTCTTACCTTCTAGTGAATTTCTATTTACACGTCTGGTGGCATCTCCAGGATCTCATCTATGCTGTTATTGTGAATATTGTGAAGAGCCTGGAATTATTGATTACTATTTGATTACCTGTCATCCTTATATTAGACAGAAAAAGAGGGATTTCGAAATTTCATTCAGGAACTTAAAGATTCCCCTGAATTCTCAGAATATTCTTTCTTTGGCGCGCCGTCACTTGACTACAGCAACGGAAACGTCTGCACACCCATATGCAATTTCCTTCGTCAAACAAGAGAATTCATTGCTAATCAACCAAACGTATAGTATTCACACTAGCTTATAATACTATTCTACACACCGCAGTGGCTTCGTTACGGCGGCACACAGCAGCATACCGTGTGCCGCCACAACGACGACATATAGACCATTTACTGCACCAGTGTGCACGGTTTCACCCTGAATGAAAAGCACTTGCTCACGCCTTACCGAAACTACACGATCGGCCGCTTAGCGGGCCGGCAAGTCTATAAAACTGACCTCATTGCTCATCGGGCAAAAAGGCATTGAATGCACTTTCATGTTTCTAAGACTACGGGTTCGTGCGGATGCCCATGACAGATAGTGCATTCCTATATGCACCAGGGCTCCTGTACTCTCCACATGGACTCTCTTGACTCCAGACAACAGTACTTTGCTGGCTGTGGCGTGGCGTCGCTTTTGCAAGATATTTTGCCTTCAGAATAGGCATGGACAATAGCGATGCTTGCAGACACTGTGACAAGGAAAAAATAATGGAACATATTTCCGGCTGTCCTCACTACAGTGCGCACAGGTTTTCACTAGCGGCAGCGTTGGCCCCTCTTGACGACAGCAGACAGTATATCAGAATTCTGACCGGAACTGTCGCAACAGCGACAGCCCGTTGAAGTCTCGTTGACGTGTTTACATGACACTGGCGTATTAGAAAGTTTGGAAAGACCCCGTTACTCTTCCCTATCCCCTCCTTTTTGTCCCCGCTCTTATCACCGTAGTTGCTTCCATTTTTCTTCCCCTAGAGCTGGATAGGAAACCAAAATATTAATTCTCATTATGTCTGCTTCTTTCACTTTGTATATCTCACTGTCTATCGTAATCTCTTTGTCTGTGTCATCTTCCTATTCCCCCTTGCCATTCTCGAAGCGTGGGTAGCTGGTCGGATGCCTTTCTTATTAACATCCCTGTCTCTGTAGCTTTCACTTCCGCGCCCCGCATTCATTTACTGCTTGAAACGTGCTGGGAAAATTGCCATACGACAAAAGCACGCTCTCTTTGCTGTCGTGGTAAACCTGTGCCTACGTGTTGCGAGATACGATCGGCAGTAACTGTCGATATTGCCTCTGGATTAGAGGCAAAAAAACCGACTTTCTAAGTCGACGACAGTCACGGCCACCATCTTGTAGCTTCCACATGTCAAAGAAACGAAAGTGCACCATCGAGGGCTTTTTTTTTTTGCTGCATAATAAAAGAAAGTCAATACATGCGCGCATTATTGGACGCGAAATACGGGGTCACTACTCTGAACGCACTTCATTTCATTTTTGTTTTGTTTATCCTAGAGAAGTTATACGGGATTTTTTTTATCACCGCTGGCGGTCAATCCTCCTGTAGAATGGTATAACGGCCTTGTTTCGCAACACGTAAGTCTCCGATTTGAACGTTTTCCTTTCGTCTGTTGCTTACACTCTTTTGAGGGGTGTGGGATACCTATTCAGTTCGACGTTCATTTTTGCTACTAAAAGAGGAACATCTGGCACATAAACATTATTGAACATTCCCATCCATCTCAATGCTTTCTAAACCGGCGCGCGAGGGCTCATTGAACTGCACTTTTTTCACTGATTCAATTTACAGTGAACCTTCGGGTGTACTGCGAAAACATACAGAGAGTGCGAAAATGTATATACTGTGTAAACATTCCAGTAAGGTAGCTGACTGGCTTGCTCATTGCGCAGCTCTGGGAAAACATACAGAAGCTCTACAAACGTCTCGCGAATATAGATTGGAGATCACGGTCCAGCCACGTCGCTATCCGTACGCGTTAGTTGGGACATTGTAGATGTTGGTCGATCCGCTTTACATGGAAAGTTGCCTTGCGACATAAAGACGGCAGATGAAGGTAAGTGCGGAGTACAAAGACCTGCACTAGGAGTGAAGCCACACTCGACGCTGAAATGCTTCGCTTGTTGTCCCTCCCTTCCTGTCTAAAAACACTATAGACCACATTTTTGTCTCAGTTGCCAAAGGCAAGAAACATGGTTAAATTAAACAAATCACCAAAAATAAACACACCTTCAATTAAAACAATTTATTAGCTAAGTACCTTCGACCAGTGCGCTATTATGGAGGTGTGAATTAGGAATGAAATTGTAGCAAGCATGCCTGCATGTAGTTTGCTTCACTCTTCATATGCAGATTTGTTCGTCTACTGCTGCGGGACAACGCCCATGAAGCTGCACGCGTGGCTCATCAGCCAGATCTATGCCTACCCATACCACTCTCTACAGGTTTTCCCGCTCACTTTAATTCAAGTGCCAGCTGATTTTTTTCCATGCGTCGCATAAATAATCTGAGCGCCAAACTATTTAATCTATGCGACAAACACTTAATTCCAGCGCTAGCATATTTATATCCAAGCGCCAGCGCAAATAGGCCAGCGAGTTTCATCCAAACGTCACCGTCTTTAATCCAATCGCCAAAAGCTTCAATCCAAACGCCGATAAACTTAACCCATATACAAAAAACGGGAGGCTAGCAAGGTTGGGTAGCCTAAATGTTTGAACAACGTTAACATTAGACCACAGCAGTAATTTCTTTTACCCATGCTTGCTAGTGCTTAGGAAATGAAACATACGGCGGTATTTCGACAATGTTTCGATGTAAAACATTACAATTGAACGAGCGCTTAATGTACACGCTAAGAGCGCCCGCAGTAAGCGTGTAGCTTAAGTACCGTGCCCATTCATGCTGCATCGCTATTGCTGGATTTAGCGTCATCATGTACACCACTTATTGCATCTCGAATGTATTCATATAGTTGCTGCCGTCTGAGACCAGCTAGCAAGAAATCTACAGGCAATCTCTTTTGAAAAGAGATTGGCTGTAGCGAAAGGAGATTGTTTGTCGGTCTGACGCGTGGCGGGGACTTCCAGACGATATTCATCCCGATATTGTCACGTGGTCGTGACGATTTGGAACCAATAGAAGTTAAGACGATTTCAGGCGAACTGTTTGTTGGTCAAACCTCTGCCCATAGAAACAAAGGCAATCACATTGCAACAAAATAGCGGCGTGAGCAGTCGTCGATCGACGGAAAAACTGACATGCGGCAAAATGCGTCGGCTTTTATACACACGTCATAACGCGTTCTCGCATTATCTCTTCTCGTCCCTCCCTGAATGAAGATATCCCTTCACTTGCGGAAGTCCGCATGTTGGAAACGGTCCGGTGGCTTACGCACCCTCGTGCTACGACGCAGCGCTAGGTTGCCAGTGCTCTTAGGCGAACTTAGCCTTGTAGCGGGAGGTGAACTCTGTGTGGTTCCCTCGGGTTGTGCCGGAGCCTCCGGAGGCATGGTGCGTTCTGCAGCGGCGTGGTCGCTCGGTTCAATTGCTGCCGGCTCTGGAACCGGTTGCGCGAGTGCCATGGACTCATGGTTTGTGGCTGGGGACATCGGAAGTGTGGAGGGAGCAGTCTCCGCTAGAGGGATTTGGGGTTGCTGTCTCTCCGCATCGTCCACTTTCGTAGATGCTCCGGCATGTAGCGATCGCAGATGATCGGCGTGGACAAAACGAAACTGATTGTGCACTTTCATCACATACGTCACCGCACTGACCACTTGAGTCACCACCGCCTCCTGCCACGACACAAGTTCTCCGCGCACAGTTTTCACATAAACGCGATCACCAACACGAAACACACGTGCCGCACCACGCCTCTCGTCACATAGTTCTTTCACACGCTCTTGCTTATCCCGCATAGCATTCCCAAAATCAGGTTTCAATAAAGAAAGTTTCGTGCGCGGTTGCCTTTTTAAAAACAAGTGGGCCGGCGATTGCCCTGTCACACTGCTGGGAGTGTTTCGATATGCACACAGGAATTTGTCTACTCGTTCTTGGAATGAACAGCGGCTATCCGAAGCGTTCTCTTCCAAAACTTGTTTTAACAAGGCTCGGTTGACAGTCTGCACCATGCGTTCTGCCGCCCCATTCGATGCGGCGTGATAGGGAGGAATGCGAACGTGTTTCACACCATTAGTCGACAAGAAGTCCGCAAACTCGGCGGACGTGAATTGTGGTCCATTATCGCTTACCAGCGTTTCCGGAAGTCCGTACGCGGCAAATGCGCCTCGAATTTTTTCGATTGTTTTAGTTGCAGACGTGGAAGCCATTGGCCCCACTTCCACCCATTTCGAGTAAGCGTCTACTAAGACCAAAGACACGTTCGCATCCTTGACCGCAAAATCCACGTGCACTCGCGACCAACATTTGGCCGGGTACATCCAAGGGGTGCAAAGGTACCGGTTCAGCGGCGGGTTGGACGGCCTGACAGATCGAACATCTTTGAACGTATTGTTCAATGCCCTGGTCCATTCCCGGCCACCACACATAACTTCTGGCGAGCATTTTCATGCGGCTGGCCCCGGGGTGCTCTTCATGCAACAAGTTTAGCACTTGATCACGCAGGGAGTCTGGAATGATGACCCTTGAACCCCATGTGACACAGCCTTGTTCAAGCGAAAGTTCACACCGCCTGGCATAGTAAGGCTTCAGGTCCTCTGTGCAGTTGCTTGGCCAGCCATTCATTGTGAATTCGGCGACGCGAGACAAGATTATGTTCCTTTTTGACGCCCTTGCTATCGTTTCGGCTGTTAACGGAAGGCACTCAAAGACGGCCAAACACTCGTCTGGCTCTTTTATGCTGCAATCTGCGCACGGAAGTCGAGACAGTGCGTCCGCTACTTCTACATTTTTCCCGCGTCGATACTTTAGCTGATATTTATAAGCTGCCAGCGTCATCGCCCATCGTTGCATGCGGGCCGCGGCGAAGCTAGGCACGGGCTTATCTTGCCCTAGAATACCCACGAGCGGCTGACGGTCTGTATACAAGGTGAACGTCCTTCCGTACACGTAGCGGTGGAATTTCCTCAACCCGAAAATCAAGGCAAGGGCCTCGCGTTCACCCTGCGCGTAGTTCTTTTCTGCCGATGTCATCGTTCGCGAAGCAAATGCGATCGGCCGCTCGCCATCCACCGTCTCGTGAAAGATAACTGCCCCGAGCCCGTACGCTGACGCGTCACACAACAGACCGATCGGCTTTCCTACGTCATAGAAAGTTAAGACGCGGCTGCTTGTGAGTAGCCTCTTAGTCGCGGCGAAAGCGTCACCCTGTTCCTTCGTCCAAGACCACTTTTCCTCTTTTCTCAGGAGCCTGTAAAGTGGCTCTGCGATTGTTGCCACGTTCTCTAGAAATTTGGCATAAAAATTGAGCATTCCCAAATACGCCTTTAGTTCTGTCTTTGTTGTAGGCTCTGGTGCCTGCAAGATTGCATTTTTCTTTGTTTCGGTCGGGTAGATTCCCTCTGCATCTACCTTGTGACCCAGGTACGTCACGGAGTCTTCAAAAAAAAAAACGGCATTTGCGTTCATTCAACGTGATTTTGTAATCACGGAACCGTGCCAAGACCTGCTCAAGCGTCTTTTGGCAACCAGCTTCGTCCGAACCCGCCACAATGACGTCGTCGATATAACAGCCGACGTTCCGTATGCCCCTTAATACTGTATCCATTAGCGACTGAAAGATGGCGGGCGCACTGGCCACCCCGTATGGCAGTCGTTGGAACTCGAAAAGCCCCAAGCTCGTGTTAATGGTCAACAGTGGCCTGGATTCCGGACTGAGAGGCACTTGTTGATACGCAGATGATAAATCTAGAACGCAAAAAACTTTGCCGTTTGCGATGCTCGAATACAAGTATTCCGGCCTCGGCAAGGGATAGTGATCGGTTTTTAAAACCGGGTTGATAGTTATCTTGTAGTCTCCACAAATGCGGTAAGTACCATCGCTTTTCTTAATAGTCACGATCGGAGTAGCCCAATCACTGCGAGGGACTTGCCTTAAGGTACCCTTCTGTACCATGCTCATTAGCTGTCTTTCTAGGGGCTCTCGTATTGCGAAAGGGACCGGTCTAGCGCGGCAAAATACTGGCGTGCAGTCTTTCTGGAGAAGAACTTTCGCTTCAAAACCCTGTATTTCGCCCAGTTCACTCGAGAACACAGAGTGAAATTTCTCTTTCAGTGCGTGCACCTTGTCTTCACATCGCACGTTACCTATTCCGCGCCAGTCTACTTTGAGACGTTCAAGCCAATCACGACCCAATAACACAGGTAGTCGCCTGCCTTCATCTTTTACTACCACTACCGGCAAGGTCATTCGCTGGGTGTTGTGGTTGACCACCACCTCGCACTGTCCCTTCAGCTGCAGCTGTTCTCCCGTGTATGTGCGTAACGATACTCGGGACGAGGTGCACCTTACGTGTGGGAAAGTCGCCTTGTACACGCTTTCTGGGACTATCGTGACGGCTGCGCCTGTGTCAATCTGCATCTGCAGTGGTCTACCTTCTACCTCTATGCTGACCTCGTAACAGGACCGTGTCATGTTTACGAAGTGCCACACTTCCAGCTCTGTTTCTTCCTCCAGACCTTCTACCACGTTAGTTCGGTTGTGTTGTCTGGGCTCATTCCGACACATTCTCTGCAAGTGTCCTATCTGATCGCATCTGCGACACCTGAACTCTTTGTACCAACACTTGTTGGAGGAATGGTTCCTTCCACATCGCTCGCATTTACTCTTCGGCCGAGCCTCACTTGACGTGCCGTAGCCTTCCCTTTTTCCTCCTGGCTGACTTTTCACGGCATTTATATTGCCATCGTTATCCTTCATTAGGGCGGAGTCCCGTGCGGCTAACTCTCGCGCCAAGGCAATTTTGCATGCGTCCTCGAACGTCAAATTTTCCTCGGCGAATAACGCCCTCTGGCTGTCCTCATTTCGTACCCCCGCCACCAGCCTGTCCCTCAAAGCATCGTTCAAAAATTCGCCAAAGTTGCACTTTCTGGCAAGGCGCTTAAGTTCTACAATGTAGTCTTCGACACTTTCTTGTTCGTGTTGCACACGCCTGTTGAATTTTCACCGTTCAGCAATAACTGAACTCGAAGGAGTGTAATGACGCTTAAGCAGCTGCTTCACCTCGTCAAATGTTTTGTCAGCAGGCGTATCCGGAACAACCAAGCTTTTTAGCACCTCGTACGTTTCTGCCCCAATGGCCGTCAAAAACACGGGCAAAACTTTTTCCTGTTTTACATCATTCGCAGTAACGAAAAGCTCAAAGCGTTCAAGGTATGACTCAAAGTTCTGAGTTCTTGGATCAAACTCGCTTAACTTCCCCAAGTGCGACATTCTACAAACGTGAAAACACTCAACAGTCTGCGGTTGACGAGCGTGGCTTACTCAGGAGCACAATGGCGGTGTAAGGGCGTTTCCTGAAGGTCTGTCGAAGAACCGTAATGCTTGATGGCGTGCAGGCGTAATCCGGGAGCAGGTACAACATTCCGTACGTCGCTACCGTGGTTGAACTGCCTCGCTGAGCCTACCCTTCTGGGTTCGAGTCCCATCCTCGTCGCCACATGATATGACCGAGGCGCTGCTTGAACAACCAGGAATCAGCCTTTATTCATTGCTGACGAACAAATATATATAATACTGGCGTGACGTCACCAGCAGCAACAGATACAACATACAAACAGCAGGTTGATAACAAGAACAGCATGGCAGCACAATCGCTGTTTAAGGATGACGTTTCACGTTACCACATCTCTGAAATCCCATTAGTCACTACAATGTGCGCGTCCGACACGCAAGAGAGAGAGAGAGAGAGAGAAATAAGGAAGGGAAGGCAGGGATGTTAACCAGTCATGAGTCCGGTTTGCTACCCTACACTGGGGGATGGGAAAAGGGGAATAAAATTAAAGAGAAGGAGAGAGGGGGAATGCCTACAGGTCAGTCCTATAAGCAAAGTTTCAAAAACAGTCTGCACGGTTGCCGAAGCAACACAAGATAAACGCGGCCTGCGCTGCGCATAACAGAAAGTGATAACGCCGCTCCCCGCAAGCAACCAAAAACAAGCGTGACTGTCACATGACAATGATAACCGCGTTCCCCTGAAGCAAACCGAAACAACCCCACTTGTCAATATATACGTCGCCTCATCAAACATTTTGCGCTGTTCCGTGTGGACCAGTGTGGTAACGGGTGGCGGTAACTAGTCATATGCAGTGTCCTGGGGAAATGCATCCAGCAGTGCAACGAATATACCTGTATTTCGTTTTTGCTCTCGCTACTTGTGCTCAGCAATCGAGGCTGAAGCTTTCATTGATTGATTGATTTGTGTGGTTTAACGTCCCAAAACCAGCTGTGATTATGAGAGACGCCGTAGTAGAGGTCTGCAGAAATTTCGACCAGCTTTGGTTCTTTAACGTGCACTGACATCGCACAGCACACAGGCCTCAACATTTCGCCTCCATCAAAATTCAGCCGCTAGGCACAAAAAAACCGCTTTAGAGCACGAAAAACCGCTTTAAAGCAAAAAAAAACGTGGTGCTTCCTGTCATGCATGCTAAATAATATACAAATATAAAAAAGCGTGAGGACGCATCATAACAAAAAAAAAAAAAACTTTCGAGTCCAGGACTCGAACGTGGCACCCTTGCATTCCAACCCAGCGCACTACCACTGCGCCACGCCAGTTTTTTTTTTCCTTTATTGCATGGAAATATTTCCGTAAATGCGTTTGAACTGTACTATACAGTTGCACACATATTAATATTAAGCAAAAGAAGGTTTAAACTGTACTACCTTTCTTTTTTTATTGCCATTCGATATTGGTACATAATATGTGGAGATCGGTATTCCACGCTCACATCCACACCAAAAAGGAGCGCTGCATATTACAGATGGCCCACCATGGCATAACCATGGTAAATTAGAATGGTTTCATGTGCAACACAGCTTCTACACGAGGTACCCATGCAGGTACACATGGTTGGGCTTTATGCACTTCTAAAATGTTAGCACATCCTCATGGAAGTACTGTCGAACAGGTTTTGCATCAACATCATTGTGGCGTACAGCCATTCTAGATTTCCATATGCCATGAAGGCCCAGTAACATAAGAGTGTCCAATGGTACACCGTCATCGTTTTCCACTGGCAAAAACCTTATTACGCGGGCATTTATGGGTAAGTCTTTTTTGAGGGTACGTTGGAGTATATCCCAGAAGAACACCGCATCCCAACATTCTATAAATACATGTTCGATTGTTTCAGGCTTTTTACACAGTGAAGTGTGTACCCCACGGAACAAATAAACCCTTTTCCGACATCCACGTTTTGACAAGTACGGTACCAGTATGTAACTGGAGGAAGAACGTCTTAACCCCTGGTTGTACTATCATTCTTTCAACACGTTTCAGGACGTCTTGACCGGGGCCGGAAGAGAACAAGGAGCGATATACAGGAACAGCGAAAATAGTGTATACCATATCTTTATATATTTTTTACGTGGTACACTGCTTGAGTGATCTAAAGAAAACCAAGTCACTAGGAATTTATATGAGAGCACCACTTCTTTGTAATAACCTCGTATGGTTCCAGGTAGATGCGCGGAGGAGATAATATACTGAGGCAGGGCTTTACACAAACGCAATTGGTCGTTTTTTTTATTTTTAAGGGCAACCAGAACCCTTTTTTCCGAACTGTATCCCACTGCGCCACGCCAGAGCACGTTGAAGCGTTTGTAAACAGGTTAGTCGTCGGTGTGACCTGCCGTAAGACTTGTCGTTTGCAGTCGTACACAAAAGACGAACGCGCTTTTTATGCGCACTTGACCCGCACACGTTTGTCAGACAAATGAAACAAGCCGCCGATCATGCATGATATTCGAATAATTGCGACAGCAATCAGCAAATTATACAAATCATATCTAATACTGAAAAAAATGTAAGTAGACCGACGGGCAGGGACTATCGGCTGTTACGGCCGAGCTCGATAGCCTTTTCTTGCTCTTAGGACTAGTCGACAGTGTTTGTAGATGCGTTTTGTGTAGACTATAAAGCCGCTCGATAATTGAACGTGTACTTCAAGTGGCACTTAAAAGTTTTCTCGCTCAAACGGTGATATTTTAGCACAGCGGCAGTACCAGTGTCTGACATACACAGGTTCATCGAAGCTCACAACTGTTAATCGCTTCGCAAACAGGACGCGTAGTGCAGTGGGAAACCTCTCATCATGTTTGTTCAGTAAGCCGTACTGATCGACAAATACGTGTGATTGCATTTTAGTCGGAGAAGAGTGCGGCAGCAACTTTCCGTGACATATATGTGCTTGCTCAAAGCGCGTCGCTTCGATGCTCACCGCTTCCCCTTCAAGCGCCGCGAAGAAATAAAAATCATCTGTTCAGGTTAACCGGTGCCAAGGCTGTACTGAGCAGTAATTTTGATTCGTCGTAGTAGCGTATTCTTAAGGCTTGGAGTGCTGTTCGCGTGTAGACGGACTCGGCCGGTACGCTATGCCCAAGCTTCACTGGGAGCATACTGGGACAGACCGATCGCGGCTCGGCGGCTTGAGAAAGCTAAAATTATTTTATATTAGCTCAAGGAAGCTTTCTCATATGATTACTTTATGGCGCATCTAAAGTAGTTAAAAGTGCAGAGATCGCCAGAGGTGTATTTGCAGCGTGGTGATACCGATCGGTGTTTTTTTTTCTGCGTGAGTTGGGATCGATGCTTTCAGAGCGTCATTAAATTGCGCGGCAATGTAAAATTTTGCTGTTATTTGCACGGACTCCTTCACACAAGTGAACAGTACAGCAGAACTATTACCAGAGTGGTTCATAGACGTGACATTGCGTGTCTAAGCTAAGTGCGGGGAAAATGCACATATGTAAACACTCACAGCTGCTAGTGCTTAGTGCGCGCGGACGCCGTACGCCGCGAATTGCAGAACACTGTAGCTCGCAGCGATGAAGTACGGACAAGCCGTAAATGTTCCCAGAGTACTCACACCTAGCGAAATCAACTAATACTGGCCTAGTGCAGAGCGTACGCCTGTGAAACCAGCGCCAACGTCTCTTGGGCTGCTTCCAGTGTGTTCCGCACTCGTGCCAGCGTGCGGCCTACCAGTGTACAGCACTTTGCAGCAAGCCTCTCACTGGTACCAGTGACATTCCAGCTATGCCAGCTTCTCCCAGTACAACGCCAGCGCACACCAGTGCACGCTAGCGCTGCCAGCGTCCCAGTGTGTACCGCCCAGTGAAATATGATCGTTCCCAGCGCGGTTCCAGTGCTCCCAGGTACTGAAAACATACTGGAAATGCACTGGGGGCGCTGTTCTTTCCAATAGGGTGTCTAGGCGTTCTATATTCATATGAATGGTTTCACGTGTGGAAGCCAGCCATCGTTAAGTATTCAACCCTATGAGATTTTACTTCTAAAAGCAAATTTATTTCCGTTCGCGTCCTTATGCTAAACGTGCGATTGCGAGCACGCTTGTGTATCTGCAGTTGTTGGAGTTCGGGTTTCAACTGTTATTTAACTGTTGCTTTCCTTCTTGCCTGTTTGCACATAATTTTGTCAAGTGTTTTTCCCTGGGCCCCCGAAGTGGACGTGCGATGATGTGGATATTTTGTGATTTGAGATGATTCATATAAGCTCGGCTTTTGTTCAAAAACATTTAGTTTGCAGTCAGAGCTCCTCTCGTCGAGTTCTCCTTTGTGAACTCGTACTGCTTTGCGCTGCTTTTCCTGTATGAACTTGTACAAACTCGCCCAAATGCCAGTTCTTCTACTAATGAATTTCGGTCTTTGGCCTCAAGGAAAAACTGCGCAAGCTTTTAACGTTCCTACTACGTTGTTGGCTTTATACAACGCTCCGAAATGACTCCGTCGAGAACTGTATCCTAGATAACCCGTCTGAATGTCCCTGAAATTAAAATTACGTTTTCTTTATATATATATATATATATATATATATATATATATATATATCAATCTTACCCTTCTTTTGGGGGCCAAGTAAGAGAGACAAACGTTTGCCTTTCTGTTCTTGGTCATTCGAAGTGACATTATTATACAATATTAAAGACTATTCACAAGAAAGCTTCTATTCTGTTCGTATGCAACCTTAACGCTAGGATGAAATAGCATGGCTACTTTTCGCTACAGTTAGCTTGAGTTGTGGCTGCTTCTCAGTTATACCGAACAGCAACACTGGATACGGCGTCACTTTTATTTTTCATAACACAAAATCAAATGACTCACGAAAAAAATCGTCGTGTTCATAAAACAATCTTACTCATGTGAAGTCGAAAACTATTCATTTTGCATTATATAATCTGAAAGAAGACAACAAAACCGGCTCGTCAGTTTTTGGGATGTTCGCCGCTTGTCCATTGGTTGCTTTTATCCTCTCTTTCTCGCATACATTATGGTCACCCTGTCATAAAACTGTCCTTATTCAAACAAAGGAGGGTGGCCAATCCTGGAAGCCTGCGCTGTACTCAGCCGGTCAAATCCGCAGTGCGCACAGCGATAGCGCCGCCCCCCGCTTCGTGACGTATAGCTAGTGAACAGAATGTGTTCCGAACAAAGATCTTCGATCCCTGCACATAAGCGGCAGTTTGGTGAATCGAGGGGTGGGTGATGGCTTGGGTACTGTGAACCCGTGAACACGTTACATGTAGACATAAGCGGCACCTCTACACAGCGCAGGAGTCCTGGACCGATGTACACGAGGGAAAGCTCTCGAACGACTCACATTGCTCCGGAAATACTGAATTGCACACGCCAGAGCTTAGCGCAAACCTGCCATAAACAAGGGGCGTCCGCAAACGTTGACACCTTGCAAGCGAAACCAAACGCATTGTCAGCGAATCGTTTTGTGCATAGCCCCCTGCAACGAAATACCAATTATTTGCTCGTCGACGGCCGTCCATGCGTTCCTAGAGCAGTGCCCGTCGCAGCACAACACACCTGGCGACGCCAGACAAATTTTTTAGTGGACGCGTTCTTCACCGAGGAACGCACCGTCACGACGTCGCCACGCCGGTAACTTCTCTGGCGGTCGAGGCACGAAGAATACCGAAGCGCTGACTACCAGCGCGAATTAGCTACACAATCTGCTTTGCTTTATCTATCATTCCTAGATAGCGTCACAACTGCAGTGAACCTGAGCAAACCAGGAGTTCAGTATAAGGGAGGCGATGTAAATTTAATATTTTTTTTGTTAAACACTATAGTTCACCTTTAACCGCACGATAATTAAACGAAATTTGTGAACTGCTATAGTGAACATATATGGCCCATCTGTTCACTGACCGGGGAATGTTGCGGTGGTGTATGGGTAGAGCGTCCAGCTCCTCTCTTGAAGTCCCGGGTAAAAGTGGGTTCGAGTCCACCTGGGTGAACTTTCTGAGTGTGAATGAAGTTCATTTTTTCAAAAATACACTTCCGTTACAAGGAGTACGTCACGGATTTCTTGGTGGACCCTGGCATAAAACACCGTCGTGTTACAAAAAGAAAATCACCACCCAAGCATTCCGTACAAATGGTTAACCAACGAAGCTGAAATGTGCGGCCCCGGTGTTTAGCAGTGGGTTCAGCCCGACGCTGCACTGAAGCCTTCCACAATTGTTGGTTACATGTTCGTGCTTCTTAAAATGAAGGAATCGGTGGATATACGTAGCTGTTTGCGGTGCTTAAATTTGGCAGACTGCCTTTCATCGGTGGTTTCTTGCATGTCCCACAGACCCGAAACTGACCGAGGTCGGGAGCAGCCGGGAACCACCGCGTCAGTACCTCCATGGCATTGCTCCGTTGTTGTAGAGACCGGATCCCGTCGATCGTTGCCAGGTTGTGGTCGAACCACAGGCGGTCACTGTGCAACCACAGCGGAACCACAAGCGGGCGTTCGCCCCGACGAACGCGCTCCCGCAATCATCACGTCGACGCTGTTCTGCCCGCAACGCCGCTTCTTCGGCGAGCCGTTATTGCAAGCGTTTGACATCGCGAGCTAACTCGGCGGCGTGGTTTGCAGTATCCGCCCGCCACCGGTGCCTGCATTCCCGTTCACGATCTAGCGCGCCTTGGAAGGCTGCTGGATCGTCGGTACACAGTTGCTGCCGGCACTCGGCCTCACGGGCCTGTTCTCGTGCCTGAACTGCAGCATCGGCCCGGCGAATGCGAGCTCTCTCACGTTTACACTGCCGGCGCTCTTCTAAAGTTGTCCGCTGTTCGAGAGTTCGTCGGATCCGTGGCTTACCCATGTGGAATATCTCTGTCGAAACTGATGTGCGCGTGCTAGGCGCCACGGCTGCGACGGGATGGACGACGTCACTCACGGCCCAGCCAATGGCGCGCGCGCTTGGGTACGACGCTCTGAACGACGTAACTGATAGCACAGCCAATGGAGACCGCTCGTGACACAGATGCCGAGCGGTTTTTTCCTTTCTCCTAGCCATATACAGCTTTCGCTGTAAAAAAGACCGGCGGATTGCAATGACTGCGGGAGACAATGTCACGCGAGGCAAGCATCGAGGAATTTGCCTATATCAACCGAACTTTTCGGTATTCAGAGAAGTGTTCCGAGTAGGACCAATGTATGCGTGCTAATTGAACACAAACGCCATCAGTACAACAGCTGATGCGAAAGGCTTACTTACAGCGACCGCGTGGGAGGAGCTGCCGTGGACGAGTGGTAGTGTGCTTGCTTGGCATCTCGGCAGCCAGTGTTTGATTGCCACCCACCTTTTACGCGCCGTAGGTCGACGTCTGTGTGTGTCTGCACGCTTTTTATCGCCACGCTTCAATCGCAAGCTACACCAAACAGGGCGTCTTAATTGATCCTCGCAAAGTGTGATGTCATGCAATTTTCAGTGTCTATTTTGGTTGGTCCTTGATTAACTTAAGGTGCAATTCAATCACCAATAGCCACATGTGATTGTATTGTCGTTAATAATGACCACATGACGTGTATAATGTTTCAGTGATCTACTGATCAAACACTGATCTTGGTCATACAGATTTTGGTCTGTCATCCAAATTTTGGTATGAGCCAAGTGAACAAGACTGTGAAAAGAGCACCGAAAAATGTGCGGCTCGATAGATAAACAGACGTAGTCAGTGTTGCTCGAGGTAGCCGAGAAATGTCTTGTATTAAAAAAAGAATGTTTGATTTGTTCAAGGCTTCAGTATTAGCAGTTCGCAATTGTGCTATGCGTTGTATAGAGTAAATATAAGCATGGCTGCGCTTGCGAGATATATTGATGTGTAACGTTTAATCAACAGGACCACTGTAGGTTCGCTTATCATCACGATTTACATTTGACGGGCATTTCTCTTCTACTGTGCGCTCTGTCAAAATATAGACTTCATACTATTTTTACTGACGCATTCTACTACTCCTACTCATGGTGAAACACTCGGCAGATTAGTAAAAACTTCACGAAAACCATTCGAATGGCATTTACTAGGCGTTAACTCTTTCCTTTTTTCTTATATTCTTTCAAATAGTAACGCCTTTCCAGAGAATGTAGCTGAATATAAGTGCGCAGACTCATGTTCCAACACGCCCCGCCACGGTGGTCTAGTGGCTATGGTACTCGGCTGCTGGTGCGGGAGTCATGGGATCGAATACCGGCTGCATTTCGATGGAGGCTAAATGTTGAGGCCCATGTGCTGTGCGATGTCAGTGCAAGTTAAAGAACCCCAGGTGGTCGAAATTTCCGGAGCCCTCCACTACGGCGTCTCTCATAATCAGAGCTGGTTTTGGGATGTTAAACCCCACATAACAACAACAACAACATTCAAACACAATTATTCTTAAATCAAGTGTATTTCAGCTATTCGTACAAAATAATTCTGTGAAAACTCAGCGCTTTTCAGTGCAGCACTAGTGTGGCCCCTGAAGAAATCAAACTGCTAGCATACAAAACACTAAATCAGGCTATCTTTGATTATTCACTAAGGATTTCGATTCTTTTAATTAAACGCAACATTGACAGGAGAATCGTGCAAAAAGAAGCCATTTTTATCTACGCGTGCTAGGATAGGGATTTCCCACATCCTTCAAACCGCTCTAATCTCAGCTTAACAGCTCTGGCGACACGTCCCTGCAAGAAACGCTTTAAGTTCCTGTACGCCTTAATTAACTTCCGATGCTGTACGCGCTTAACAAATAACAGAAGATTGTTAAACCTTGTTGCTTCGCGCAAGCCCACCTTGTACAGGCCGCTCACCCAATATTTTTCCATTGCCATCTATGACGAAGTTCTTCAAACATAGCTATTTTCCTTCAACAATTAAACATTGAATTCATTACCCGGGAATGTTTATTCTCTGCCCATGACTGGTACTTTGTGTGCAAATGACATGTGATTATTATTCGCGCTCTTGCTATAGCTTGCGATGGGCTGCTTTATGCAGTATTAAAAAAATTAAAAGATACAAAGAAGATTTCTTGGTGTGTTATTGTAGTGGTTTGGAACACCAGTTAGAGCGATGTCGCGCTAATAAATTCAAAAACGCATACTTAACTATACGCATCTTATCCAGGGTTTTGACAGAGAGCGGATGGGCTCCTGAAAGACGTAGTCACCGGCAAAAAGTGCGTAGCGAACGGCTCTTTATTCTGCTAGTTAAAGTAACTGAGATGTTTGCATAGAGTGATCCTGTGTTTGCGTTGAAGAGGTTATTATTATTAATAAGACGGAGAGCTCTAGTCGAGCGTTCTGGTGTTGCTTACTGATCTTTTCATAGGATTCAGTGACCTTTTGAATGCCTGAAGGTCACATAAGTTAAGCATGTAGAAATATTTGATGGACAGAACATGTCTGCCATCTTCTGGCACTCATACCGAAAAAATTCCAACACGTGTTTTTGCGTCTCGGTTCAGGAAACTTTCTGTTACAATACTTCGTAGCATGTCCATTTTCGCTGGTTAGATTCGCAACAGCGCCATTTCATTGGCATTGAAATGCTAATGACACGGCTCAATTAGCATTTCAATGCCAATGAAATGGCGCTGTTGCGAATCTAACCAGCGAAAATGGACATGCTACGAAGTAGCATGTCCATCACTCTATTAGATCTAAGTGCTGGTGAATGAACCCCAGGTGGTGCAAGCTAGTCCTGTCGCGAAAGATAAATTCTCCCAACTTATTGCAGGTACACAAACTGTCGCAGCATGCGGGTAGTAGGCTACGTTTCATACATCAGGCGCAACGGTGTGAAGGCTATGCGAATAGTCCGTAAAGAAAAATAAAATGAGAGATAGATCGCTCCGACAAGAAAACGCAAAAACTAAAATATAAACTCGCCTATTTCGATTGTTTCTCTATAGCAACAGGACCGTGTTTTGTGAAGCTGATGTGAAAGGTATTGTGCCTTAACCCTTTTGGCCCTGGCGGTGTCATTTGACACCACAAGAAAATGTTCGTCAATGGGCCTTGAAAACAAAACTACAACTGTTGATTTTTGCGACAAGATGACATTTAGGAATCCCTGCTGCCATCCACATGATTACCTGCTGCGCGTTTTTATGCGGACAGCAAGGAAGAAGAAAATGCCGCCGCGAAACCCTTGCACGCGATGCGCCACGTGAGGTCTGAATTTGAATCGTTCTATCTCATTAAATATACGGATTTACGCAATCCAATTTTTATATGTTGTTTGCTATAACTGCCTTAGCACACAGCCTCCTGAAGTTTTGTTATGGTTAGCACCAATTTTTGGTAAAGCCCCGTTTTCCCTATGTGCGATTTTGACACCGTCAGGGCTCAACGGTTGCGAATGAAACCCATAGAATTACGAGAAGCGCGCTGTTTTTTGTTCGCTGCGTCTGTTTTATCGCATGTATGTTCGTGCCAATAGTGTTGTTTCACAAAGAACATGAAAATGAAAATATCTCCAGATAAGTCAATGTAGCCGCTGGCGCAGTGCTTCAGAAGGTCGGTAAGGGAAGTATGCTCGATGTAAAGGGTCAACGCGATAAAGATAGGAAGGCCACGCGCCTTTGTTTGACCACCCCGTGGAAGATTGTTGTTTTGTGGGGTTTAACGCCCCAAAACCAGCTCTGATTATAAGAGACGCCGTAGTGGAGGTCTCCGGAAATTTCGACCACGTGGGGTTCTTTAACGTGCACTGACATCGCACAGCACACGGGCCTCAACATTTCGCCTCCATCGAAATGCAGCCGCCGCGGCCGGGATTCGATCCCGCTACCCTCGGATCAGCAGCCGAGTACCATAGCCACTAGACCACCGTGGCTGGGCTCCCCGTGGAAGAGCGGGTCCTGACTATAAGCGCGGTATTTGAATACAGTGGATGAAAAATATTTATTATACAGTCACAGTTTTCCTACAGAATGTTTACGAAGTGTTCCATTAGACTGCAATGCGGAGACATGCGGCAAGGGCAACTACCGTTTCAAAGGCGCGCAAGAGGGAAGGATGAATATTTTTGATGTTTCCTTGCATCCATCCATGTACACTCGCCTTTATGTAACGTGCACGCATACACGCATGCATTCATATGCTCATACGGCGCTGGTTACCGCCCCCACCCCTTACCTGACCCCAGGTCTGGAACCATGGCTGGGACCCATGGTCCATTTGTGTCTGTAATTACCAAGGAGACGCTTCACAGTGTTAAACGCGTGCACGTACCAAATATATGGTTCAAATAGGCCTTCATACCACTATGGTTATATAGCACCAACGTGTGTCATTTTACAACCTTTGAGCCCTGATGTACGATTTTGACACCATAGTGCTAACTCGCTCAATATATTGCCCACAAGGTTCATATTTGCAAGGGGTGTTGTTTAGCCGTTTGACGCATGAAAGATCACGTTGAATAAATTCTGCACCAAATATAAAAAATCCAGCGCTGAAAGGGTTAAGACTGCCCTCAAGGCGTTTATTTTTTTCGCTCACCGCAAACAGCTCACTACCTTTTGGTCGAGGAAGTACACAGCGTAAACATGAGCACTAGCTTTGACAGAGTTGCACGTGGTGTATGAAACGGAGTAGATATATAGTTGAACGTGTAGGTTTCTGACATGTGCTGGTATGAAATAAATTAGCACACTACCTGCGATAGGCTCTGAATTACCATACTGCTAGCGATTTACAGTGCTTCTCTCCTGCATTCGCACACGGCTAAGGGCACGTAGGAGGGTAAGGAGGAAAGAAGCGACGCCTAGGCCCGAAGCGAGTGTCTTGCGAAGCGCACCTCACGCCCCTCTCCGACATTGACGTGAGTGCATGTGACGAGCGCGCGCAACAATTACAGGCGAGCGAGCGCATGCGACGGGAGCAGTGGCGAAATGCTGGGGAGAGAGAGGTAGGGTGCGTCATCCCTCTCATCCCTCAAGGCTTGTGTTCATCCTATGAGGAGCGAGCAGTGGAGAGAGCATCGCATTTAGTGCTGATATAAACTGATTTTATTTGGTGTAACACAGACAGAACCAAAGGCAGATTCGATGTAACGCGATGGCAAGAAAAGCCTTGGTCATTCAAGGCAACAGCTGGATCCCTAGAGAAAGCAAGCGTGACAGGGGGTGTGGGGGGGGGGAGAAAGTCAGGTCGACAGAGCACATAAAGAAATTTGCGGGGATAAAGGAGTCCGATTTACCACAGGAACGGGATAATCGCATATCTATTGGAAGAGTCTTTACCCTCCAGTGGGTGTGGATAGGCTGCTGCTTCTGCTGCTGCTGCTGATGATGATGACGGCAGACCTTGTCCTCCCTTGACGCCCTCCTCCCTGCCCTCTGATGGGCACGTTACCATTGAAAAGTAATAGAGTTACAGTTACAGTTACCTAGCCAGAAAAGTAACCATCTTACAGTTACTGAGTTTGCAAAAGTAAGTTGTTAGAGTTAGTTACTCTTAAAAAGTAAAGTGAATACATTTCGGTTTTTGTAGAAGATTAAGTAATACATACCAAACAAAATTTTACAGATTTTTGAATACAAAGGTATGCAGTGACACGGTTACTCAAAATTGCCAGTGATAAAATGCCAGATAAAAGGAACGGAAAGGGACTCGCTCAAAAACCGAACACAAGCAATCGTTGTCTACGACCCACTTTGCTGTAACCATTTACCGATTGCGGTAAAGTTCTTATTGATTGTTCAGAATTTATTTAAAAGATACATCGGGACAGCTTGGTGCCACAAAAGAGTGCTGCACACTCGTAAATGATATAGGAGCGCATCCTGAGACGCGACGCAGAGGATAGGCCCCTTCCAGCTACATTGCCGCAGACATTTTGGGAGTGCTTTTTGAAAGTACTGCCGCTTTGAGAACTGAAGGTGTGCGAGGTATTGCAAAGCGTCTGTTTCTAGGTGGTTTCCGCGCCGGTTGTCATAAGGAAATGGCTAGCCGCGCGCGCGCACACACACACACACACACACACACACACACACACACACACACACACACACACACACAAGATATATCACCGCCCAAGCACTGCGTACAAATGGTTAACCAGCGAAGCTGAAATGTGCGGGCCCGGTGTTTGGCAGTGGGTTCAACCCGACGCTGCACTGAAGCCTTCCGGCGAATGCGCTCCCGCAATCATCACGTCGACGCTGTTCTGCCCGCAACGCCGCTTCTTCGGCGCGCCGTTGTTGCAAGCGTTTGACATCCCGAGCTAACTCGGCTGCGTGGTTTGTAGGGTGCACCCGCCACCGGCGCTTGCATTCCCGTTCGCGATTTAGCGCGGCTTGGAAGGCTGCCGGATCGTCGGTACGCAGTTGCTGCCGGCACTCGGCCTCGCGGGCCTGTTCTTGTGCCCGGAATGCAGCATCGGCCCGGCGAATGCGAGCTCTGTCACGTTTCCACTGCCGGCGCTCTTCTAAAGTTGTCCGCTGTTCGGGAGTTCGTAGGATCCGTGGCTTACCCATGTAGAAGATCTCTGTCGAAACTGATGCGCGCGTGCTCGGCGCCATGGTTGCGACGGGATGGACGACGTCACTCACGGCCCAGCCAATGGCGCGCGAGCTTGGGTACGACGCTCAGAACGACGTAACTAATAGCGCAGCCAATGGAGACCGCTCGTGACACAGACGCCGAGCGGTTTTCGTTTCTCCTACACTCTAAGAAAAATAAGAGTCAAAAGAGAGTCACTGCACTCTGACTCTCTTGGCCTGTCGCAGAAACCCACCAAGGAGGGTCAAACTTTTCTGAGGGGGTCAGTTGACTCCGTACGGCTCGCGACTCTTGTAAGAAGAGTCACCGTGAGAGTAAACTGACACCTGCAAGAGATACTAAAGATAACCGTGTGTGTGTGTGTGTGTGTGTGTGTGTGTGTGTGTGTGTGTGTGTGGACCATTCTTATACCTGCACGTGGGAAAGCTTTGCGCAATAAATTTTCTGGGTTAACTACAATTTCAATGAACGCTATGCACTTGCAGCCGTCAATTTCCTGCACATGTTTAATTGCTGAATCTGTACACAAATTCAGAATGAAATAATATTAGCAGTGGAACGAAGTATTACGCGTAGTGAATATAGCTACTCCAGAACAAGCAGAAACTGTTAAACTCGGCATTTGGATGTTCGCATAGGACTATTATATGTCTATATGCAACGATAATAAATGCATGACAAAAGTGTTGGCGCAAGTAACTACCTTTATTTGGTTACGTTCAGACTGTCTGGACTTTATATAAATTCATTGCATTAGTAGGAAAGTGGACCTTACCGAAGACGAAGTTGTCTAAGTACGGCACTGCCTCCCCCCCTCCCTGCCCTCCCCCCTTCTTGTAAACAAACTCAGGGTGGTAAAGAGGGGTGGGGGAAGGAGATGCGAGGAGGAACTTTCACAATGCCCCCACCTCTGCTCCCTGTAGCAGCGCTGGCTCAGCAGACAAACTTGGATAATGAGCATTTTTTTTCCTCATCTACCTCCGCGCATTAAAACACGTTGCCGAAACTTCCACGGCCCCCCTCACTGCCCCTTTAAGGCGCAAGAATGCGCCCCTCTGTTACCACACAGTAAGTCTGCTGGTCTTCGGTCATCAGCTGTAGCGATGAGGCGCTACAGCTACACAGCCTTAGAGATCCGTACGAAAGACGGATCTCTAAGGCTGTGCTTTTATCTCACCGTCTCATAGCCATATACAGCTTTCGCTGTAAAAGGCAACGCTGCACCGGCCTTTTAACAAGAGCGTCTTTCGCCACTCAGGCCGACCATATTTCCGCTTCGCGCACCTTTTTCTGCGTGAGGGTAGGGAGAACCCTTCACCGCCTTTTTTTGTCGCTGACCGGCGGTGATTTGCTTGGCTTCGTACAAAAAAGGCCTTCATTTATGCCTGAAAACACATCAGCCCATATAGAAAAAAAAGCGAAGAAATGTCTGTGCCCTACACAGCCTCGCGATACAAGCGATATATCGTAAAAGTATTCCACTAGTAAGATACTAATACATTTTGCAAATGCATCTCGATATAGATATGGAGATAGTCAAAGGTATTTACGAGCAACGTCGCGATATTCTTGCATCCAGGTGCTGTGCAGTAGAGCTTTTAAGGTGTGTTGCTGCCGGATACCTTCTAAAAGGAAGTAACTGTAATGGTATTTTCCGTTACAGTTACTGTGTAAAATCTAAGTGTTACAGTTTCAAGTACCTCTAAACTAAAAGTAACTAGTTACAATTATAAGCGACTGAAATACTAACTAGTTACCCGTAGCGTGTTACTAGTAATGGGTTACTACCCGAGAGTGCATCTCACTAGCACTTAACCCGTTAAGTACACTGACTCGCTTCTGTGGGTGACGTCGCTGGCATCACTTGAATTTCAGCGTGGCACAGCAAATAAAATCTAAATTGTATAAGGTGGCTGGAATCTAAGCTTCAATATTGCATAACCCCGGCCGCGGCGGCTGCATTTCGATGGAGGCGAAATGTTGAGGCCCGTGTGCTGTGCGATGTCAGTGCACGTTAAAGAACCCCAGGTGGTCGAGATTTCCGGAGACCTCCACTTCGGCGTCTCTCATAATTAGAGGTGGTTTTGGGACGATAAACCCCACAAATCAATCAATTTGTTGGCCTGCATGAAGGCTAATCTATGTCTGGGTGCCATCGGAAATCGTAACCTGCACTTCTGTTCTCACGTCGCTCCAATGAAGCAAGTCTGAACTTCACTGAGCAGCTTTTAAACGCAAAATTATTTTATTCCGTGGTCCACCAAGACACCTGTGACGTACTTCCTTAACGGAAATAGAGTCTGAAAAATAAACGAGGATGTGAGGTTGAAAGGCACAACCCGCTGGGATTCGAATCCAAAACCAGCCAGAGTACGGTGGTAGGAGCTGGAAGCGCTACCAACCACGCTACTGACAAGCTTGGAACGCGTAGGAAAATACTTGCCTTGTATATTTGCTACACCGTTTTGCAGTTTTCTTGTAATTGACGTCTCCTTAAAGCAAATGTATTTAGCCATCAAATTGCTTTTGAATTGACATCGCCTCCCTTTTCCGGAACTCTTGGATCACAGCAGTGGTACCACCACCTAGATACGATGGAGCGAATTTGTAAATTGTATTCACATGCGCGCCGGCATTTAGCGCTTCTGTAGCGTCGACGCGTCTATCGCCGCGCAGGCTTCGGCGTCCTGCCGGCGCGTTGATTCAGCCACGGCCACTGCATACTTTGTCTTGAGTGACGTATGCGATAGCCAGTTGCGTTGTGAGGCGCTTTACTCCAGCAACGCAAAGACGGCCGTCGACAAGCAAATGATGAGCCTTTCGCGCAACGAAATGTGCCTTCACAAAACGATCCACTGACAAACAGTTCGGTTTCGCTTGCAAGGTTTCACCGTTTCTTGACGCTCCTGGTTTATGGCAAGTTTGTGCAGGGCGCTGGCGCGTTCACTGCATTGTCTCCGGAAAAATGTGTCATTCGAGAGCTTTCGCTTGTGTGCAACTGTCGAGCATCCCTTTAAGTATCGAGGTGCTGCTGATGTGTACATGCAAAGGCTTCACATGCACAGGGTACCCAACCCATCTCCCGGCCCTCGATTCGCCAGCTTGGCGCTTATGTGCGAAGACAGGATTCACTTTCGTGTTATACCGATTCCTATGACAGAGCGGTCAACCACATTTTGTAAGTTATTTGCTCAAACAAACACTGAGGACACTTTCGGAAATGTGTATCTGAGCTCTACACTCTACTCTTTTGTGAATTTATCGGCTGGATCCTACTAGTTTCGTCGAACACGTGCAGGTAAAACTTGCGCGGGTTACGATAAGTACATAGGCATGCAAGAAGTCTTGGCTTGTCATGGCCTTCCATGATATCACTTTGCCGCCCCATCGATTGTCTTGGCCCTTGGCCTTACAGTCAATGCACCCATGATCACCCAGGGAAAGAGTATAGGCGCTTCTGGAGATAGCGTTAGTACAGACTCTAAAGGGAAAGCTGGGCAGGGAAAGCACCGACTACAAGGGAAGCGGCCTTTCCAAATTTGTCGTTGTTGTAATTGCAAATAACTACAGTAGGGCTAAAATTGACGTTTGTTTTATCTTGGCAAAGCTCGCAACTTAAGTAAATGAACAAGCACTTCCGAGGAGTACAGATATGGGGGCACTCTAAATTGTAAGGCCGGAGCCCCGCTGTTGTCTTGAAGCCTTTATTTGGCCGAGCCTCGCGCTGAACGAAGATGACGCTCACCGTGACGAGGATTATACACAGGTGAAGAAGATGAACGGTGAATATTTTGCTCACATGAATTCCTCTCGCGCGGAAGCGGCCAACCTGGCCGCTGTCTATAGCGGGGAGATACGTCGTATAAGCGGTTTCAAACGGGAAACATGGACAACCTCCACGCCACGGCAGCGGCCGTCGGAAAGCATGGCAGAGGGAGTGACGCGATAGTTCACCATATATATCTTGAATATTTTAGAAATAATTCAATGTGAATAACGTAATTCACCATGTGCAGTCAGGAGTGTTTGCAGGTGTCTTTTCTGAACGGTGCCCGCACATCCATCTACGTTCGATACGGCAGCCTCTAAATATGCGCCCGATTAACTGCAGAGCATCTTCAGCGCGCTTTGTTGGTACGTACTTAGGACTCGATGTTAGGCGACAGTACCATTAATTGCACGCCACATTCAAACATGAATGCGGCTTAGACTGATCAAGCGATCGCATTGCACTCATATTGCGACTGTACTCTTTTTTTTTCAGCTGCCAAGGGGCTAGCGGGTCGTAAGGACCGATAGGTGCGGGAGTTGGTGGAACTATTCTTTACTTTGAAAGCTTTTCATGAGGGGCTAGGTCTTGCATTATTTTGCATAAAGCCAAGGTAAGTTGCCTTGGTGCGCACACCTAAGGATTCATTTTCGCAATGGACATGTGTTTTCGTCCCCGATATGTACGTCCTTTTCTTCAAGTTACGCGCTTGACATGTGGCTTTCTTCGCCTTTTCCAACGCTTTTCGCGAAGTTTCATTCTGTATGCTGTGCGGCTGCCCATAGTGGCTCCTTTTGTGGGGCCTGGATTCGGCAGCATGTGACACGAATAAATTTGTCTGATATCATCTGTGTTTTAATATAAACTCTAACTTCTGTCACCAGTGTTAGTTCATGAGTGTTTACAAGGAAATAGATGAGTAAATGAGCCCTTTGAGATATCAATTGGCAGTCGCTCATTTTCTTTGCACAGGCGACGTGGTACCCTGTGTTTCTTACAAATTATGGCTGAAAACGCTGCTTAGTCGTGAAAGTAAGGTCCTTTGACTCATAGTTGTTTACGCTTAGAAACGTGAAGCCGCAATAAACAGCTGTACTACTTTCAAAAGCGCTTGAACCTACGCATAAACTGAATTCTTTAGCGGTGTACAGGAGGTAGTGATGGCGCAGTAGAAGCTGCCCTGCAGGAGACGATCGACACTACCGAGAGTTTTCTGGAGGGCTCGGGTCTTTCCTGCTGCCCGGAAAAGTCTGAACTTCTCCTGTGTAAACCGGTCAGGAAGGGTGCCCGACTGAGAGGCTGGGTGCCGCCACTAGAGACCGACATTCACCTCCGCACCAAGAGTGGTGTGTTAATACCCAAGGTCGCTTCCATACGAATCTTAGGTAAAGGTATGACTCTCGAATCTGCGGGCACCAATAACATCACGCTCCAAAGGTTAGCGCAAAAAACAGATAGTGTTATTAGTCTAATTAGGAGGATGGCTAACCGAAGTGCAGGATTATCAGAAGATAACTTGGTCTGGTTTATACACGCCTTTCTGTTGTGCCACTTTACATATGTGGCAGCAATGCACGTTTGGAAGACAGCAGAAAGGCACAAGGTTTATGCGATGATTAGGAGGGGGGTGGAAGAGTGCCCTGGGTCTCCCCAATTACACCTCCACGGATCGTCTCCTGCAGTTGGGAATTCATAATACATTAGAGGAAGCAAGGCACCAAGTTGGGCGAGGTGGTATACTGTCATGGTGGAACAGCGCACACAAACAAAGACCGACTTTCCTTGTCTTCGGTCTTTGTGCGCGCTGTTCCAACATGATATTAGAGGAAATCGCGGAAGCGCAAGAAAGAGCACAGGGTAATTAGACTCTCAGTCTCAAAAGCGGGAAGGACAATTATCGCGGATATGAGTACTCCACTGGCTCACGTTGATACTCTGTACCAAGGATTGACAAAAGATCAAAAGGAGAACGTTATTGTCTCGCCTGTACCGAGGAACATGCATCCACAGCGAAATGTAGGAAGGAGAAGAGCGTGAGCTCTGGCCCTTCTGGGCCGTGTTGAGGGTCTCCCTGGGGGTACCTGTTGCGTAGACGCGGCAGAATATGATGACAATAGGAACAGCTTTACGGTACTTGCAATCAACCACAAGGGACTTACCATTAATGCGGCGTCGGTATGCGCCAAACTGTTAATGCAGCCGAGGGTTTCCATCGCCATGGCTCCCCTTAGATCACAATTATGTAAATATTTATAGTGATTCTAGGGCAGCCGTTTCGGGCTTTCACTGTTGGCGCTGCGTGCAAAGAGGCCAAAGCCATACTCGGTGAGAAGTCACTTACAACTCATAGCCTAACACAATTCCCTGCTCATATGGGATTCATGGGAGAAGGGATTATCAAACTCAACTCCAGGGCGCGAGGGTTAGCTGTCCGCGACCATGGAGGACCTCTGAGTCGACCTAGAGGATTGGGAAATAGGGATCAACCAACTACTTATAACGAAATTACTCGACATTTCGCGATGGATAGGAGTTTTTCCTCCTCCAGATAGGAAGTTAAACAGGGCGCAGGCGCTGACATTGAGATTGCTTCAAGCGGAAACTTATCCTAACCCTGCCTTTCTGCACAAGCTTTTTCCTGATGATCCTTGACTAACTCAGCCACCTTCAACCACATGCTCAGGGAGTGTCCCTCGGTACGCGGCACTGATACAGCATTGGCCAGCAAGTAGGACTCTGCGCTGAGGAGTGCGGACATACATTCGCAACTTTGGGTTGCCCAGAGGGCCCACAATGCTGCAGTCGGTCTCGGCCTGACTGTCCCGTCATGGGAGCGGCTCGCTGTGTGCTAAGGCACACACCTCCGAACTTTTATCAATAAAGTTTTTCCAAACCAAACCAAACCAAACTCTGTGCCTGCCAGGCGCGTCAGCTAGGCCGTGAGCTCATCAGACAGGGCGAGAGAATTAATGTACTAGCTATAGTGTACGCCACGAACGGCTACGTTTGAAATATGAATGGTGAAAGCCGTGGTGGTGAGGTTTCGGTCACGTTCGGTAAACAAAGAAAGCGAGGCGGTGAAAGCTCACTCCTAAACTTCGCGAAGCACGAAAATAAATGCGCAAGCCTAGCTCCCACAACAGTACGAATATTATCCGTGGGCAACAGAATATGCACAATACTAAAATAAATGACGGAGAAGGTTGTAGTTGCTAAAGACGATAATAAAAACAAGACGCCGATAGTGAACCGCGATTCAGCCGCTGTCTTCTTATTGAAACAAGGACGTATACAATTCTCGCTCCCGTCGCTGAAGTTATAAAACAGCAATAAACAAAGCTGCCAGAACACTTCAAGCTGCAAGGACGAAGACTAGACAAAGACATGTACGACCCAACATATCCATGGCGGCTGAACGCTCGCAACGCTGCATTTCCCTGTAATATACAGAAGCCCTATCGCGCATCGCTGGCGGTCGGTGATTTCAACGCATGGAGCGCATAGGCAGCTTTATGATTTTCGTCTAGAGTTGGTTATATTGACGCTAAGTTTCACTTCCTTCCCCAAGCTGAGCTCTGCCATGCTGTCTTATGGGAGTGCGGGAAGAAGCGTCTGTCCTTTATAACGCCAAACAACCATCAATTCGAATATGTATGTATTGTCGTTTTCAGGCCACAAGTAGATAATTTCTGCTTTCAGACGGACGGAGGCAAATCTTTTTGAAGCCCCGAAGACCACAGATTTTGGCCATGCCTCGCTGACTAGCCGGACTGCCGTGTGCCGTTTTTTTCTTTCCGTCTTCTTCTTGGAATATGTCCGGATACACAATGACAGTGGTGCCAGCGGCCCTGAAAATTTTAGTTCTTTGGCGCGTGTTGCGATAGTTTCTTTACGCATGCGTTCGAGCTTTATCAAGTGTCCCGTTTTGCCGCTGGTGTTGACGGCTGGCGAAGCGTGGGCGTTGTCTCGTAATAGCCGACATGAGACGCGGCATGTTTGTTTATCCCCGCGCCTGCCGCGTCTAGACATGCTTTTCTGCCGTTCGTGCTGGCTGTGTCGGGGGTCATGGGACTCATTTGCTTTCGCTGGTCGCAAAGAGGAAAGTTTGGTTCGCCATTAGAGCCGCAACGTTGTACGGCGGCCACATGCAGCGGACGCAATTCAGGCGGATAGTTGTAGCCGCGTGAGGCGAAAAGGGTGTGTTCCAAAGAGTGTTTGTTTGAAATGTCTTTATAGTATATTCAGGCTGTTCACCATAAGCGAAGTAACTAAGCGGAACCCGCCGTAATTGGTCGCCTATTTCGTACTCGAACGACGACGAAGATACGATGTTTGGACGTTGAGCTGAAGGTACATCAATGGTAAAACGAATGAAAAGGACCAAAAACAAGGAATATGTGTTTAGAATGAATTACAAAACAAAGCGCCAAATCACTTGTGCTGCCGATAGTTCTGTCATTTTTTTTTCGAACCTCCAGGGGGCGTAAGAACGGCGAACGCGAATTTGTGTTGTTGATGCACGGCCCTTCAGTGGCATTCTATAGCTGTGTCGGTCGCAAAAATTACTACTTTCAGACTGTTAACCGGAGTCTACACTCTCAAGATAAGAGATAAGTCAGCTTTTCCCTCACGAGTATAGTTTTCTAGGGACTTATTTTTTACCTGCAGTTCATATGCTCATAAGTTCGCCGTTGTGCCATATCCCTACTGCGTAGGCGCAGCCACCATTTGCTGTAGTGCATCTTGTTCCCTATCGCTTGTTTATGTTGTTATCGCTGGTTCCGCAAAAATATGGGGAACAATAACAAGTATTTGTAATACCAGTTATTAAACAAAAATCTCTGTTAGTTCTATTTTTTCTTTTGAAAATGATTCTTTTTAAATGACGGACGACAGGCGTTTCACTGTTCCACAAAGTGAATAAATCAGCATGAACAACAACAGGAACTGAGAAACGAGGAACACAGAATAGCGGTCGTCCCGTGTTGCTCGTCTGTGTGTTCTCGTCGTTGTTGGCTCGTTTTTTTTTCAATTATGAATCACTTACAAGTCGCTAGCCTTTCTGTCTTATTCCACTAAGTTTACTGGGGAGCCGCATTGTACCAAATCATCTTAATACACGAAATATTTGTCCTCGCTAGTTAAGGTGACTCATGTGGAAATGTGGCCGCACACGTGCATCTAGCAGGAGACACTTCAGCTGAAGCTATGAGAATTTTTTTTAGCTCACGTTATCAGTTGACAAACAGTGTGTACGTGGACGCGAGAGTGCTGTAATGTTATACGTGGAATGGTGTTAAACATAAACGTGGAACCACGAACACGTGGAGCAACAGCTGATGGATGCAAGCGCTAATTACAAGCGGCGATATTTAGTGCGTGACTGGTGACTGTTATGTGCACACAAAAGCCAAATGCGGGGACATCAGACCTCTATGCCGCATGAAAGCCAGAAGTGATGAAAAATCGTTGAGAACGCTGGAAAAAAAATCAAATGTTACCGTTTTCTTCACCCGTTTTAACGATTTTTTTCAGTGTTCAAGGACTCCAACATCTCAACATTTATTCTTATGTAGAAGAACGGTATACTTTAAGACCAAAAGCGAAGAAAAAGGAGAAAAAATGGAGAACATACGCTATCAATGAAATCACCTCTCAAGGTTGCACAGTCGCCTGTATTTTAATTTACAATACCAAAAATAGTTTGCTGAGGCTATGTAACTGTGTAACTGTGTAACTATATAACGCACTGTGGTTATGCAACTGGTCCTACGGCCTCACGTTTTATTTTTACATATCGAAGTCAAATTTCCGGTAGTTTGTCTTTGTGTCCGTGCTTTTCTTACGCCATGTTCCATCTCGTTAAATAAAGACTAGCCAAAAAGCACACATCACCGCACTCATCCGTTCAACAAATTGACGACTAGTCACTTATAATTTCATACACTGCAGCCCGTATTAGGACCATCGCAGGAGTGGTGAGAAAAACAGTATATATGACATGCAAAACACAAAAATCCAATACCCTATGAAAACATCGTTAAAAGAAGCGTTCAATAGCAATGAAACGTTCCTTATGTCTCGAGTAGCAGGTCTTCACAGGCGTATAATTTAGCGTTCAGTAATCCTGGGGCTGAGGTGCGCCTGGGGTATCGCAAACAATCTTTCGCCTTTGTAAAATGGCCTTGCATGACGAAAGCAGTGCCCATGGATTGTGTGGCAATCACACTACCCTTAAAAGAATCGTTATTTGCAGGTTTCGTAGAAAGTGAACATCTTGTGTACAGGTTGGTATTTACGAGGAGGAGACTCCACATAATGGCCGCAGTACAAGCTGTGGGAAAACGCCACGCCCACCCCGGTAGCTGTGCGCGAAGACCACTTTTAAAGCGGTAGGCAATAGACTGCGGGTACAGGAGGCGGCGGGCTCCCAGCAGGTGTGGTTAGCGGAGTGCCCGCGTGTATGTTACGTACCACGTCGGGGAGAAGGCTACTGTGCAGTGTTGATATCCCATGAGTTTATGATAATTTTTTATGTATTTAGCTTTGATATTTATTTTTTAAGTGTGAAACATTTCATGGCGAACTTAAGCCACTTGATCATAGCCGCCTATGTCTCGGCGCTTTCCTGGTGGTACCTGCTATAACCATATGTTTGGGAGATAGGGCATGCATGTGTGAAAAACATGCATGGCTGATCTTTGCATCGCCAGCATGGTATACTAGTCATGTACGTCACAATTAGCGATACCGCAATGGCGCGTAGTTTTCGGCACCCCACACGGTGAACTGCCTACAGGATGGGCCGACACACTGGACGGCCGGCTTAAGCACCTCAACTCTTGAGAAAGCAAGGAGCACCGTTTGTCCTCGCTTGCCTTTAAAATGTAGAGATAAGAAGCACACAGATGCACATTTAGCTTATCAAGAGGTAGGGGATTGCCGAACACGCGCCCTCGATGTGCCAAGCAATCACGCTGCCAATAGCCTAGGCCGGCTTCTCCCACACCGCAAATTAACGTATTGCCCTTGCAGTTTTAATGACGGACCTTGTTTAATGTGAATTGTTCTTCTAGTATGTGATACGCACTACCATACCAATACACAAACGTCGTTCTACCATTCGACATGCTCTAGTGGAACTATGCTAGATCCCCTAGAGTAGTTCAACGAACGACGGTTATGATGGCCTATCAACGCACCGTATACTGCATATTTGCTCGACAAAACAGACGTCTTTGCTTGGCACTAACGTGAGTGGCAACGTTACGGCGTACCATTAGGTACCATTTGTTCGCCACTGTGCGGTGGACGTTGCTGCTTAGGCCATGTTAAGCGTATTCATGAGTAGCCACTCATGCGCATTGCCCAAAGATGTTGATCCTACTCGCTACAGTTGGGTGAATGCCACACATTCGTCTGGGCAATTTGCTCGCTGGCTGCTTCGCATGGCACCATTTCCCACAATGCGTGGGGTTTGCAGAATTTTTTGCTAATAAATGTTCTTTTGAGTTTGGGTTCAGTGGCGGCATCACAGCCACGGAGGAAGCGGTGCAAATATTAAAAAGCATAAAACCAGCGGCGGTTATTTTCGCAAAAAACGAGAATAAATTGGGACAGTAAGCCAAATGAAGACAGGGCAGTTAGCAGAGGAAATACCTTGTTGCCGACCCTGTATTGGGGAAAGAGAAAGTTGAATGAAAGAGGGAAATAACAGAAAAAATAGCCGCGTATCTGCGTTCTCCGCTGCAAATGTCATCGAAAGATTATAGTCTTCTGCTGGCCGTACTACGCTGCGTGAAGTATGGACGCCATCTGGCAGCGCTGTCGGGAGATATGAGCTTGTGCAGAATCCCTGGGCAACGGCCAGGTGGCAGCACCAAATCGTCGGCAGAGGCGTTTTTCCTGCAAAGCTTCGAATTTATAGCGCAGCCTGAGAAACACTAGGGTCTTTAGAAGTACGTATGTATTTTCTAGTAAAGGAGCACACCACCTAATACTTACGTATTGATCTTGAGCCTGAGATATGCGTAATATTTGCTTTTTGATAGACAATGTTCACAAGTATGAATGCAGCTACCAGTTCAAGATGGCGGGGCGTTAGGCAAGTGCGTAAATTTTGGCCGGCTGGCTGAATCGTGTGACAGACAAACAAACACAGACAGACCAAAATTTCTGCGCTGAAGTATCAGAAAAAAAAGACTATCGTCTTTAGCAGACTTTGACGACAGTTCGTTGGGATTTCTCATAGTACAGCTAGAATCTCTCGCGGAGCTCGGTTTCGTGAAAAAATCGGAGAAATGCCCTGATATGACATGAAATATCAAATGCCCTCTTACCGCTCCGCATCGCTCAGCGATATTCACATGCGGAGAGGTTGACCCGATAAGCCAAAATTGCGACAAAAATGCCGTAGCTAACCGAAGTCACATTCTCTGGGATTGCGAGGGCCTTGCCCCACCCAGATAACTTCAGCCAGCTCCTTCAGAGACGACATGGGAGACCTTAATACGGTCCCTCGAGGAGCGTATACAAAGAGCTCTAATTGCCTGGGCGGAAAAGCTCGCCGCGGACAAGCAGCCATCTACTCCACAGCCCTGAGTCTTCTTTAAATAAAGTTTTTCCTCCTCCTCCTCCTCCTGCCCTGATAAGAATTTTATTTGAAGATTTTGTAGTGCCTTAGAATCTTGTTTTCCGTGAATGGGCAGCTGTGTATCTGGCCTAGCGCGGCAGCTGCTCATTGTGTGCGCAAGTGGGAGCGCTCTTTGGGAGTGTATACACAATGGGCTATGAGCTGGTTATGTACAAGAGCGCATGAAATCTCAGCAGCACCGTCATGTGGTAAAGGAAATGTTCCTTGTGGAAGGCATGTCAATATTAGTGACAAAGTTCAGTAACTTATGGCTTTGCTTAGGAGCTTAAATTTTGAAGTTTGAAATTTCCGCGGAACTAAAAAATTTATTTCTCCAATTTATTGCATCCCATAGTTACGAAATTATGATGTGGACCTCCCAGCACTCATGAACGTGTGTTTAGTATACACTGCTGCATGACAAAAAAAAGTGTATATTATAAACGTTATATACATAAGTTAGCAAGAACAGAAAATTTCAATTCAGTAAGGATGCAATGTCAATTCATAGGATTGTACAACATTTATTGAAACCTGGAATTAATTCTCGCTGAAAAAATAACGAACAGAGGTAAGTAAACATGCGCAATTTTTTTTTGCGAGGCGTCGGTGTGCCAAGTAAGAAAAAGCTGAAGGCACTAGTAAAATACAAATGAAAGACGGATGAAGACGTAATTGTTGTAACTTTTCGCATAGATGAGCAATTATGTATTCCATGTAGAGGCATAGCAATATATGTACTGATGGCGATGTGTCTTCGTGGAGTATGGAATTCCATAGCGATATGCCTGCCATCAGGCCAGTTAATTTTTTTGCAGTTAGTTGGAAAGCAGGGAAAAGCAACCTATCGTTGGCAGAAGGCTTAGTAATATTTGTATTTTTGAGTAAGTAAATGAGAAAAATATTGTATTAAGATTTCACCGCGTTCAAGTTTGAAGATATATAGTGATTGCAATCGTTTTTACAATACCTTTAGTGGCAAAATAGTCAGGCTTTGGCGCAGTGCTTTCAACTGCGTAAAAATGAGGCTAGAAGTCATTAGACGAAAATGTTGATCTTGATGACGTTCAAGGGCGTTAATATGAGAGTAATAACTGTTACCCCAGGACAGTGTATATTTTGGCCTAAAAAGCTGAAAGGTGTTTAGAAATTTTCAATGATATAGTTTCATGAATCCAACAGACTAGGAAGCCAGGGAAAGACCATATTCACTATTTGTAGCTCCCAATGAAAGTGCGCCAATTAATCAATTATGACAGATGACAGTAAATGAAATTGATCTGTAATATGGATGAACGCTTCTCGACTCAGCCTTCACTCGGTAACTACGGTAACTAAAGGCATCTACTCTACCGTACCGAGACCCCCGGTATGAAATGAAGAAACGAAGTGGAATGGTTAGATGTGCGCTTGGCGTCAGATGACACGCCCAGGTTAGCTTCTCATTGGCCTACTCTTAAAAATATGCCATGCTTCGTAATGTAAGCTGGCAAAGCCCGGGTTGCATTAATAAGGCAACCCTTCCGGCTAGTCAGTTCAGCCTCTAGACGACAGCGCAAAAGACGAGAGCGAAAGAGAGACAAATGATGCCATAGCTAGCGCTGATCATAAACTAGCTTTATTGTGGCGAAAGACATATATAATTAAGTACGCAAAAGCGTCTCCTTGTGGGGGGCTTGTATGTCAGTGGCGTAACACTGTTGCGTATTTATTTATGTTACGTCAATCAGTGCTATGTGTGGAAATGTTTGTAACTACATGGTGCCGTTATCTCCAAATAGCTCACTTGTTTACTTTGTAGACGCGGTGACACGCTTAGACGTTTGTTTAATTAAAGCTGACTATTGGTTCCGCACTTCTGCTTCAATTGTCTAATATGTAATGAGCTCTACAGAATTTCCCACAGAATGAGCGAATGTGTCATTGAAATAAGGCTGGCGTCATTCAGTGGGCTTGCGTCCAGATGCTGCATGACATCTGGCAGCTGTCAGTTCTGCGACATCCCAAAGACCCGTCGAATTCATTTCAACTGAAAGGGGAAGGGGAAAATGCTCTGCGGAATTGATAGCGTGTATTTAAATTTAAAAGAGAGCGTCCGGTTGCGTTTTACATCATAAGCTTCTTATCAAACGAAAACCAATTCCTAGGAAATACTCCTAGTCTAAACATCTTTAAACTGCAACTGTTAGTGTGGCAGAGCTAATGGGATCATTTCATCATTGGCAACCCTTCAATCAGACGTGCCACATAGGTTCGTAATCAGGTCAGCTTTCATTTTTGTCGTTATTATAACACTGTTCTTGGAATTCTGATATACGCCTATCGCAAGCATGTCTATGCTTTGGTAAGAAGTCCTCTTAGGAAGTCCTCCACGTCCTCTTAAAGAACTGGCCCTTATATAAAATTCAGGTTTGGTGATCCACTTGGCGACCCTGAAAGACACTGTGGCGATGACTAGATACCGTAAGAAAGGCTACCGAGAATTCCAAAGCATTCCACTGCAGCCTACACAACAATTCCCGGCTTTTTTTTGGGGCTCATACGTACACTTTCGACTTAATATCCCCTTGTATTTGAGCCGGAAAGAAGGCTATTATGCAAACTGTTTCAGACAATGTTTGCAAAAATGTTATAAGTAGAGAAAGCCGTATATTTGCACATTATTTGCGGGATTGCCTTCTTCACAACGACCCACATCGTAATAGGGGCCGCAGTGAAACTTCTGACCACACCTAACAATGTTAGACTAGCAATAAAACCAGAAAAGGAAGATGCTCCAATGGAAGAATGGAAGTTATTTCTTTAAGGAATGTATGTCGGTTGGAAGATTATCGCAAAAGGCGGTGCTGTTGATTTCTACAGATCAACGCAATGAAGATAATTCCACTGAAGAAACCAATATTTAATCGCCAAGTATCGCAGTCGACGCAAACATGGAAAGGGCCCAGTGCGACGTAGTTGTTCCCATGACACTGCCGTGCAACGATGAGGAAGAGCCGTTAACATGCGGTGATATTGCCGCTGCATTGCGGCATCTTAACGCCCATGCCGGAACAGCCGCGTGATAATTTATTACGACCATGCTCAAACCAAAGGCGGAAGTATATCTGCTTCGGAAATGATTTTGTGTTTCTCGCATGAAATTAAAAGGATCTCATTGGTCTCTAAAAATTAGCAGTATGGACCTTTCGTAAATATGACGCCTCAGAAGAGTGACTACACACCACTGTGATACTAATATATGCAGGTACTATTCTTTCCCCTCGTATGACTAACGACTCTTGGTCTCCCATTGGGAACATCTCGAGAGATTACTAGTAAGAGTAGTCACCGTTCGAGGACATTGACCCCTGTCTAGGGAGAGGTTGTCTCGTGCCAAGTGCATAGCACTCAAGAACAGCCGTTGCCCATCAGATAAGTGCCTTTCCGGAAAGGAGTAAGCACTGGACGGAAGTCAGTCGCGGATCAGCGGAGGCCGTGCGGTGTCCCCATTGATCGAACACAATGAAACCTGACCTGCATCAAAGATTAGCTGGTAGTTACAGCCCCTCCAGCGGCTCGACAATTGCCTCATTGTAACTTGACGCCGAATGAACGGAAATCTTGTAAGCGAAGAACATCGTCAAGGGATTTACTTAAAGGAGACCGTTATCTGCCGCAGGCCGGGGTGGCCGGGGTGTTGCGCCAGTAATGTTCGGTTTTGATAAGGGTTAAAATAGGACACATACCATGAAAGTTAATGGAAACAAAGACGTTCAAAGAGTTCACAATGATTATCAATGTCGCGGTATTAGGAACCCTCGGGGAAAAGCGCGGCACAAATTTGCAATTTGGAGATTTTGAACATTCCCTCAAATATGCAAACAAAAACCGATATTACATTGATCTTTCGCGTCTTACTAGACGACTTTTAGATGTTGAAAAGTTCAAAATGTCGCATTTTTCCCCAACCTGTCGACCATTACAAAACACGGCATGGAAAAAATAGAAGCACTTTTTAAAACCTAATAAAACACTTTTCGCGATAAAGGCGTCCGTTTTAAGGGCGTCTGACTGGTACCTGTCTACCTCTGCCAACACTCACCCGTCCAGAGAACGCAGAGTCTTTACAATGCATCTCATCTGCACCTTAATATTTTTCAAGACCCCCTGTCATTGTTTTCTTCGGAGATTCCTATTGCTGTAAAGTGATATCACCCACTGTACGGTTTTTGTTTTTTTAGCTTGCCTAATGCCTTCATGAGAACTGCATTTATCATTGGCCATCTCTATATCTTAGGTTGCATCTTGTCTTGTATCCCCGACCACTATC
Organism: Hyalomma asiaticum; assembly: GCA_013339685.2. Lineage (NCBI taxonomy): Eukaryota > Metazoa > Arthropoda > Arachnida > Ixodida > Ixodidae > Hyalomma > Hyalomma asiaticum. Next base: position 70,350,576 of record CM023481.1, on the reverse strand, counting down.
TTTTTTTGTTTTCTAACCTTTCATTAAGTACCGCGCCCGTAGGTTGATTTGAATTTAGTGTTCATTGTACGTCTGAGTTCTCATGTTGTATTGTGCCTCATCGTGAAGATATTCCTTTAGTTTTTCTTACGTTTCTTTGCACTTGCCATGCATATTAGAGCAAGTATGTTGTATCATATTAGCATTCTTTGTGTGCGTCGGCGCCAAGACCTTTCGGTTTTTCGTGGGCACCCATAAATTTATTATTATTATTATTATTATTATTATTATTATTATTATTATTATTATTATTATTATTATTATTATTATTATTATTATTGGTCACTGCTGTCTTAGTAGAAGCTGCGTTCTTTTCGCTTCCTTCAAGAGCAGTATGTCCCTTCGGGGAGACGAAGTGACGGATGGGGCATATTAATGGATTCACAGTAGTTTTAGACGAGCTTCTGGGCGTCCCTCTAAGTTATACCAAAAAGTTCTTTTCGTGGATATGCTGGCCAAAGAATTGTTCTTACGCGAAAGAAAGCAAGCGCTGCTTGGTCCCGAAAGTACGTTTGTGCAGCCCTGGGCCTTCATATATCTTCATTTACCTGTGATTTTTCCGTGGAGTGCTTCTTTCTAACACCAGAATGTCTTGCAGCGCCCTTCTTTTGTCGTGCTTTATTCTCGTCAACTGGCAATACTCATTCTTCCCGTACACGTCGGACCATCCTTGCACAGTGAGAGCAATGAGAGCTTAAGCGCCAGAAACAAAACCATTATCGTTACTTAAATCATGAAGCGTCCACAATGACCAGTTTTGCCGCATGAGTTGTCTGCTACTAAAGTAATTTTATGGTTACAACGGCAAGCGAAGAGCTCCTAAACTTTGTATAAATGAAAAAGGATGAGCAATTGTAATAAACAGTGGCTATGTGAATACAGAAAGTTCCGAAAGTCGCCCTGCACAATGGCAGAAAATGCCGCCTCCAAGAAGAAAAAGAACACAAACTTTCTTTATAAATCAATAGGATTCGAGTCTGGTGTTCTTTTAGTGGGTCTGGGCACTTGTCGCGGCAGAGGAAGCCGCTTCGGGTGAATGTCCCGTATGCAAAAATAAAGGCCTTTTTGATAAAAATATCGTTGACCAAATCTCACTTCTGAATTATTTTGTCTCCTCAAAGAGAAAAAGAACACAGCCAATCACGTCAGTCCTTAGCATAAAAGTCGTGGATATGCGGTGTGACAAGCAGGTTCAATAAAGAACCATTAGGAGTATTTGTATAAAATGTAGAGAACTCTAAATGCAAAAGTATCCTGCCTGGCCCCACTTTCCCCATGTACCTTTTTACAGCGGAGCTGTATAATGATCCGCCATGACCGCCGTTCCCAGTGTCCCTGATGTCCGCTGTCACGCAGAAGGGACCAGCTCTCGCGCCTGAGCCACTACCCGCACCGTTGCCCTCTGACTACTATGATTATGGAAAGCACGAACAGAGAGACATAAGGGAAGAAATAAACAAGGAAATGAAAAAGAAAGGAATAAAGAAAAAATGTCTGGTTTGCGGAGAAGGGAAAAGTAGACGTGCGCTTTTCCTCGATTTACTACCCAAGCCCTTGCCTTCAGCGGCAATGATAGTGTTGCACGATAGGGATAGTGAACGTGACACCTTCACGCCACCTACGCTGTAGACTCATATTTCACAGGCGTGGAACTGGTCTTACTTTCTCTGTATTCGCCTCCTTCGTAAACTTAAATATATTTTACCTCCTCACCCAGCTTACAACTATGCAAACCAGAGCTATCTGGCATGGATTGAAAGTGAAAGAAGGAAAGGCGTGTAAACACGTAGAGAAAAAGGAAGCATACAACACTAACAAAGGCGACGAAATGAAGGGAACCACTGTGCCGAAAATACGATCAAGCAGATGCGCAAATAAGACTTTTGTCAACTTTCCTTTGCGCCACGGTGGTCCCCTTCAATTGACCGTCGGCGTCTGTGTTTGCTGCTTCTCTTTTGTACGTGTTCGAACGCCTCGCTTTTGTTTTCTGTCTTATGGTGGTTGTAGCTTGTGAAATCCCAAAACACATGATTACCTTCTTGCATTGCAGGTCCTCATCAACGTGGGCCAACTCTCGCGCTCAACGAGAGGTCAAATATGCCGCCACCTTATGAAATAATCTTATGACGTTGCTCTAATCCGGTGTTGGATAGCTGACTTTTTGAGCGAAAGCTTTGCTACTCCATGTCTCGGAAGGTCATTACTCTGGCCGAGTGGCGTTGAGCCGCCAGAGCACCAGAGCACGTCAAAAGCGAGAGTACCACAGCTCCTCCCCGGTTGACGACTGTTCTTTACTCGCCAGCAGTTCAAATCACGACTGAACCTACTCGGGGAAAAATGTAACCCCCCGCGAACCTCGTAATCGGTTCCCACATGCCAGCCTCGATTCAACCACCGTATTGTAAATGCCAGCAGACTACAGGTGCGCGATTGGCGATGCAAGATGACGGTCAGGAGGAGGTACAGCCCACCTGCAGAGGGCCTACTAGCATGAAAAAAAAACAAAATCAGAACGCGGGGGCTCGCGCCCCGTGCGCTTTTACCGCTTGAAGTCACTAGCTGCACTGAAATGTGCAGCATACCAATGTACTTGCCCAAATCACAAAGTGCTAAACCACTCGTTATTTGCCACAATGTGAAATGTTTTATTCCAGCTCCGCGATTGTGGAACAACGACGTTTCGCGATGTTCTCTGCGTGATACAGAAAATCACATGAACTAGAATTTAGGTGTGATTTGGACGCCATGCCCTCCGCAGTGCTTAACGAGCCTGGACGTCGTATTTGCCGCAGTAGTGAGCCTTACCGAGCGACGTGGCGGCAATGCTTCATCGAATGCTTCACAACAACGCTTCGCAACAATGCTTCACAACAACGGTGGCTTCAAAACATGCTACACCGTCATCATGCATCTTTTACGCGTTCAGGAACGCTGACTTATTCCTTCATCAGAAAGCAAGCACGTCATTATATTGTTCAATATTCCTGCATGCGCACTCATACCTTTCGGAACCTTGCAAAATATCTCAACAACGCCTTTCGCATCACGGTTCGGGACAACATTGGTTCTAACGGAACAGGCGAAGTTCATTTAGCAACACAGCAACGCGGTTTGAGGTCATGATTGCACACTGTACTTCGAGCAGCACCCGGGCAACTTTGAACTTGACAATGCTTAACAAGAGGGGACGTGAAACCAGTCTTGCAATTGGCGCACTCGAACGAGGCGGCTTAATGTTGGTGCCTTCACAGTCCTCGTTCTCCAGTGAACAATCTTCGTCCTCGAGAGTCTAGATGAGCAATTTGAGCATCGTTTACAAAAATAATCCGCAAGGATTCACTGAGACACCTCGAGTTCACGTACGACGACGTGTTTACAGCAAGAGAAACCTGCTAAGCACAGTGAAACCTTTTGAACGTTTGTTTTCGAAACTGCAGACGTGCATTCCCGCCTGGTGTCAAACGACAGAAAAAGGAAAGTGCAGCTGCCATCTATGAACAAGGTACAAAAACAAGAAAAATACACTTTGTAGGCGGCTTGTGCAGCATCGAGGCCAGCTACCGTGCATCCGCCAGTTTCTGGGCGCTCCGGCGCAAAGCCGGCAACGTCGGCTGTGGAAGCGAATCTGTTAACGCGTATATACAATATATGAATTAGCACTTGTAACAAACGCCGAAGCTCCTTGTTTAAAAGTATGGCCCACTAATTACGAACGCCCTCGTACTGTTCAGTTATAAGAGCGCACGGACGCGGCGAGTTCGCGCGACTCCCTACAGATTGTTACGTACTCCACGGATTGCGAAAAACGCCGGCGGATGATACGCATGAACGAAAAGGCGTGAATTTTAACAGAAAGGTGAGACAATGGCACCTCATTTACCCACCTGGCTTCAGAAAACCTCGCGGAACTGAAATACGTACACGCTGTGGGCGATCATACCACGCGCATGGCTTGACCTGGGTGCTTCACCACGTGTTTTCACGAAAATGTCGAGTCTCACAAGAAAGGATCAGATTTACATTGTGACGGAGAGGCCAGTTTGTTCACTTATTCAGGAACATGCAATGACGCAGTGCTTTTTTCTTGCCAAGACGTTAACAGTCAGGCTAGCACTGGCGAACATGGGAGCGACGGCAGGTTGGTCGTCTGCTAACCTTCGTCTCGGGGTTTCCCCTGACATTCACTTGCTGCGCGACAGTCTACGGGCATTGCTGATAAAGCGGTCGCCTCGGCGCACCGCTGAACCTTCCGTGAACGCTCGCCTCATTCCTCTCTTTGTATTACGGCGCTCGCGAGTAATTTTCCTTAGACGTGTGCGCATCAGTGCAAGCGCCAAAACCCAATACAATCATCCAGTACATATAGCTAGACGGCAGGCTGCTATAAATTCAGAGCCGTTGCTGAAATGCCCTAGAAAAGAGAGGCCAGATTAGCGGGTTATAGAGAAGCGAAACTACTTTCGCTCGCGATGACTAGGCTTAAAAGCTCTCTGTGTTTAAGTGTTCTCTGTGTTTAAGTGTTCTCTGTGTTTAAGTGCTCTCTGTTTAAACGCTCTCTGTGTTTAAGTGCTGATCCCTGTAATGGCCCCGTCTGTCGGAGAGTACTCATGCAGCGCTCACGCTCAAAAATGAGCAGTTGAAAACATGGCAAAACCGCGCTAATAACTGACCAAAACCGGTCCAAATGGATTCACATAAGGAATGGTTAAGAAAAACAAGAGTACTATAACGCAGAAAAGATATACACGAAGGGCAAGTAATCGCATAATGAAATCACATTAGGCGAACATAATGCGAAAAGGCCGAAAATAGACACAACCCGAACACAAGGGAATCACAGGCGAATCACTGCTCTGCACTTCGTACAGCTTACAGCGCAGTGGAACTGGCTCAGATTTTTGTTACGGTAATGTAAGTGTTTTGTCAATATGCAATGCATCCAATACGTGTTGTCTGCTATTAGACTCGTATTGCGTGCCTTTTATTTGTTGCGTGTCGCCTTCAGGCTTTTCTTCTAAATAGCTGTTTCCTCTTTCATTGATTTATGGTCAGCTGTACATGTGGCAACCTTTCTCTACACTTCTGTATTTTCTGTATTGAGTTATTTCTAATGCATGGCTCAGCCTAAAGTATGTAATTAGTACGAGGTATATTTCCTCAATAAATGAATGAATAAATAAATAAATAAATAAATAAATAAATAAATAAATAAATAAATAAATAAATAGGTCAGCATATCTCTTTGAGCCACTCAGTGAATTCTGCGACTTTTTAGTCTACACCCGCCACTCAACTCTATTGGATGCCCAGAGATACCTAGCAACGACGTAGTAGGGTAGCTGGGTCACAAGCACGAGTAATTAATTGCATAAACTTATTACAGAGGAATCTATGTCCAGTACGCTGAGGCGTCAGCCGGTTGGAGCGGCTCCGCGGGTGCCGGTGCTTGTGTCCGATCGTCCCTTGCTAAAACGAGTGTTGAGTTATCGCTGAGAAGTGGCTGGAGAATGGTGTTACGAGCTGCCACTCTAGCGTCACCAGCGCGCAGTTGGCGAAGGTAATGACAACAGGGTAAGTTGTTCTGTACGCAAGCAGAATCAGTGAAGGGAGAGGAGACGTGTTTAGAAAACAAAACAACAATTTTACTGTAGTGATAATGCTTAAAAATGAACACATACAATTCAAAACTTACACACAACTAACAAACATGCCCATAATAGATTGAAATGTTTAGAAGATGAAAGTGTCTCGAGATTAACAAACAACTAAAGAAATTAACACCGGCAGTAAATCAAATCTAACACTTGAGAACTATTTAATATACAGTGAGATACAGCGTCGAGTCCTCCACGATGCGAAGGAAAGGTTCTGGCACGACAGCGATGGAGGCGGAACTTCAACGCTGGTATTTTCTTGAAGTAAGTTCTTCAATATCATCTCAAGCAGGTTTATTCGATTGATTTCTGGGGTTCTATATCCCAAACCCAGATATGATTATGAAAGACGCCACTGTGGAGGGCTCTAGAAATTTTCACCACCGTACACTGACATCGCACAGCACACGGGCCTCAACATTTCGCCTCCATGGAAATGCAGCCGCCGCGATGGGTATTTTATTCCGCGGCCTTCGTATCTGCAGCCAAGCGCCATAGCCACTAGGCCAACGTGGCGGGACACCAAGCAAGTTCAACTACTTGGAGATTGAAGTCCCGATAACTACTCTGCATACGTTAAGAGATGTCTCAACTAGACGAACGGCTATCTCTAGGTGACAGCCGATGCAAAGCCGCACTAGAAACTTCTAAAAGTTGCACTTCTTGCCATTATGCTCTAGATGCTGCTCACTGATTGACTTGCATGACGATCCGCCGCACTTGCATGCCACCACCCTCCGCGAAGGAGTAAGAAAGAGGAAAGAAGTGTCACAACTCGCTGGCTCAAGCTGAGGTCGAAGTGGTTTGTTCTCTTTTGATATCCCTGTCACACGGGCAAACTTAAGTGCACTTAGAGTTAGTGGACTTGCGGGCACAGAGTGTTATTCGCTCTATGAGATCAAGGAAGAGCGTTGTCAATGCAAATATGACTTTGCGAGAGATAAGCACATCAGAAGTGGCCAACGTCACGGCACCTAGGGTGGGCCTAGCTAGGCCGACGGCGGCGCTGTCGTCGGGCGCAGTCAACAGCGAGCCCGTCACAAAGAGCGTGTTTTTACAGACACGATTAACATTCGTACATATATGTCGTGTGTTAACACATACGAGTAGTTTTATAGAAACGTCGATGTGTAACACTATGGTAGGAATCTAGCAAGCGTTTCGGTAAAATGGCCCCTGCCGATGTTTCTTTAATTTCTCACAGGGGTTTCTCCCGATTTCCCGAGTGGTTTGTATATGGGATCTGCTTCACAGATTGCCCCATTTAAGGAATAACGCTGCTTAATTAGATCTATTAAAGGGGAAGTATTATTTGGCAACTTCACCAACTTTGAATCTATCTATCTATGTATCTATCTATCTATCTATCTATCTATCTATCTATCTATCTATCTATCTATCTATCTATCTATCTATCTATCTACGTACCAGCGCTCTCCTGGTCGTCTCCTTCTCTTGGTGCATACCAAGATAGAGATGGTAGGGTGTCAATGCACGACGAAAATGAATGGCTGATCTAGACATCGTTAACATGATATACCCGCCACGTACGTCATGAATAACGACAATACGATCACATGTGGCTCACACTAGCAGTTTGACAGAAATTTGTCTGGGTCGGATAATGATAGCTGAAATAAGGTCACACCAACCACAAATATTAAAATTGATCGCAATTTTTATGTTTGTGGTTGGTGTCACCTTATCTCAACTACCATTATCCTGCCCAACCAGGCAGATTTGTCTGAAAATTTCACGTTGACATCTTTGCGCATTGGCTAAGAAGGCGCCAATGTGGCCTCGAAACTGAAATTTTTACGTTTCTGGTTGGTGTCACCTCAGAACTATCATTATCCTGCCTAACCAGAAGGATTTCTCTCAAATGTTCACGTTTAAATCTTAACGCATTAACTAAAAAATGGCCAAGCTGCCCTGGAATCATAGGAATTTTTAAGTTTTTGGTTGGTGTCACCTTATCTTATTTGTACCAGCAGTGCTAAGCCCGGGTAATGCTGGTATGCGCCACACGCGGTTAATTTGACCGTTAACGCTGCAGCTCATGTTGACGAAAGACGAACCAAAACATACTTTCAAAACTTCTTGAGAACGCACTTATCACTGGTTAAACTAGAGGCACGCCACTTTTTGTAGCTTGTGAGAGAACTGTAGGTATAGACAAGCGTCAGCGTACGAGGCGTTACGGCGGTAGGGCTCCAACCCGGGACACCTATGGGCCAAGGAAGCACGCGACCGCTAGTACGGTGGCCTTACCATATTGTCACGTGGTCGTGAGGGTGGAAGGCGTAGCAAAACTCAATGCATTGTCAGCCGAACTGTTTATTGGGTGAACGTGTGCCCAGCAAAGAAAAGCAAAGCAAATTACACTGCAAGACGACAGCGGCGGGAACAGTCAGTCGTTGGTCGACGGAAAAACTGACCAGCGGCGAAATGCGTCGGCTTTTATACACACGTAATAGCGCATTCTAGTATCACCACTGAGATTCTAGAAGCCACTCACATGTGCGCGTCGGGCATGCAACGTTTCTAGAACGCTCGACACGGTTCCCGAAGCGACGTGCAAGGTAAGTGCGACCTGCGCTGCGCGTCACAGGCAAGTTATAACGGCGCTCCTGGCAAACGGACCAAAATAAATGCGTGTGTCAATATTGTAAGCACGCTTATCTCGTCAGCATGTATAATAATGGTACTTGTACTCCGTTTGCATGTAGACGTCGATCATACTCGTAAGACTTGGCTGAATGCCCTATAGTTAGGCACAGGCGAATTCCTCGCTGATTGCTCCCCATCACATCGATTACCACCAATGCGTAGGAACTGCCAAATTCTTCATGTCAGACGCAAATCATAGGCAATATTGTCCATGCGATTCCGGCCACTCCGGAAAATGCCTTGTTAGCTTCTCCAGGGCGATAGGAGCAGCGGGGCGGACCAATTGGCAGCCAGCAGCTCGACGTGAGACGTCTCCGGCGCTGCCATTGGCTATGGCCCTCCGTTTACCGAGGCAAGCATAGTGGCGCAGCGAAGTGAGTTCCGCGGACGCATTCGACGGGGAGTGCGCTTTTTACGAAGTGTCCCTACGCTTTTTCGTATGGCAACGTGCGAATGAGACTGGCGGGGATGTGTACTCGCACAATGTGGACTGAACTCTTGTGCGTGTGACAGGGGTATACAGACCGCAAAGACGGTAGACGCGTAGGCCCACCGATTCTATGAAGAGGGTAGACGCAATGGCGAAAAAGTACCCCTCATGGCGCTCACGCTCTACTGGGGAGTGTACGTACGTTACTGCGAAAAACATTGGGACTGAAGGCAAGAAAGAGCAAGGAAAGCTAGAAATAAAGTGATGATGAAGACACAGACAAAAATAGATACAAACGTGTATGAGCATCAAACCAAGTGAGTGTTGTGTAGAAACGTTAGCAAGGCTCAGTGGGTCCGGTCACGTTGAGCAGCAAACCCCTTTACGAAACAAGAGTTAGAACTAACTGCATCCTATTCAAGTATCTGCTCCATGAAAGCAAAATCAAGTCTAACCAAAGACAAACGATCGCGATGGTTCTCCACCAGGCATCCCAAACAAAGACAAGGGAGACCATGCTCGACAGACTCGCTTAGAAGTGTCTGTCGCTGGGCAGCTCGAGCAACGGAGGCTATCCGTCCTACAAACTCGCATCTTTCCCCGAGCTACCTAACCCCTCAATGCATGCGAAGTAAGCGAAGCCTTGCAGAAGCGGCCCGCCGCTCTTCCCTGGGGTATGGCTTCTCGGGACCTTTTTAATCAAGCCCTTTGTGTTGCTGTGTGAAAGAAACTTTGCGCGCAAAACACGCAACACCAATAAAGATAGGACGACAGTCCTGTCGTCCAGCGTTCTTTAGTGTGGTGGTTTTACGCTAAAAATTTCTTTCAGACTATGAACCAAGTCACCCAGCAAAGCAACTTGTAAGGTGTCCCTGTCAGCTTGCCTCACTTATGTACCCGCCGGGATAGTTTTGCGGTTAAGCGTTGGCTCGTGAAGGTCGAGGTCGCGGATCTAATCACGGCCACGGCGGTCGATTTCTACGCATCGACAAGTAAATCCCAGTGGCTGCAAATGGATACGCAACCTGCTCTTGATTACTTCCGATTAGTGAGCACAGCACAGAAATTCTGACATGTTTCTATGCATCGCTTACATTTATGAGCGTTTCCTCTCATTAACCAGAAGGCCCCAGCTCACAACAACTACCGTACTAACTACTAGCAATGCCCCGCCTCGGCGGTGCAGGGTCTATGGCACTCGGATGATGACCCTACTGTCGCGGGATCGGATCTCGGCCGCGGCTGCTGCATTTCGACGGAGGCGAAATGTTGAGGCCCGTGTACTGTGCCGTGTCAGTGCGCGTTAAAGAACTCCAGGTGACCAAAACATTCGGAGTCCTCCACTACGGTGTCTCTCATGAATAAATCGTGGTCTTGTTAAGTAAAACCACCGAAATTAACATTGCCAAGCAACTTGTTTCGCTCATTTTGCGGATGTAACGTATGAGCCGTAAGGGGGCGACGTCAGTATGTCAAGTGGTCTTCCTAGTTTCGGACACTTGCCTTTACTTCCTTATGTGTTCGCGCAACGGGATCGATACGTTTAGGTAGTTCTCTGGGCATGCTTCGAGTACAAAAACAATTTTTTTTGGACTAAGCAGCCATAAATCGAAGTTCGCGATCGAAATAGCTATGCATTGTTTGGTCGTCACAAAAAGACATACACGACTTTTTTCCTAGGCCAGCCAACTCCTTAATTACACGTTGCTCTCGCCCAAGCCTCGAAGTATGGCAGTTGGCTAAGAAGAGAACATTCAGGGAAACATGAGTAAGCTTTCTCTTTTGCCAGAGGTTGTTCCTTTTTTTTTGTTCAAACGTAAGGTACTTTTGTACGGAGTCGGCAGTCACCAGCGCTTCAGTGAGTCCCTGAAGTCACTGGAATATGACAAGGTGTAATGTGTGTCGACGAAACCGTATCGGGTGCAGGTTTGGCACGCCCTTTCTAATCCTCAGCAGATGTCTCACCCTATTTTTCGTGGTCTGTTTTAACGCGATAGCGTTACAGAGCTCGTTCCGCAGAAATACCGCCGTCGGTGTCGGCGTCTCCACGCGTCTCTTGTGAGCGAAAAAACGGCCGTGGGCGAAAAATAACAGCTCCCAAAGTGGACAACTATGTCCATCTAGCGGAAGATATATCAAGCAATGCCTCGACTACCATGGACTCCGAGACCGCGAGCGCGCCTGTCATCTCGGAGGCCATGCGACTACAGCAGAGCCTATATGCGGTCTCGTCGGATACTCTGCATCCACTTCTTTAGCATTTAATTTTCACGGCACCATTAAAGAAGTGAAGTACTACAATTGCCATTTCACCGACCATAAGGCGATCTGTGTTGCGGTTGGCCGGAAGAGGTCTCCAGAAGAACAAATCGAACAGCTGCCAGATAGTTAACGCACGAAGGAAGACAGGATGTGACCATTTACGAATAAAAGTGTCACGCCACGCGCTGTTCATAATACCGGACGATGTGACTACATCACTGTACAAATTTTTCATGAAGTTGACATAAAAGTGTTGTTAAATAGATCGAGAACCTCTACCATTACTATAGATACGTCGCGCGCGCGTGTGTTTGTCTGTGTCTGTGCGTGTGTGCGTGTGTAACAACACACATTAATAAGTATGCAGTGAGTGGTTGAAGTGCACACTAGGGGCCGGATTTCGCTATAGCGTTCAACTCTTAAAGGCGAAGCTTAAGGGTCCCCCAGTTTTTTTTCATGCCCTCCGCAACTTCAAGCCCAAGTTATTTAGTTTTTTTTTCCTTTTTTTCACATCGTGGTGCTTTTATAGTGTGCATAGTTATTCTGATCTGGCATCAATAAGCCATTACATTCAGCACCTCCACCGTTTGCCTTAAAGGGGCCCTGCGACACCTATTGAGCGTGGTATTCAGGGATGTCTTAGCGAGTGGAAAGGTTAAAAGTAAAGTGGTTATCATTTCCTTACAAAGAATCTTCTTGAAACATGGTGATTCGCAACGGCGAATTCTGTTAGGAGAAGTGACGTTGCATTATGTAGCACAGACGAGCGTGGCTGTGCATTGTGATTGGTTCGACGCGTCAATTCGCACTTTACATTTATTGATTTGATTTCTCGCGTTTAACGTCCTCAAACCCCGCGCTAAGATTATGAGAGACGCCGTTATGGAGGGCTCCGGAAATTTTGACCACCTGGAGTTCTTTAACGTGCACTGACCTCGCACAGCACACGGGCCTCGACATTTTGCCTCCATGCATGAGCGGGCAATGTCCCGGGTGATTTACGGTAACACAGAACGATCCCCAGCTTCGCCCACTCGTCATGGTCCACTTCGTGGAATGCGTGGAGTTTTTCTTTTGTTTCTTTTTTGTTGTTTTTGTTGCGTCTGAATGAAAACGCGTACGAAAACCGGCCTAGAGCAGGAGCGGTACTATTACATGCGCTATAGCGATACGCCGGTTTTACTGTGCAGTTGAAAATGTTGCAAGCTCGTCATAGGAGCTTGCAACGCGAATGGCGGCTTTTTTCCAGACTGTCTGCTCCTGTTTTGAATTTCGAAGACTAATAATTTCTGTTTTCTTGCGCCGATTTTTATCATTCTTTTCGCGTTCATCTCGGTATTCAATACTGCCCCGGCCGCTACATAAAACGCACACCATGTGTGTTGTCAATGCAGCGGCCGTAATACTAAACCCAGGTAGCACAAACCCGACTATAAGACATCTGTGTCAGGGCTTGTTTAAGCCAAGTGGATGTCTACCATCCAACTTAAACAAGCCAAGTTGTAGCCGTAGAACTCTACAAGCCCTCCTGAAGCCAAGCTAATGCTCCCCTAGTATTCGTCTAGAAGTCTTGGCAAGCCCTTCATTTGACTTTGTGTAGACTTTCAAATCGAGGCTTTTTTTTGCTTTCCCAGCATTATGCAGCTAATTTAACAAAACAATTTCACATAGTGTGCATACTGTCCACAAATGCAGGCTGCCGGCAGAATTGCGCTTTTCATGGACCTTGATGTGCTGCAGGCTATTTAGGAAATATGCACAAATATACACAGCCAATTTTTTAGAGCACTGTAGTGAGGTGCCTCTTACATAGGGATATTAGTAAAAAAAGACCAAAGCACAGCAAAATTAGCAAAATACCAAATTTATTTTTCAAACTACAGTGATCAGGAATGTCCGCATGGCTAAATCCTTGCTTTGTCAAGATTGTTTTTTGAATGTATATATATAGAAAGGCTGACTCGGCAACTGAATGTGGATGATGAATACGTCAGCTGGTGACAGTCCCAGTGGCTTCCGAATGCTGAAGAACTGCACCAGTAAAAAGAATAACATGCAGGCTCATGCGAGAAAAGAACACTAGACAGGCTGATTGCTATACAGTGACACTTGGCTATGAGCATAATGTACCAAAAAAAAAAACATTTGTCAGTGGTTGTACCGAGGCTGTGTACAGAACTGCATAATTAAGTTAGGTGCAATAATTTAAATACCTTGTTAATCACATAGGTGAGAATTTCTTTATAAAATAATCAAGAAAAGAACTCAGCACAAAATGCTTACTACGTCTTAGGTGCTCAATGTCTGCCTTCTTCACCAGCCATCTGATGACTGGTGAATAACATGGTTGTTGCCTTTTCCCATGTAAGACCACTTCAATTCTGCTGCAGTACTGAATGACCTGGTAAGACAATACAAATAGCACACATCAGCTAGTATTATGACATTTTTCAAACCATTACCTAATATGGATAGCTGCACAATTAATATTGTTATAAAACTATACCTTTACATGCAACGTGAAAGCACAAGCAGGTATAAACCAAAGAGAAAAACCACTCCATTCCGATCAACGACCAGGCTCACACACTCCGTTTCTTTCTCTAGTGGGCACCACCTTGTATAGCAGCATTGTTTCCAGGGTAGGCTCAGCTCGTCAAGCAAGCTAATGGTTGTTGATATAGCCAATAATCACTACATTTTTCACAAATCACTTATGGATAATACTGCAATATAGAGGACAGTTCATGCAAGGGAAGAGTGCCACTCACTGCAGCTGCACGGAATATTCCTTGAATAAATGGAATCTCTCCACAGAAATATTTATTCTACAATACTGCATGTTTTTTACAGTAATAGTCACTGCACTGATAAGTTCAAACAGCTACCCTGTAAACGTACCTTCAGTGATGCTGCAGACGTGCCAGTCCCTGTGGCTACTCTTCTGCCGCTGGCCTAGTGCGCTGAAGTTTACTCTGAAGCAGTCTGTGAGAATGACGCATAGATTGCCTGTTGTTAGGCTCTTTCAATCATGGGCCACAATATGTGAGAGTCACTGTATCTGCAGAAAAAAAGCACAAGAGGCGCCTGAAGCTGACAGTACTGAACAGAAAAAATGTCAACATGGCGCACAAAAATACAAGAGAGATAAGGACAGAGTGTAGGCTACTATCTGCCATGAATCATAGAAAGCCACCACATATAGGCAAACTGATCAACACCCGCATTTGCAAGAAATATGGACACTAATTGTGCCATCACTAACAAAAAGTGCACACACCACATGTTTATTTCTAAAAGATTTCTTTTTGTACAGGGGAAAGTATACAGGAAAGCTAACCTTGACGCCACATGAAAACAACAGAAAAAGGAGCATGCCATCAGTACAAACAAAACCAATGGCAATGTTAACTCGGCCTTTGCGAATCAATACAAAAGAGCATACGAAAAAAAAGCATGAGTACACAAACCTATACCTTATGGAGCGCTGTTGAGAAAAGCAACTTCCCTGTCTCAAAGTGCAATAAAAAATGTGCTGAAGCACTTGTGCTAATGTTGCCTAGTGAACAAAATTCTATCGTGTACTTTAGTCATGACCTCGATTTCATCAAACTACAGTGTTTGCTTTGACACTAGCAAACATTACTACTCCTTACAGCCACTGTTCTCACATGCCATCATTAATACAACACACCTTTTGCAACAGCATACCTGCAACAAGCACGAATTTTAGGCATTTAGCTCTCCAGTGCTCACCAGATTTAGATCAAACCTTTCTCATCAGACAACATTATGACACAGAGTGGTGCCAATTCACACAATTCCGCTTTGTTTTCAGATTGCTTTGCTCCTTTCCATTTGGAAGCAGCATCAAGTGTCTATGTATTCAGTCAAGAAAGATTTGTATACAGCCACACATAGCTGGGGATACATGACAAAATAATGACAGTGAACGGCACAGCAGTTCGTGTTTATGCAGTATCAGCATCTGCGGTTCCAAGTGTAACAACCTTACCTTCTGTCCTTCGCAGAAAACTATCCCTTTAACCTACACTTGATTATCAAATTTGCACTACACTTTTTTTGTATTTTTTGTTAGTATTTCTCTCCCACAAAAATCTCTGTTTCGGTTAATGGCCGATCCCCCAGAGTGGGTTGCGCAAAGGTACCCAAGGCCCAACCAACCAACCAACCAACCTTACAATGAACACAGGAGGCTCACGGCGATGAGTCATCCTGCATAAAGAAAATTAACCTGAACTTAAAAGCATATTAAGTTTGTGGCGTGTTCACAAATCCAGATGCGAAGCAAGGAAACCGTGAACCACAGAAATCCACTAATAAGCACGCAAGGCCTTTGAACGCCTATGCGCAATGCATTTATTTATTTATTACGTACTGTCTCCGGCTTATAGGCTTTGGGCATATGGAGGGGTAGGAATGCTACACAAAACAAGTTCGGCGCTTAAGCAAAGTGAAATCGTGTAACAAAAGACAATGGAAAGCACATGTGTGAATGCGTACACGCAAAGTGCAAAGAAAAAAGAAAAACAGAGTAAGGGTCACTGCACCCAACAAACACATCAGATGCCCGAATGCCCAATATATACAGGGAATTTGTGCATCTGATGCTCATACAGCGTAACCAAAATTTGTTCATGTTATTTAATACGTCCGTGCGGACTGGACAGAAATCTGTTGAAATTACACAAAAGCACCTTGAATAGAGGTAAATTTTTGATAACTTACCCAAATGTGGCTGTCCTTCAACGCTGACGGACCGATGTCAGCATGACACGAAGTTCTAATCCCGGGGATGCACGTATGAAGAAAAGCGAAATCAAAACGAGCGACCACAGATATTACACGGCGTGCCACACGGAAAGCGCGGCCATTGTGGAGACTGCCAGGTCGGCCAAGCCACGATAGCGTACGGACCTTTCAGCAGATTGCCGCGCCGTGCAAGACTATTTTTAAAAATAGATTCAACAAAGCAACTTATTTCACAATATTCGCGCTTTAATAGGTTAAATTTATCATTATTATATTAATGAAGTCTGTAATTTTTTAAAGTACCAAACTATACGGCGTGGCTCAAACAACTTCCGGTTACGCGTGCCAGATTTGAATTGGCGGAATAACAGTGCGGGTCTGCGAAAAGGAGTCTGCGCAGACGCCTCAGAGCTTTTGATAAAAAAATTATGTCATATTCGAACTATCTACATTTCAATATATTGCGAAATACTCAAAGGGATATTATTGATTGTCGAGAAATCTATGCAAGTATGTCGGAAAAAAGTGCAGCCGCTTGCATGTTATGTGTGTGACACTTCGAGACACTTTCTTAATAGGGACGTTTAGCGTGTCCGGTAAACCGGTATACGCAAAGGTGTAGCGGATACAGGATAGCGTGTAGCGTTGTTTTTCGCAGTGAAGTGGCGCCAGCTGTGGGGGATAAACAAAACAAGCAAACCCGCGTTAAATGTCCTCCGAGATTCTGGAAACCACTCGCTAAGCCTACAGCTTCGATAATTTCAGTCTGGCTCTCAGAAACGGCGTTGAATCATCACGGATACTTTACTGTCGAAGCTGCATTATACAAAGCTAAGGCAAATACAACCGTCAGTTAGTTACTTAAGGGCTACACAGCGCGCGACGACCACTTGAAAGATTCGAAGCGGAGGGTGGTCAGTCGGCCATGTTTGCCAATGCGCTGTTTACGCCCGGTACTCCGCTCTACGCGAAGCGCTTGCCTATAGCGGTTTACCGGACACGCTAAATGTCCCTAATAGTGTGAATACCGGCACGACTCCGGCGGGTCTCGCAGCTGACGTCTTCAAAATGTTTAAGAGAAGCTGTACACTAGACGTCTAATTCATAGCTCGACTTAGCCCTAGCTGTGTCAAGCTGAGTCAAGCCGAGTCAAGAAGTCTTGTAGCCGACTTTTGCTACCTGGGAACACACTCCAGTGTTTCAGAAGACAGTGAAAAAAGCGTCGCAGTGCCCCTCTGTGATGGAGTGAAGTGGCCGTGCGGGGCAAAGAGTAATGTGTTTGAAGTGCGCGCCACCGATCCCATCAACATAGAAGACGACGAGGCAGTGCGTCATTGCGCGTGGTGGCGCGAGGCCATTTGGCCAATGAGGAGGCGACACGACGAAGAGAAGGGACTGCCGAGGCTTCCGGAGCAGAGCCAGGGAGACGTGGCTGAGACGTGGTGGAAGAAGAAGCCTACCAGGGCGCGGGAGTGGCGGCCGAGTTCCTGTGGCAAGGCCGCTGCAGGCTCCCACCTGGGCGTGTACCCGAGCGGTACAGCACCTGGCGTTGGCCAGGCTTTCCAGCATCTGGCGTTGGCCAGCCTTTCTACCGGCTTCCCATCGTCTGGCGTTGGCCCGGCATTCCACCGGCTTCCCATCGTCTGGCGTTGGCCAGGCATTCGACCGGATTTCTATCGTCTGGCGTTGGCCAGGCATAACCGCGTCTCCGGTTCGTTGTCCGACCGTCGGCTGAAGAACGCCGAGAGGTTGCTGACCCCGACTCGCCCGACGCTACCTTCCCTCCGACGACACCTTAAGCTAGTCTGCCCCGAGTGCGTCTTCTTCATCAACCTCGCCGTCTACTCTGGTGTGCCCACGTTAACGGTGACAGTCTTTCCTGTTCAGCTTACGCTATGCACTGTTAACCATTCTTCTTCACGGTCACAGTTCTGTTAACTTTTTGTCTCCTTTGCACGCTTCACCTTGTTTTTATTCTTTCCTCTCTTTAAACCGTTTCTGTAAATGCAGCGAGTGTTTTTTGTTTTTCTTCCCTGCACAAACGGTCTCGTCTTTCCTTTCTCGATGACGGCCAAGCCATCGAGTCTTCAACACACGAACCTACACGAGGGCACGTTAATTCGCTAGCCCCGTGACACCCTCTAAGAACAGCTCACAGTGATCGCATATCGGTAATCCTTCTTGCAAGCACGCACAGCGTGTTTATCTGAAAGACACTCATATTTCTCTGTAAGTACTGCAAAACAAATGTGTCCTTCTGGCTATCGCCTGGATTTCTACACCTCTGGCGTACCTTGAGTTTTCGTGATGCTACATGAGCACCACGTGTCTCGATCCCTTTAAATTACTTGTCGTTGTCTCTGCTATGTATAGGATGGAATACCTCTCGCTAGCTTCAATAACCGTCTTCTCTATACTCACGAGCCTCTAGTTACGGTGAAAGTACGTTCTTCTTGCATTGGTGGCGCAGTTTCCGTATTTCCGAAACAACGATACCGTCTCCCACAACTGTCCAGCTCGCAGGGAGATGTTCCTCCCCATGGCTGAGCATTATTGTATCCTCATCTTCGAAGAATGGCCCGCTCTATCCTTAAATCCGTCCGACGACTCCTTCCCGCCCGTCTATCAACGTGCTTTACCAGGCGTTGCAGGCAGTGACGTCGCCGGCATTGTGTGCCTTCCCAGCCGCTTGGACACAGTTGTTATCAGTCGCTTTGAAGTAATTGGTACAGGCAACAAGCACAGATGCTCCAAGCCATTTGGCGTGCATGCAAGAGATTTGATTTGACTGGCGTCGATTAGCTTTCTTGAGGACTGCGAGAAAATAATCGTTTGTAGTTACACTGAAAGGGAAAAGACATGGCCTTGAAAACACTGTACCTTGGCGATATGTATTTGTCGAGAAAGAAACCGAACTGACCACAGCAGAGAAAGTTGCAACGCGAGTGAGTGCATCCTTCTTGTGCTGGTTTTTTTTATTTGTTGTTGTCGAACATCAATACCGGTACCTCTCCTACTTAATCTTCCACTTTAAGAGCATCATCATCATCATGGTCATCAGCTGGAGCAGCGGCAGATGCTGAGGTGAAGGTGCGCTCCGGTTCCAGCCACCAACAATATATATATTCACTGCAGGAAAAAACAAACTGGTCTCTCCATGCTGTCTCCAAGCAAACCTCTCTTGAACTACCTGACCCTGGCTTACGCCTGCAAGCTAGCTGGTTTCTTTATAACCTAATTAGCGTCCGTCTACGTGTGAGCTTTGCTTCTCCAATCCCCCATACTCTGATGTTAATATACCATCGGTTATCCAACCTAGAGATCATATCACCTACCCAGCTCGAGCCTTCTTTTTTCTGCATGCCGAAGAGAATACCGGATACTACCATTTCAGAGCGGCGGTGATCAGTCCTTCGTATGCAGCTTCGTAGAGCTATGGGGGAGAGAGCTCGCGCGTTCACTCCGGCGGTCCTCTTTCTGGCAGTGGAAAAATATGTGGCGTCTGCTTAGCGATGCCCACGATTCTCTACCAGAAAGATAGAAAAAAAGAAGGAAGGAAGAAAGCAAAACAATCTAAGCCAGTTCTCCTGCAGTGAAAGCTGTACGAATTACGGAGCAGGGGTTCACCTCTTGTGTTTATTGTCGCCGTTTTCGAATTATTCTTCCTTCATTTCATCTCATTGTGCATGCTGTTGATCTTAATGCGTATCTTTTGTTTAAATGAACCTATCCAGTTTTTATCTTAACCAGTCCTAATCTGCATCCATGTAGTTTATTATTAACAATCATTAATTGAGTTTATGGGAATTCATCGGTGTATATAAGGCTTTTTTCCTGGGGCAGTGATTCGCTTGCGTTTCTTTAATATTCATGCTGGAGGTTTTCGAATTGTTTTCGCTTAATTTGTTCTGATTATGGAAATAATGGCCGTTAGGGTGTATGTTGTACTTTATTATACAAAAGTGGTTTATTATGACCATTTAGAATCTGAATCCATTTTAACCGGTTTTGGTTAGTTTTGGTGTTTTCGCCATGTTTAGAAGTGCTGTATTAAGCGTGACAACATCCTGAGTACATGCCGACAGCCCACTCCTATAAAGGGGCCCTTTCTTTTCGATGGGAGATTTGAACTCAGATATCCAAGGTGCGAAGGCAGCCATTATAACAACTCGGCTATAAATCCACGCTTGCAGAGCATCCTTTATGCAAACCATGTGAATGCGCTGTTAATAAGAGAAAAGAAATAGCGGGCACGAAAGAAGACGAAGTAGTATCGCGAGCGCGTGGCACGTGTTTCTTGGTTTTTCTTTTGGAATAAACGAATCGTGGCGTCTCGCTGCTCGGCGCTCTTCAGGCGTATTGTCTTCCGCCGCCCTTCGAAGCCTCGTTTATTACTCATCAAAATCCTCGGACTTTACATGCGCTTTACTAATGACAGTGAGGGAACTGAGGAAGAGAGACAGAAAACAAAACACAAAGTAAAATTAAATTAAAAGAAATAGTATTTCTCCACAAAGCCGCATTCCAATCCGGGCATTTGCGGTCCGAACGCAAGTATGATAACGGCTAAGCTATACACTCAAGCTTGCTGGGATTTGATTAACCAGAACCATACCATTGAGTAGTGTCCAAGATTGTAGCAAAACTTGCTATGCTTGAGAAAATGCGAAGCTGAGAGAGGGAGACAGAAAAAAATTAAAAAGAGGGCTAAAGAAGTTTTATATAGTGCAAGAAAAGATACGTGTGTTTTTTGGTAAAAAGTCTCTCATCTTTTGCTTAACTCTTCAATGATTTCCTAAACCCCCGCAGTCCCTCTTGTCATTGATATTTCCACCAGTAGAGCCACGTCTATTTAGTGCTTTTTTTCTGTAGTTCATAACGTTATCCTCCTTTGATGTAATAATAGGCGTGAGATTTCGCGTTGCCGGTTCTTCACCGGTGCGTAACTCATTGTGTAAAATCTTTGTTAACTAATCTCTTGGTGTGTGCACACTGTGTTAGGGGCGCTATAGAACACAGTAGGTACGCGATTTCGTTTCGTATTTTTTATAAATAGCGGAAAGCAGCCACCCTATTGTGTAACGCCGGCCACATGACCGCTCGACTCGCCTTTTCTGTTCTAAAAGCACACTATCAAGGTCCTTTGTCCGTATCGGCCGTAACAAGTGTCCTCTTGCGCATATCCCTGAGGCCTGCTGCCTCTGATCACTTCTGATTCCTTAGTGGCGCGAGCACCGAGTCACGCTCTTGTTCCTTACGCGGCACTTCCGGTTCATATCATAAACTACGTGTTACTGTAGTGAGTAAAATGATATAAACAGTACTTTAAGACAACACAAACATTAAAACATAAAGAAGTATAAAGTTGTGGGCGATATGACATCAAAAGGTGCTCAAGAACTACATTTTTCGCTAGTTGACTCCTTTCCTTGTTGCTTGTTCCGCCTGAACGTGTTTAGTACGACATCAGAAAAAAGGTCATTTATACTGAAATTGATTTAATCATTAGGTTGATTGACAAGATGTGTTATTGCACTTCGGTTCAAGTTACAATTACGTGTGCCTTATACAAGCCTTGGATATGCTGGTGTGAGGCACAGAAAATAAATAAATAAAAAAAATAAATCCTGCACGTGGTTCATGCCACTATTGTGGACTAAAAGAGAGTTGCAGGGTTACACCAACGCGGTGCATGACTGCCACTCTGAGGCATCTGATTTAAAGGGTAACTGCAGCCTTGTTTTCACCAAATTCTGATACCGCCGTTTTCCAACGGTACTGGAACCACGGCGGTTAAATTTGCTACTAAACTCACTAATAACGCTAAATAAGGGAATAAACGATGTCTTCATTCGCTTATTCTACCGAAACGGTTAGACGCTTCGTGCAGATCCATCGTGCGGACGACTTGAAACTGCGTGACCTGGCATACATTACTACAGCACCGAGAACGATGCATATTGAAAATTTCATTGATATCCGCGGACATTAAAAATCGCCGGAGGTGCCCTTTAAAGACTGACGTGCCTTTCCAGAGTTCCTTTTTTTTCTTTGGTTACCTGCGCCATATTGTTAAGCGAGTAGTAAAAATGCCACCGCAAACGCGCTGTCGAGCAGAGAACTTCCAGATAACAGCAGGCAACACCCGTTGAAAGCCCATGTCCCCTGTGAAAAGTGAGTAAAGAGCGGAGTTGACAAGCCACCACTTGGTGAAAGCGTGTTTTGTTTTGTTTTGTTTTTACCTGGAAGCTTGGCGCAACCCATTACGGGGGATCGGCCACTGAGTCGCGGGGCAGGAGAAGGATAGGAGGAAATGGAAAAAAGGAAAAGAAAAGAGATGAATAAGAAGGGGAAGCCAGCCTGAGATCTTGTAAAGGAATGAAGGAAGAGTGGTTATATCGATTTCTTAACGAGGTAGCTGTCACAAGAGAGTCACATTGTGTTTATATAATCCGTTATGACTGACAAGAAAATAACCTGGAATTCTGTATAAAGATAAACAAATAAATTAGCAGGGAAGCCTCTTAGTTTTGGATAAAAAATTAAATACGGCATCACATACATCTTTATTACAGTGACCGAGTACCGACGCCCCCAGGGAGAGTAACGTGGTTAATCAAACTTCAATCTAATGTTTCGACTTGGTAATTCCAAAAATCTTTTCCCTTGGTGTTTATCAGATTGCGCTGTTTCTTAAGCATCTTCTTCTCTCAGGCAGCTTTGCTTTATTGCTTTATCCCTCTCTGTATTGCACTCTCCTCCTTTCCCTCTTTCTCGCCCTCACCAATCTTTTCCATCCCTTGCTATGTTAGGCTGTACATGGCGATGCTGCGATTTACACGTTCACCTCCTCCATTTTCTCCTCTTCACCCGCGTGCGCTCGTTTCTTGCAACGTTCCTTGCTTTCTCATGAGTTCGGCCGTTTCAAAACGCTCCTTATCAGGCCGCTGGAGTCGACTGTACAGAACGTACACACATCGCGTGATAGCAAGGGCTTCTAGAAAGGAGCAATTCATGCTTGATTGCTGTCATTAGAGTGGTATGCAGCATTTTAAGTGAACATTTTTAGCGTGTTGTTCCCGAGAAGCTTTGTTTGTTTCTTTTTTTTAGGATAGCAACACGATATTGGCTGAGTGATTGATTCCTTGCTGTTGTGTGTTCTGGGTTGAAAACACTTGCTTAGAAGGCCTTGCGATAAAAATGCATGACAAACTAGCTTGACTGCTTCTAGAACAGCTTCTCGCACCGTTTTAAACTATGGGAACATGCCTTACGACTGTGTTCACTAAGGGCACAGTTGTATCAGTGCTGTGATTACGCTACCTTCGGTTCTAGTCCATGAGTTGGTGAAATCTCAGTGGATTAACAACCGAAATTGATTGCTGCCCCTGAAATTCTTCTTAACCGTCCACAGTTTAGCTGTTCTTGTGATAGTGAAAAACAGTACACTGCAAAATAACATAAGAAAAACGCGCTCGGTTAGCGCTCGCAACAAAAATCGACGAACACACTTCCGAGTGGCACAAAAGCATCCCCTATGGCGAAGTTCGCTAACGACAGAGGTGAAAATGGTAGATATTGAATATATTTAACGAATGGAGTCATTTTTATTATAAAAAGCACGTACACAAAGAAACGTTACTGAAAAACAACACGTAAACAAACCCTCACGTGCATCATCGTTAAGATACACTCTCCATCTACTTGGTATTTCTTGCGCATTGGTTCTGTGGTATGAGGCTGTACAATTAATACTAACCTACAAAATTCCGACTTTATGCAAAAGAAGCACGTAAGGATACTTTTAAACTTTCCGTATGATGTCGACACAAAGGGCTGTCTTATAAGGCTGGAACCCATCCATAACCTCTATACATTGAAGTAATTACTGAATATAATTTTAGACATTTTCGTATTATTCCTAAAGTAAAAACACTAACATCAACGACTCTAAATACTACCGCGGTGCTTCGCAATGCAATCAAAATATCTTATACGGCTGCCGTGAAAACCTACTTTCGGTTTCGACTTAGATGAGGCAGTTTCATAGTTGCATGCAAACACAGTCTAAGTCCCGTGGGCACGGGGAATGGCAACGGACTCGCAACAGCTCCTTTCACTGCTGTAGGTTGCACGTGCTGCAGGAAAAAAAACGATGATTTTATTGTCGCCAAGCCACAGTGGCAGCGATTTTGGCGATATTTATGCGATTGCGTTCACACGTCATCGCATTGTTCGTTGGCATGAGACAAGTGTACGCTGCACAATCACCGCGAACTGCACATTGGCAAATTTTTAAATCACCTGTGAGGGTTACATAGACATAATATTTCTTTTTGCCTCCATGTTTCTTTGCGACTTGATTACACTGTTTATTTGGTTCCTATGTGCTTTTTTTTTCTTTTTCATGTTGCATATCATTTCAGGTAGTGCTGTCAGTACAACGCAAAGGTAGCTGCGGGTAGTTTATGAAGCTTCCTCCACAAAGAGCAGCTTTTACCCGCAGTTTGCTTGTCATACACTGCAATCGTATTATTATTATTATCATTATTATTATTATTTATTTGTTTGCACAAACAGTATTAACTTATTGTCACTGCCATCTCTTCACTGCCGCCGAAATTGTGCTGATCTGCTATTTCTTTTTAAACTTTTACATGGAGAGAGAGACTCTTAAGGCAGAGAATTTAGCCGGCGTTGAAATATCGCTGACATGCTACTCTGCGTGGGGAGGGAGTTTGGGGAGAGAAAGACGACTAGAAAGAAGTACAAGATAGAGTGAAAAAGAAAAGAGAAAGAAAAATCGGGCTTTGTGTCTTTGACTGTGATGCCTAATTGCGTCCAAAGATATTCAACGTTTGCACCAACCCGCAGTGATGTGATAGGGTGTGTTGCATGGTGGGTGAGTGATGGTGACGACGGAGATAAAGTTAAAGTCGATGGGGTTGACCTATACTATTTAAATATGTAAATAAAAAGTCCATCGCACGTCTCTGTTGTGTGGGGCAAGCTAGAGGGCCTAAAACACACTGAGGTCATAAAGGGAGCTGTGTAAGTGATTGCATGCAATGTTCAGAGAGCGCACGCTCATCATTGTACGCTCGGCACTCAAACAAAATATGCTCTACGGTTTCAGTAGAGCCACAGTTGCTGCAGTGTGGGCTTGTCTCCTGATGGAAGCGGTACCGTAAGTCGTTGGAATATGCAATGTTCAGCCGTAGTCGATGATACAAGGTTTCCAGATGCCGAGGGATGTTGGAGTGTAGTTTTGATTTGAGATCTGGGTCGACTGAGTATAAGAAAGGGTGATGATATGTCGGTAACTTCCATAGCCGGTTCCTTTCTTCGTAAGCGAATCGTTTAGCAATTTGGGAAGCATCAGATTTGGTGAAATAGATCCGCTTAGAGTTTTGATATCTAAGACCGTTACGTGCTGCTTCATCGGCTTTTTCGTTGGGCAGAATGCCGCAGTGAGCTGGTATCCATTGAAATGTAATGCAGTGTCCTGCGGTAAAAGCCAGGTGATGTAAATAGGCAATGTCGGCAGAAACGGGCTGATTAGTTTTCTTCAGGTGGTTGTGCAATGTTTGAAGCGCTCCTTTGGAGTCGGTAAAAATTGCCCATCGGCCGGGCTTTTGGCGCACGGTATACAGCATAGCTTCCTTAATACGGTGAAGTTCCGCTGTCATGCAAGATGTTTTCCGCTGCAGCCGATAGGAACGCATTTCTTCTGTTGAAGGCACATAAAGGCCACAGGAAGAAGCCTCTCGAGTCGTTCAAGCATCAGTGTAAATATGCGTGTGATGGGGATATTTCTCTGCTAAGTAGAGGATAGTAGCTTGCAACAGCGCGACCTGTGGCAGGTGCCTCTTTGCTTCGTTTATGCCAGGTACAAACCGGATAATATTTAGCGGCGAAAGTGTCCAGGGAGGAAAGGTGGTAGGCAGTAGGCGCTGTGGCTGGTTGATAAAAGGGAGTTTCAGCATTTGCACAGCTTCACCAAAGCCAGACTTACTGTAGGTTATGTGGGCGCGATACAAAAGGTGTTTTTTCCCTTGCAGGGCATGTCGAAGATGTGCCCGCATGGTTTCTTACGTGGCAAGGACCTCTAACGAGAGACACTCCGCTTCCGCTACTGTTCCAGAGGCTGATGACCCTTGCGGGAAGCCCAAACAGATTCTCAGGCAGTTGTTTCGCGCAGCTTCCAGAGGATTTCTTATTCGCTGGTGATCATTTGTGGAGTAGCGGTAGGCAATAGCGCAATGTGCCTTCAACGTAGGCTTTTTCAAGCAGAACCATTGAGCGGCAGTTGCAGCCCCATCTTGTTCTCGCCATGAACTTGAATACTTGAGATGCTACAGCTATTCTTGCTCGTAGTTTCTTCACCTGAGGTGACCAAGAGAAATTTCGGTCTGCCAAAACTCCAAGGAATTGTTGAGAGCGCACATATGCCAGTGGTCGTCCGCCGAGAAGGAGCGGATATTTGGTCATTTTCTTTCTCGTAAAAGCCATGGCGGTACTCTTTTCTGGCGAAAAATGAAGACCCCGGAGAGCCAAATATTTCGACAGCTTTAGTAATGCCTTTTGAAGCCGTTGTTGGGTGATATAGCGCGAACTTGTCGCGCTCCAGGTGCGTATGTCATCGGCGTAAATGGCGATGTGTACTGCCCGCGGCAGGTTCCTTGTGATATGTATCAAGGTAAGGTTGAATAAGAGCGGGCTAAGCACAGCACCTTGGGGCACACCCTTCTCCACAGTATAAGATAGCGTAGGGCCTTGCAGAGTAGCCATAAATATTTTCCGCTCTTTTAAATAGTTGTCAATCCACTTGTATAGCCTACCTCCAAAGCCAAGACTGGCCATGGCTGTGAGAATGGCATAATGAAAAACAGAATCAAAAGCTGCCTTAATGTCAAGGAAGACAGCTGTTGGGATGTGCCCAGCACGAAGGTGCTCTTCAAGTGAAGAGACGAGGACGATGACATTGTCGATGGCGGACCTGTTTCGACGGAATCCGTTCATTTCCGCAGGAAACGCATTATGGGTTTCGAGAAACCATGTCATTCTTTTATATATCATGCGTTCCATGAGCTTGCCTACACAGCTGAGTAGGGCGATGGGTCGGTAAGATGCATAGCTTGTTGGCTGCTTACCGGGTTTCAAAATTGGCACAATTTTCGCCAGCTTCCATTCCGTTGGAACTTCGCCAGATGTCCACGAAGAATTATAATATTCTAGTAGTCGCATGCGGGAAGTGTAAGGCAGCTTTGCGATGGCTTCATAGCTTATTTCATCATTCCCTGGAGATGTGCGCCTGTTCGTTTCGGCGGTAGTGGTGGTCAACTCCTCAATCGTGAAGCGTAGGTCCAACGCTGGTACTCCCCCTGCGGGATGCGAAGCTGATCTGTCGTGGAGGAAGTCGAAGGCTTTGAGGCCGCTGATAATAGCATGCAGTATTGTTCAGCGACTTCTTTTGGGGGCGTTTGTTCGTGAAGGGAGAGTGCGGTGAAAGGGTGAAGCTGTTGGAGTGGCGTACGCATGCCTCTAATGATCCGCCAAATCTTAGCTACAGGTTGACGAACATCCAGCGTCGAACAGAAGTCGCGCCATCTCTGCCGATCACGTTTATCCAGGTATCGTCGGATATGACGCTGTGTTCGTCGACAGGCACGAAGGTCTTCTAGGCACAGAGTCTGTCGAACTCCTCGTCATTGGTTCTCTCATTTTTCGCTGACACTCGGGTACATTTCTTCAGGCAGTAAGCCATCGTCGTGAATAGTTCCTCGTTCTTGGTTGCGGCCGTAATTCCCCTGCTTGCTGCGTCCTTATATGCATCCCAGTCTGTATATTTGATGAGGGATTTCCTTGGTGACATTTGTGTACCAACAGACGATACAAGAAAGGGGTAATGATCGCTTCCATGTGTTTCCAAGTTGGTACGCCACGCAAAATTGCGGGCAACTGAAATTGTTACAAAGGCCAAGTCGATGCAACTGGTTGTCTCAAGGCCTCGGAGGTAAGTGACACTGCCGTCATTGAGTGGTTCAATTGAACACTTTGATAGAAGTTCTGCGAGCTTGGCTCCCCGGGCACATGTGTATGAGCTGCCCCAAACTTCTTTGTGAGCATTAAAGTCGCCACAAATGATATGCGGAGAGGGTGTCGTTGCGATCAGATTGTCAAGTCTCGGAACGTCGAATGGTCTGCCTGGTTCCAGGTAAACTCCATTGAGAGTGTACTGTTGATTATCTATTACTGTTATGGCACACACGTATTCATTGTCACAGTGAGGTGCGATATTAACCACGGAGGCGGGAATATCCTTGCGGAAGCCTACGAGTAATCTGCTGATGTCATCGGGGCGTTCTGAATGAAGAAAATAGTATCCTGGCATCCGAAAATGTTCTCCAACGCGCGATTCAGAGATGATTGTGAATGGGAAATGATACGCTCGCACCAGCTGCCGGAAATCCGATAGCTTCGAACGAAGGCCGCGAGCGTTCCACTGGAAGATGGTACATGTGCGAAACATAGTGTGGATGGTCAGCTCGCTTAAGGACGCCATTTTAGGAAGTACGCCCCTGTGGCGCATAAGCCGCCGACAGCAGCGGCTCCATCGCAAGAACAGCTTCAATCTCTGGGAGGCTCTTTGAAGAGGGGTTCGTGCGGATGATTGCTTTGAGGGCTGCAAACAACATTGGAAGCAGTAAGCGTGTGAAGTCTTGTTCGGTGCTTCGCAGTTGCTGCCTTTCATGGGGCACCTTGTCTTGTTGCGGCGACTGAGGCTGATCGCGGCAGGGACTGGATAGTGGGTCTTGTACTGCATGTTGCGGTGGCGAAGGAGCCGACGAGCCAGCGGGCTTCTTCCCACGTTTCTTCTTAGCCGCATCTGCATATGATTTGCCAGGTGAACTTTTACATGGCACTATAACATGCCCTGAACTGCTCCAGTGCATTAATTTTGTATGGTCGAGTGTTGGCATAGGTGGGCGGGTACATGAAAAAGCCTTTGCTTTTTCATGTACCCGCCCACCTATGCCAACACTCGACCATACAAGGAATACAAAATCTCTATGATACCTATTTTCTAAATCTTGATCATTTTGAAGACTCTCTATCATTGTTTTCGTCCGAGATTTGCCTTGTTATAAAACAATATCGCCAATTATACGTTTTCTTTTCTTGATGTTAACTGAATGTTCCATGATGCCTTGGTGTGAGCTGCCTTTATCATTGCCTATCTCGTTTTTTTCTGTTGTATAGGTTGTCTTGTCGTCCCGACCTTTATTTGTTGCTTTCTTGCATTTTTTGCCTCTATGTTTGCCTGTATATTATTCTGAACATGTTTCTGGTTCCTCTCTGGGTTCAAAATTGGTTCTGCACTGTCGTGAAGATATTTTAAGTTTTTCTCTTTATTTTACATTTATTTGTAGTTGTGCATATTTTCCCGATTTTATTTATAGTATCGCCATTCCCTTGCGTCCGCCAGCACCAACGCCTCTCGATTGTTCCTGGGCACGCTTAAGTAAAATTATTATTATTATTATTATTATTATTATTAGTATTATTATTTCTTGAGGATACTGGACCCAAATGGAGTAAAAGTTCAAGCCGTCGCTGACCGTTATTCCATGCATTTCTAATATGTTTATAAGTCTCCAGCCTACAGGCTAGTAAAGGTCGACAGGTTAAGGCAGTTGGCACAGCTGATGCTGTGTCGCTAGATGAAGATTCCATTTCAGAATGCATTAAGCGCTTGAAACCATCCTTTTCAGCTGGCCCAGATGGCATCCCATCTGCCATACTAAAAGCCTATGGTAGTATACATGTACCAGTATTGACTTCCACATTTAATAAGCGTCTGTATGCTTCAAGTTTTCCTAGAATGTGGAAAACTGCTCTTGTTTTCCCAGTATTTAAGTCTGGCTGTAAAGGTGACGTCTCGAACTACCGCCCTATTTCCCTTCTTTGTGCCGCATCAAAAATCTTTGAGCTTGCTGTTCACAAATTGTTGTCTTTGGATGTAAAAAATTCATTGATTGCGAAATAGCATGGCTTTCTCATTAGCCGCTGAACTGTCACTAATCTTGCCAGTTTCATGATGCAAGTCTCCACGCCTATATCGCAGAGAGGACAGGTTGACGCTATATACTGTGATGTTAGCAAAGCTTTTGATGTAGTCTGCCATTCGCTGCTAGTGGATAAACTTGCGCACTTCGATGTTGATTCTTCAATTGTGAATCTCGTGCCTAGCTATCTTCTTGATAGACCATGTTATGTTGCCGTAAATGGCCAAACGTCCGTTTTCCACAAAGCTACTAGTGGGGTTCCTCAAGTGTGGGTACTGGGCCCACTCCTCTTTTTAATTTATGTTAAGGATGTTTCTTCTGTCATTCCGAATTCTTCTTTCCTTTTGTATGCCGATGACATAAAGATATTTAACGAAATTCATTCAGTTATCGATTTTCGCTTGCTGCAATCCGATTTGTGTTCTTTTTCTGAATAGTGCAGGAGCAATAACCGCTCCCTAAATATTTCAAAAACGAAGGTAATGAGTTTCACTCCAAAAACTTATCATTTGCATCTTCTGTTAATTGTGTACCGCTGTGTAAGGTGTGTGAGGTAAATGACGTGTTCGCTTTCACACAACTTTACACTTTTCTGCTCACACTAAGCACGTTGCTATGCGGGGTCTTCGATCCCTCGGCTCTGTTTGTAGGCTGTTAAGAGAATTCAACTCTCCGATGCCCTTCTTTAAATTGTACACCGCGATATGTCTACACCAATTTCAATAGGCGTCTGCGATATGGAATCGAATCTTTGAATCCAGCAGTAACACCATCAAGCAGGTATAGAGAAAATACCTATTAATATATAATCATCGCTTTCCTCGAATGAGCTCTGGATCTTGCACAAACATTGTTGTCTTTTTGTCACTGTCAACTATTCACTGCCGCCGAAATCGTGCTGATCTTCTGTTCGTTTTCTAAACTTTTGCCAGGCACTATAACCTGCCCAGAACTGCTCCACTGGATCACTTTTCGAGATCCACGCAAGATAACTAGAAAGCAAAGGTACCCGCCTTCCTATGTGGACACTCGACCATCCAGTGAATACAGAATCTCTATAATGCTTTTTTTGTAAACCTTGATATTCTTCCAGATTCCTTACCATTGTTTTCATCTGAGATTTGCAGTGTTATAAAATAGTACGTTTTTTGTACGTTTTGTACGTTTTTACGTTTTTGTAAAGTGTACGTGTACTTTGTACGTGTAAATTGTACGTGTAATTTTTGTAAATTTTTGCAATTCTACGTTTTCTTTTTTTTCTTAATTTGAACTCTATGTTGCATGATGGCTTTATGCGGACTGCTTTTATGATTGTCTATCTCTATTTTTCTTGTTGTAGCTTGTCTTGTCATCCCGACTGTTCTTTTCCTGCGTTTTCTTCTGTATGTTTTTCTGAATCTGTTTCTTGTCCCTCTATAGGTATAATCTTGTATTTTGCCCCTATATTGACGATACCTTTATTTTTTTCCTTTTTGAGATTTATTTCTCCTTGTGCTTATTTTATCAATTTCATTGTATATGTCGCCATTCCTTTGCGTGCGCCAGCACCAAGACCTGTCGGTTGTTGCTGGGCACGTTTAAGTAAATACATTGATTATTGATTATTATTATTAATTAAAGGGATTCGAACGATCCTGTGCGCTCACCGCAACGCGGTTTTGTACCACAAAGTCTGTATTGCTTTAACCAGAGGACAAAAAAGAAAATTTGCCCCGCCACGGCGGTCTAGTGGCTATGGTACTCGGCTGCTGATCCGAGGGTCGCGGGATCGAATCCCGGCCGCGGCAGCTGCATTTCGATGGAGGCGAAATGTTGAGGCCCGTGTGCTGTGCGATGTCAGTGCACGTTAAAGCCCAGGTGGTCGGAATTTCCGGAGACCTCCTCTTAGGCGTCTCTCATAATCAGAGCTGGTTTAGAGACGTTAAACCCCACAACTCTATCAAAAAAGAAAAATTTTTCGTAGATTGACCCTATCACACCATTTTAAAGGAGAACATCCTATTGTCATAGCACTGATAGAGATGTCGCAGCCAGGATGACTCAGTTTGCTCAGAAACTCACCATTAATGTTAAATAACCGAATGAAGTGTGTGTTCAAGCCGAAACCGAAACGGGTCGACGCTTCTTGTGGCGTATGCGATGACGTCACAGCCTACACAGCCTAGAACAGCGAGGCATTATCGTAAATATGGGGCTGGTGCCAGAAAAATGAAAGCGGTGATGTCATCCGGAGATATATTGAGCTATTACAGCTTTTCTGAACTTGCAGCGGTGATTTGAGCGCTGAAGTGTCACCGGTTTGCTTCTGCCCGCTCGAGTAGGCAGCGTTGAAGGTAATGACGTCAAAAACACACGGTAGCCCGCGTGGCAATCCGCAAAAAATTTTCCAAGTTCATTGAAAGGGAAACTAAATGACTTGCAACTGCCTCGCCTGGCATATAATATCAGAGTACCGAGGGGAACACGTATTGAAAATTCTATTGAGATCTATGGGTAATAGGAAATCGCCGGAGTTGCTCTTTGAAGATTCCCTTGTTATCCACAAAGTGAAAGGAAAGCGCCCGTCGAACAATTAAATGTCACAGGCTGTAATCAGAGCTTATGGCGCGAGCACCTTGCGGCTCATGGAGTGGTGCTTGCGTGGTGTGCTCCAGATTGCTACGGCGGTAGCAGTATTGCGAAACTATTATATCCGCCGGACGCCTGCGTCATATATACTGACATTGACACCGGAGTCTTAGATGCGAAGCAGCTCTTTGACTAGCCTGTGTAACGCTGTCCCTCCGTGCGCCCGTACGAACGCGCCGCAACGCGCTCCCCTCGCCGCAGGTGTTGGAGCGGTGCCAAGTAGGTCACGCCGCAGCTGCGCGTTGACGTCACGCTCCCCTCGCAGTGCGCGCTGACGTCACTCTCTCCCTCGCCTGCCGCGCGCTCGCCGCAGTGCGCGCTCGCCGCAGTGCCCGCAGCTGCCGCCTCGTCCGTTCGCCCGCAACACCTGCCGCTACCGCCGCTCGCTCCGCCACCGCGACCGCCGCTCGCTACACCGCCGACTCATCGGCTTACGCACAAAAAATTAACACCATCTTCCCAAAGGGAACCCTGATGGGATGCGAAGCACCCGCGTTAGCGCCGTTCAACCCGTGACGCCACCCGTGCGCAACGCTGCTGCTTCGCATCCCATCAGGGTTCCCTTTGGGAAGATGGTGTTAATTTTTTCCGTACGTGCTCCTTAACACTGACGCGTTAATGAGAAATCTCATTGCAAGTGTGGCTACGGATGCAAGAAATATTACTAGTGGGACATGCTCTCACACTATATATCTCGCATATAGCAAAGTCGTTACTTCTCAGAAGGCTGCTGGTGCCGCTTACTGGGCGTCACGTCCACGCGTTGCAGGTCCCGTTCTAAGGGCAGTGACACCGTTATGAGCCACAGACAGTAGGATCTTCTAGGCAATTACTTGGAGTAAGTACAGCAGAACCGGCGACTTCACCCCCACACCCCCACCGCGGAGATGGTAGGGACACAAGGGACATCAGCCTTATATGATGCCGGTTGTGAAGCGTGACATCAACGAGGCAGTCTGCGTATGAACGTAAGACCTTCTTTTACCTATATGTCATTTGATATTTTATCTTAACTGCACAGTACTGTCAAACTCTTTTTATTCGGCAATGAGCAATATAACGGCATTGCCAGGAAATATGTCGAAAAATATTCATGCATGTTTTGCGGGATTTCTTTTCGCAGTGGCACGCACTGAAAAATGGGAAGTACTGAATAGTTAACGATAATTTAAAAAATTAGACTTGTTTAATTCTAAGTGAGAACTGCTAGACGTTGAAACCTAATCGAAAATTGGAAATTACTTACACGGAGAATTCACGTCTATTATAATATTTATAAAAGGGCGATGCTACAAATTACTACAGATTGGTGAAATCAGGCGAATTTCACTCAGCAATCTCAAACTGATTCGGCGAAGAGTGCAGTTCCCGCTACCTCAGATAGCGCCTAGCCCCCCATAGTTAATCACCTCGCATCGCTGAACGAGGATGAGGAAGCGTTGTTATTACGCGACGATTTTTCTTGCTTTGTTGCTGCGCATGACGGTGCTTGCCCGCATAGTCCCGGACCGCAATGCATGCTCGTAGTCATGCGTGGCTGTCCTGGTGTGTGAGGACAAAACCTATAGAGGGACAAGAAGCAGAAAAATGAGGGGGGTTAACAATGTCGCACACACGGTACCCAAGGTAGCGGCAAGTCTTTGACAATGCAGTTGTGCTTTCGCGAGGGAAATTATCCGTATTTCACCAAACAATATAAATTAACAGGATCACCGCTTTTTAAATATTACCACGGATGTAGGTTCCCTGTATAAATAAGTTCCAATCTTCAAATAGCTTAAAACGAGTAGCTTTTTGGTTTAAAGGCTGATTTCTCTATTTATTTGTTATTAGGTGTTTACATTTTTCACGTCTACCTATTTTAGAGGCCGGCGTGAACAAAGAAATTCCGCTGTTTCTTTTAATTATAAGATTTTTGGAGACATTACCTGAAACACCCCGCATGTCATTATAGTAAGGCTCTCGCCACGGACACATACAACTGCTCTGAATGGACCGAGATGCTACTGCTATAGTCAAACGCCCCGACCGCTTCCTTAATCGCGGCGGGATTGTGGCACGCCTACATGTGTTATGCACCGACAAATTCGGCAAATATGATATCTTGCCGAGTTGTGCGTATACATGTGTTTATCATCATTTTTTTCATGCTGAGGACTAAGAGTGCAGCATACGTAAAAAAAATTAAGGAGAAAGCAAGCAGGTCAATTTCCTCTGGTATCGTCTGTGAATTCCACGAAACCCTAACGTGAAAAAGTTGTAACGACTTGGTTTAATAAATTTACACAATACCTACGGTGATATGCATTACCTTATGTACGATTAAGTTACACATTTTCAGGCATCAGCTGTTCCACAGCCCATTAGCCCTTACAATAGCATTTATAAAAAATCAAAACAGTTTTCGTCAATGTGGAAAATTGTCCACAAGACCCAGTCTGTTCATTCAAATATCATTGAATCCAGTGTTGTTACTTCCTGAATACCGGCGACCGAAATATTATTGTGTATCTGTTGAAGAAGTAGTGGCCGCTTTTTTCTCGATTCGTTATTGAATGTGCATTGTGCATTAAGAATACATATTCATGTCTTTTGGACTGAGTTAAAATTGCTACTCTTCCGTCGCAGGTCACAAGGTGGTAGAGGAGGATGCTCTCATCCCTTCACCGCCGTCTGTCGTAGCAAACGAGTTAGATCGCGCTGAACTGCAGTGCGTCGGCGTCCTCTTCTCGATGCCCTTGACTTATGATCGTGATGGTGTGCGGGTGTGGGACGCAACTAGCACTTTGACAACGTTGCCGCTGGTCGGATCACTACCTATCCCGAACTGGCGGATCTGGAGAGGCCTCTTGAAGGAAAAAATGTAGCGCAAAGGAACACGCGGACAGAAAAAGAGCACAGGACTGGCGTTCTTTGTCTGTCCGTGTATTCCTTTGCGCTGCATATTTTCCTTCAAGAAGTCATAAACCAACTAGCGTAGGAAAATGTGTTGCTGGAGACGCCGCATTTCGCAGACTGTTTCTTGTCTTCCTGGCTAACAACTACGGGAACGTCAGGACAATTGGTTTGTGTCATCTTCTGTGTGATGAAGGCACGTCGATGCATACGACGTCCTTGAGCGAGCCGTTGCTCAACCACACATGCGTTGATCGGGAGTGGTAAAATCGGTGAGCATGGCTTCGAGTTGTCGGTGAGTATCTTGTTGTTGGCACGCCCGGACATGTTTCGTCTTGCAGAGCGCTTATCTTGTTCACGGCATTGGCAGACAGGGCTGGTCCTTGGTTCCGGGGAGAGTCGAGTACTACGGAATCCTGCGCCTCCATATGGTCAAGAACTTACAAGCATCATGACATTGTATCCGTCTGCTGTGGGTGGAAAATGTTCTCAGCAACTATCAGTGATGTTGAGGCGTTGTTTACCGACGCAGAGTCCGAGCCATCCATAGAAGTACAAGACCTGCGGTTGGCTTTTGCAACAGGATGTTCCATGATACGCTATGTCAAAGGGCTGGTGGGCGCACCTGCAGCGTCGTAGTAGTGGTGTCTCTCGGGTGTCCCGTCCGTATATAGTTCCACAGGATAAATATAACGGTTTCATTTGCAAAAAAAATGAATCGCGAGATTTCTCACACATGCTGTGCTACGTGGGGCAACGGCCTCTGGCCCCTTCCGGCCACTAGTACGCCTGCCCGCATAATAGCACTGTATTGCGACAAACTTATTCGGCACCACAATAGACGTTGCGAAAACCAACATGAACTCTCGAACGTAGAGCACTAGAATTGCCTAAAGACAATTTCAATGGCCAGCGGAGCTTAAAACTGAATCGCATGGTAGGCGCGCTTGCAGTATAAGGCGCGAGAATTACTAACAGTGGAGCGATTTAAGGTCCACCCTTAGCCTCTGTCCGGCGGCACGTAGAAGGGAAAAGCGGACTCGCATTTGCCCTCAACGCCCAACCCACTGCTCCGTTCGACCCACTCATGTGCTACATGACAGTAATTATGCCATGGCCTGTGTGCCTAGAACTTGAGGCGTGGATTTCCACATCCGAGGAGGGGGAGCTTTTATAGCGCGACATGCAAAGAAAGAAAGAAAGAAAGAGAAAGAGGAGCGCATGAGCGTTTTATGAACGATCACTTACTCTCAGTAGAAAATGACAAAGTGTGGAGTACCGAGACACCGCTAGTTCGTAAAGTACACAACGCGTTGGCGGAATACGAATGTATGACCAACATAACTGATACGGCATGACATCAGTAAGGTAGCTCCTCCCTCGTTTTTTTCACAATGTGAAACTGACTGGAATTTTGCTTCTCTACTTATGGTCTGTCGCGTACGTGCTCCTTGTTAAGAATAAATATCACGCGCTGAGCCTAATGCGCAGAGGCCACACGCCGTTACCGCATACTTCTCGGGGTTTTGTACTATATTGTACATGTTGTCCTTGCACATGTTGTTGTTGTTGTTGTTCCTGTTTTTGTTGTCTCTATATTTCGCACATACCCACGGGGGGATTGGCCACACTGCAGGTAATGATACCTGAATGGAAAAAATTACGAAGCCAAACCTTACTCTAAGAAAAAGAAAAATGAAAAGCGGAGTTCTCATTCAAAAAACAAAAGGAAACATATTTCTGTGCATATGGGTGAAGACGAAGACCGGTGGCCGTGTGCGCACTTCAATCTACTCATTATGTAGAGCCCCTAACTACACTGAAAATGGCAGCTGGACCATCGCGGTGACAACTTGTCCTTATTTTGATGACGCTTCTCTATGCCCGTTTCGAAGCTTCCTTGAACTTAATTGACTAAAGAATAACTGGATGGCGGGGGAACTTGAGACACAGAACCTAACGTCTTTTGTCTAGAGAAGAGCCTTCTCGCTTGAAAAGACATGGTTACGTGTTTGAAACCCGAGTCCCCCATTTCTGAGCTGTGCGAAAGTAAGCGAAGTGGGGAGCCGTCGTCAAACCCTGATGTCCGGAATTTCTAGGGCCGTGATATTGAAGCAAACTTAATCAACACTCTGAGCTCGGAAGCTGCAAGGGTTTCCTGTGTGCCTGCCTAGTTCTCTCACTTGGGGGTTGGCATTCACAAAAAAACATGTCTTTGGTATTTTACTCTCTTTTATCACACAAATTCTTACGCCATAAGGGAAGCGGACATGTTATCTTTTAGGCAAAAGTAGTGGGGAAAGTAATGAGCAGCTTTCCTGAAATTTCTCGATGTAAATCGTTACATTACAAAATTACCACCAAAAAAGTAATAAATTACATGTGTCATTATAGAACAGAGCACTTTACTTAGAGTAATAGCATTGCTGCGCTTACTAATTTACTGTAATAGCATTGCTACGCTGTCTAGTTACGCGTTATACAATTCCCATCTCTGAGAACGCGAGTCCGACATATAATGTTTACGGGGAGTATTATCAATATAGTGCTAGTCCTGTAACCTACAAGAAAATGTTCAACGCCATGGTTATTCGAAAATAAATTTGCCTGACTTATACCTCATATCACAAAAGCGGGAAATACGTATTCACGAGCCTTTAATCTATCTTGACTTATTCAATACTCAAAATATTCTTTCAATTTGGCTCGGAATATAAAAACTCTTCACTGAAGTAGGTACCACTACGTGCTTTGTCTGAGATAGCTATAGTTTTATGCATGCGGCACAAGCAAATCAATATATGCAAGCAATCGGAATGACATTGCAAGGCTCTAATATTCCTACGTTCTTTTTTGTGCACAGCTTCCTTAATTTTTCTTTCGCGCTGCGTACGAGTTCTGATCCTGAGGCCAATCTGCATACTTTGCCTTCTGGCACGGAAAACAAGCCTCTTAGAGCCGGCGAAACATTCCCCGTGCCGGCTGAAGAAACTGAAGAGTCCATGTTTCAAAAATCTTCCATTAACGCGCATGATAATGGTTCAATGTGCGTGTTGTGTGTGTATATGTTATAATTCCTTTGAGATGTACGAATGCCTTAAGCAGTGTTATGAACACTTTGCGCTTTTTTAAATTTTCATGAAGAGTGCGAGATATTCCGATGACTACCAGATCAGCGGCGACGATTTCGGCGTGTCCGCCCACGTCAAACATATAATTTCTGGATAACAGCGCGAAGTAGGAAAGAAAATCGAAATGGTCACTCATAACTTTTCAGATGAGAGGGCGAGGCAGTCAGTAAATATACGCGCTGCCTCAGCCCTCTTGTAACGTGAATGGTTTTGTGATATCACCTATATTTGGCTGCACTTGTATCAAAGCTCGTTCTTGCCACGACTTTTTTTATGAATGAATAGAGTAAGCTAGCTGATATGGACTCCGTGACGATATGGAGAAGGTCGGCACCATAGAGACAGTGTGACTTATACGTTTAATCTCTGATTATAGCACGCGGATGGCGGTTCCCGGAAGCCATAATTACCTGCTGCTGCTGCTGCTTCTACTCAATATGAGTGTGCAGTTTCTAATAGAAGGGCTAGACGCTAAGCTTATTTTCAAGTAATCGGGAGCCTCTTCGAGTGAGCTGTAAGACTCTCAGAAACAAAATATTTCGTGCGTTCGTTCTTTTTTTTTTTTTGCTTGTGTATGCCATGGACGTTGAGCAAATACCTCGAAACGTTTCAAAGGGCAGAAAGGAGCAAGCCTTTTCTGCAGTACATCAAATTGAAACTTGATAGAATGTTGTGGGCTTCCATTCTGGGAGCACTTCCTGACGACCGCCTGATGTCTCTTGATGAAAAGCGCTTTCCTTTACAGCGGTAAAAAAATAATGGCAGCGAATTTTCCTCAGCAGAAATATCGTATTGCATGAGAGATGAGGAGCACTCATTATACGAGAAGGCCATTCAAGTTATAGACGCACTTCAGATTTTGACGTAAGCATTATATGGGATGCTGCTGTCGTCAGTACCATATGTTTTTATTTTTGCCAATGTATACATGGAAGCTACAGGCCCGCGATTGAAGTGATTTAAGTGTAGATTAGCTATTTTCGTTAAAGATTAAATATATTCAGATAAAATTTCTCGCACACCGAAGAAAAGCTTCCAGGAAATATGATTGGTTATTTCAAATGAAGTGCTCTTCTTAAAATGCATGAATAGCGGCGTGCCTGCACCTATAGTAAAACCACCTCTTTGCATGTCGGTTGAAACACACTTCAAGGGCATCCATCTCATGCACATAATGAATGACCGCTAACGCAGGCGTCTCATTAACAGGTGTACAGGGCAAGTCTTAGCAACTTTTCAAAAATATGAAAGTTAGGAAAGCGGTTTGGGAAAAATATAAGCGTATGGTACTGACTAATTAAGCGCTAGGTCTGCTACATAGCGCGGCGTAAGATTAAGCAAAACGCGAACTCCTGCTTTTCGGCATAGACAAGCAAAAAAAAGACACATTTCACTGTGTTTTACGTGTTTTATTAATCGCAGAGCACTGCACTACACACGGACAAAATGCACTCCGACGGAGCGCCAATTTTATCCAACCTTGTTATTTAAGACATTAAAAGAGAGTCATGCCATTTAATCTTTACCTACACAAGCTCAGGTGCTCTTGCTAATGACTGTCACTATAGTATTGTAGAAGAGGGCGTTGACAACTAAACCGGTAAGTCGTACACAAAAAACCAGGAAGGGAAACCTGTGCATCGTCGACGAGGAACGGCGAGAGAATACTTTACACAAAAAAAACATAACCTCTAGTGAATAGGCACAGTTACCGCGAGCCGTCCTTTCTCTCAGGCGTATATTAGGGGCGGAGCTCCTTATGGCGTCACACGTTCGTCCCCATTATCTTTTGTTTGTAACCACCAGCCACCACCGGCGCGTGCCTGCCGGGAGGCACGCACGCGCCGGCGCTCGCCGAGGGCGAGCGCGTGCCTCTCTCTCTCTCTCTCACTCTTCCATCTGCTGTCTTATGAGAGAGAGACAGAGAGAGAGAGAGAGAGCGCAAGGCGCGCGTTGATGGAAACGCTCTTTCTTAAATGAACGCTGTACCAGCTCGCAAAGAAGGAGAACGCGCCCTCACCCGCGAGAGACAACGTTGGCACAGGCAGCGTCTCCTAGCGAGTTTCTTGATTGAGAAATACCGACTGCTTGCGTTGGAGAAGCGTTCACTGGCCACCCATATATACATATATAGGCACTGGAACTTGACTTGCAATGAAGTGCCGGTGGGAGATTTCACTTGTGCGTAGTTGAACCATAAGGATTCGTAGCGTGCGCGTCAACTAAATTAATCCGGAACTCGGCACGATCTACGATTAACATCCGGAGCTTCTCCCACTCACCATCATTCACTCCGTGGATATGCTGTAATTTTTTGTTTTTGTTTTTACAAAGCAATGCGTACACATTGTCATGAATAAGCAAAATGAAAGAGAAAAACTAAACTGCATTCTAATAATCGGCATGATGTGCTACGATTTCTGACTCAGTTTGACTGAAAAAAACACCGAATTCTTCTGTTGTCTCCCTGGACACGCCTTTGAAGAAATTACCACAATCTGCACTAGTGGTACAAGGCTGGAAGCAAGAGTGAAGCTGGGGCTCGGCCTGGCTTCTGATGGGCTTGGTATTGGCGGGACCACGTCAGGTGAGTAGTTGTTGAGTTATTTTTGTGGTTTCTATCACATGACTAAATGATTTTTACATGGTTATCGTCACGTAACTGCCTGACACGTGACCTTGCAAAAATTTCGCGGTGTCAAATGACTAGCAGTAACGTGAGCTTGCGTTGGTTTGGCGGGAACACATCTAGTGGACTTGGTGTTACGTGATTTTACGTGGTTTCGCTCACCTTACTGGCTGTTACGGGATTTTACCTGCTTTCGATTATGTGACTAGCTGTTACGCGGTCATGTAAAGGAGTATCTAAGCTAGGCGACGAGAGGCGCTGCAGCGGCAGGTGTTGCTGTGCCAAACGTTTCTTTCTCTGTATCTATAATTTGGTCTCTCTTTCATTCTCTCTCTCAGTATGCAAATGTATCTGTGGCTGCTGGGACCGAACTGGCAACTTCGAGCGGCACCTGAGGTTTTGGGATTCTCACACGGTGCGCTGCCACCGGGATCACTCCACATTTCTGCGAACCCTGGACGGCCTAGCTGAAATCTTGGACTCCTCCGATATTGAAAAATGGCTCCTTAACAGCTTCCTGCCTCGGGTATGTCATGTCATACCGACACGCCTCGAGAACGCTGTCCGCACCGCTGTCAGCAGCGTGTCGCGAGCGTTTCCTAGAGGGAAGCTGAGAGTATAGATTAGATTACCCTGTCAGGCACAAACTGTGATGTGGATGGAACGTTGACAGGGCGCCCTGAACAGAGTGCTGCAATTTTTTCGCCTAACCTGTACCATGCAACGTGACTTTAACAACTATTTGCTATGCAGGCGTTGCGGTTCCTACAGGAAACTCGGGCCCATCACGTCGGTGCCATAGCAAGCACATGGAGTGTCTTGCCACAGGTACAGGAAAGAGGTACTGTGAGAGGACGATCATGAAGAGGAGAAAAGAAAGGCATCGAGGTCAACTGTCAGAGCATAAACCTAGCTGCACTACGCAGGGATTAGGCGAGTGTGGAATGAATATAAAGTTGAGCGAAAT
Source organism: Hyalomma asiaticum (assembly GCA_013339685.2). Classification (NCBI taxonomy): domain Eukaryota; kingdom Metazoa; phylum Arthropoda; class Arachnida; order Ixodida; family Ixodidae; genus Hyalomma; species Hyalomma asiaticum. The sequence continues at coordinate 70,308,429 of CM023481.1, read as the reverse complement.
AAAGATACAGCAAAAGGGCAGAAACGTGTGGCTTTCCATTGTCCTAAAGTAGAAAGTGTAGCGGAGATAAAGCGGATAAAGCAATTATCCTGATTTTTACCTTTTAAAACATCGTCCTGGTGTGAAACAAGAATAACGCTATTTAACAGTGGGAAGGCAGGTCTTGGTGGGACCCTCAGTAGAAGGCTCTACTGTACCTTGCGGCATGCGGAGCTTGGTACACAAGGGCGAATTGGCTTCGCGACTTGCGAGTAGCACCTCCGACTGCCATGTGATGTCCGTGACACGTAGACTGGGTGAATACAGATTTCTTGGTCTAGTTCAGGAGTGCCGCGTTACGTGGACCAGCGTTGAATTTTCATGGTGTGCCCTGTATTTAAATGCAGCTATGAATTGTTTTAAGTGACGCAAGTCCTTGACTTGTCTTCTGTTTAGTTTTCATTGTGGAGGGTGCAAGGTATGCCTCTCCCTCCTCGGATTCTCTAATACGTAGCCCATAGCGGACGTAAGTTATTCTTGATCTGCATGTCGCTCTGAAGTATGAGGTTTGGTCTTTACTTCCGGTTCACTCCATTGTAACACGTAAATCCGTCTTCCACGTCAAGGTGTGAGCCGTGTATTACCCTGGACAAATCTTGGAATAACACGACGATTCGTGGTTTATGCGGCTTACGGTGATGAGGAAGTATGAAATTGCTACGGAGCGGTGCGTAAGCTGCCACTGCGAAAACGCATTTCTAGGGTTTCATCTTACTTGACATACTCGGGTAATCCTATTAGGGCGCACAAGCTTGAGGGAACATATCTTGCCGTTCTGGGAATGTGACTAGCAGTTACAGGCGTTACCAAAACATGCCAGCAAACGCCTAACTGCGAGCTTTTCGTTGTAGCCGTGCAGAAGATATGTCGGAGTCTGGAGCCGACAAATAAACACTTAAAAACACAAAGATGCTTTTCTAGAAAACATGATTCTACGCTGCAAAAAAGTGCAAGCCCGTTTGGAAACATCCTAAAGAAAGAAAACAGCAGAGAACTGCAACATGCGATACAATCCTCATAAGGTGGTAAATATTACTGTGCCAAGGATTTGTTTAGGTGGCCCCGCTTGGCCACTCCGTAAGCATACTATACATTGTGAAGAGCGCGGGTCTCGGTCCTGGCTACCAAAAGAGTATGATATTCCTTTCAAGCGAAACAGGAAGCCTGAATATGATGCGCTAAACACGCTACTCCCGCTGGACTAAATAGAGAACATACGCAGCACAGGGAGCTCAGTCTATAATAGTGAGGAATTTTAGATACATTCGGTGTCTTTCTCACCTGACCATTGATATTTAATCTCGAGCAGATTCTCTTAAAATGTTTTTTTTTTTATTTTGTAGTTCAGCCACTCTCATTTCTGTTTTTTAATGGACTCATGTTACCGTGTACTTAATGGCCTCTTTTTGTCCCGTTTATTCGCAGATTTAGCAGATTTACATCTGTTAGAGAAACTGAAGCACCAGGGCGCGCAGGGAAACAGCTGTTGCTCGCGCAGGTGAAGATGCTGTACATGTTTTGATTTCAATTTGAGAAGGAAAATTACAGTGGTTAACATTAACATGTGTTAGACCTGCAAAGATGTATTTAGAGTAGTTGGTATAGTGATATTGAGTAACGATTTAGAGCATGACCCACGTTCGAGTAACAGGTGCCTAAAAAATGTTCATGTCGTCTTAACCAAAAGAATGATGTGATTTTAAATGGCTTAGCAAACACAGCACATGACCGAAACCTTGTACACATTCTGTGTTTGTTCGCTGTTGAAAGGACAGGTTACTACTCGCGTGTATGGCCAGGATCTGGCCTAGTTACACAATCTGGCTTCCGGCCAAATGCGTGTAACAACAAACACCCAGAGTATATACTCTACCGCCAGAAGGTTCCACCTTTCAGCAAATCAGTGGTGGATTCCCAAGGGCTTTCAATAGTCATTCCAGTAATATTTCAACAAGCGCACAATGCGCTGACATCCCAATCACTCATCATTCAGCAATAGCGTTTCTATATTAGCTCAATCATTCATTGTATGGGTGGTGCTGTGTATGTTGCCCGTGCGTGCATTGCGATTAGAAATACATCGACGAAAGCAGGAATTCAAACGACAGCTCAGGGAGCGCCATAACAGCGTAAAGAAGGACCATGTGTCCTCGAGCACTCGTGAGGACCATGCTGAATAGTGCATAGGTTGTGAGTGTCTCGGACAGCGCTTGCGTCGTTACAACTGAACCTATCTGAATCAACGGCTTCATTTTGGGTTAGAGCATATCCAGACAATGGCATGCTCTATCAATGG